>OY992540.1:128741738-129193272 GCA_963921195.1 Pegoplata infirma | reverse complement strand
CGTTAAATCTACACTGCTGTATGGCTGTGAGTCCTGGAATGCAAGTGTTAAGGACATCCAATCACTTCAAGTGTTCGTAAATATGTGTCTTCGCAGAATTCTAAGAATTTTTTGGCCACAGACCATTTCAAATCAAAACCTGTGGAACGAAACACACCAAACACCAATATCTACAGAAATTCGAAAAAGAAAGTGGAATTGGATTGGACACACCATCCGCAAAGAACCATCAAATATCGCTAGAAATGCTATTGAATGGAACCCGCAGGGAAGCCGCAGACAGGGTCGACCAGCTCACACATGGCGGAGGCAAATCCAAAACAAAGCCAGAAAAATGCAAAGAACGTGGAATGAAGTAAAAACTATTGCGATGGATAGATCCGAATGGAGAACATTTGTTGAGGCCCTATGCTCCTTATAGGAACGACGGGAATATATATATATTTAAACGTACATTAAGGTGAAAAAGATGACGGGAATTATATCATATTCCATTACAATATAATATAATTACCGTCATCTTTTTCACCTTAATGTACGTTTCAATAGCTAATTTTAATCTTACACACCTACAGTGACAATCGAAGAGTGCTGACGAAGGAAGGCTGGCTTCTTCCGAAAGCTGTCGACATCTCCACTATTTTTTTCAGATTTTCTCATTGTACAACAAAAATAATTATTTCTCAGAAATAATTAGGACTCAAACCGAAATAAATAAAAACTTCATTTTTCAAAATGTATAATGAAATGTCAGCAGTACCAACCAGTATCAGTGGCCACCAACAATTCATTAAAACAATCGCTAACCAACTGCTGACATGTCATTGGGGACATTTTGAAAATTGTATGTAATTGTATGTCAGCAATTTTATAAAGGGAGAGTCCGCAGTATGTCAGGTGCGTTTTTTTTTTTTTGCGGACTGGGATGTTACTTTTTTTCAGCAGCTAGTATAAAAGTAGTTTTTGTAAAAATTAAAAAAAAAATTTAAAGGACAATTAGATGAAAAAAATAATAAGAAAACATTTTTGAAGAAAAATATTTTTTTTTAAATAGTTTTTGATGAAAAACAAAATTTTTGATGAAAAAAAATTTTTTTTTTATGAAAATAAAAATTGATAACAAAATTTTGATGAAATAAAAAGTTTTTGATGAAAAAACGTTTTAGATAAAAAAAGTTTTCGATAAATAAAAGTCAGATGAAAAGAAAATTTTATGAAAAAAAACAATTGATAAAAAAGAAACAAAATTTATGAAATAAAAAAGATTGATGAAAAATTTTTTTTTTTTTATAAAAAATAAGTATGTTAAGCACCCGAGTAAAAAAGTTTTTATATAGTTGTATATAATTTTATAAACATCATATATGATTAAATAGAATTATATAGAATTTGATGCGAAAAATGAGTCGATAAAACTATATAAAATTTGATCAATGTTTCATATATTTTGATAAATTTTTTATATAATTTTATGCGAAATTTTTATATATATTATATATATTATATATACAGCAAATTTATATAATCAGATATAATTATATACAACTATATAAAATTATATAAAACAATATATAATTTTATAAAGTTATATAAAATTATATCAAGTTTTATATAACTCATAAAATTTTGTTTTAATTATATATAATTATATATAATTTTATGTAACTTTATATAGTTTTATACAGTTGTATACAATTTTATATATTTTTATATAATTATATCTGATTATATAATTTTGCTGTTATTATATAAAAATAGGGGTCCAAATTTCGCATAAAATTATATAAAAAATTTATAAAAATATAAGAAACATTGATCAAATTTTATATAGTTTTATCGACTCATTTTTCGCATCAAATTCTATATAATTCTATTTAATCATATATGATGTTTATAAAATTATATACAACTATATAGGAACTTTTTTACTCGGGCAGCTGATATAAGAGAAATTTAAGTAAAAAAAAAATATAAAAAAACTTAGATGAAATAAAAAATTTTTTTATGAAAAAATTTTTTTTGATAAAAAAAAAAAAACAATTTTTATATCTTGAGTAGGTATATTCTAGCTCGAGGTCAATATTTCCTTTTCTAATTAAAACTATGATATTCTCATAGAATAATTTTCAACAAAATTATTAGTTTTCTGTTTGAATTTTATTTATTTTAGTCATAAGACTTAATCCTTACGTGTTTCGGATTTTGTCAGATTCCATTGTCAAGATCCTTTAACAAATACAAAAACTCTATACTTCAAGTAGCAAAGGGGATTTAAATGGCAAATCGATTATGATAACCGATTTTCAAGTAAAAAAATTAACCCAAAGGTCCAATTTTTTTGTGTTTATATTTACCATAAAATTCAACTTTTCCGACCCCGACGATATTGAAATTCGAATAACCTAGTCCAACCTAGTATGCATATTAAAACTAAAAATTTAATAAAAATTTATCATCAATTAAATTTCAGCAACAATGTCTAAATAAAAAACTTGTACTGATATTTTTGATTGAAGTATCAACAAATATGTGAATTTAGGTATTTTAAATTCAATTTTTCTGTTATTTCAAATGTACTGATTGTAATTCACTTGTCATTGCAAATGGACGAGAAGTCTACACACACTACATACATACATATATTTACACATAATATGCAGACATACAGTGACTGCAGCTTATTTCGTGTGTTAGATATCAGTTAGCAATCCATTTAAGACAAAGATAGAAATTATACACCTAATTATTATCAAACTTATAATTTTGTTAAAAGTGCTGTGTAGGTAGTTTATCGAGCTTTAATTATTGCTTAATGGCGTCCAGATTGAGTAAATACTAAACGTGCTACGAGGGTCGAAATGGAAATTGAAATTATTGAAAGACGTTTTTTTAGAAAATTTCTTAAAAATACTTTAAGTCGATTTTGCCTAAGACCAAACATTAAAAATTTGAAGAATAGTCCAATAATATATATTCATTTATCAAGTAATTTTTCCGATGACCCAAACAAAAATCATAATTTTTAAAATGCAGTCGAAGAAATCCGAATTTTTTGACCTCCAATTTTTTTGACCACCAATTTTTTGTAAACAAAGGAAATGTTCAATTATTTTCATATCTCATTACTAGGGATGAGATTTCCATGCAAATGCATGTTTTTTGTCGATAGTCTAAAGACGATATCGACTAATTATCTTTCCGAATCAAGAAATTTGCGTTAAAATGGCATCGATTTGTTTTTGCATATTTTTGCATATTTTGGTGAAAATGCATATTTTTGCATATTTTGGTTTTAAATGCATATTTTGTGCATATTTCCAATTTTTAAGTGCATATTTTTGCATATTTTGGCATAAATTAGCAAAAACACAAATTGAAATTTATTTGTTTCAAAAACTATTTTAAATTTTAAAAATATATGTTGAAAATAAGAAAAAAATTGTTTTCTCTTTAATTTTTATTTTATAGATATTCTTAATTTCTAAAAAAAAACTTGCTTATGTAAAGTTTTACTATTACTATTTAAACACGGCGTTATTTTTTTGCTTTCTATGAAGTTTTTTCTATGAAAACAAGATTTATATTGCACCCATTTTATTTTTTAGTGCATATTTTTATGTTTTTTAGTGCATATTTTGAATTTTTTAGAGCATATTTTAAGCGCATATTTTCCATTTTTTAGTGCATGAAAATCTCATCCCTACTCATTACTATACACTTAGGTGTACTAAAATTATTAAACAATTGAATCTTTTCTTTGTTTACCAAAAATTGGTGGTCAAAAGAATTGGAGGTCAAAAAATTCGAACTTCTTCTACTGTGTTTTAAAAATTTTGGGCTTTGTTTAGGTCTTTGGGAAAATTATTTAATAAATGAATATTAACTATTGAAATATTTGTTAAATTTTTAATGTTTGAGCTTAGATAAAATCGATCCAGAAATATTTTTAAGAAATTTTCTAAAAAAGGTCTTTCAATAATTTCAATTTCCATTTCGACCCTCCTAGCACATTTAATATTTACACAATCTGAAAGCCATTAAGCTTTAATTAAAGCTTGATTATATATATACTAGGGACTTTTTACAAAAATACTTATTTGATAATAATTAGGTCTATTTTGGTTAGCTTTGTCTTAAATGGATTTCTAACTTAAATCTTTCACACGAAATAAGCTGCGAGCCACCGTACATGCAGTTTATTGTACGTTCAAATTCAATTTGTGTCTATATTATGTTACAAATGAATGAAAACCGGAGTAAAAACAGATTTGATATTCTTTCGATACAATATTTTACAAAATAATATCCAAAAGCAATGGTATCAACCAATTTTTGTATAAAATTTCAAATAACACTGTTTAACAAATTTAAGGTTACTTAATGTATTTGGCATGGTATAAAAAAAAAACTTGTTATACACTTAAAATAATAACTCTGTTAAATTACAGAAAAACTGTGCTTATTTTACAGAGTACACCATACTTTTCCAGCTAGCAATATAACTTACAAGGGAAGTCTCCCTAGTGTCACCCGCGGATCTTTATGGAATTGGTTTTATTTTGTAGATCAGAAAAAATAAAGGGACACGTATTTTTTTTTTAGCGGCCCAAATTCATATTTAGGTGGTAAAAAGGAGGGGGGAAGACAAGGCAATTTTTCAGTTTTTTTCGTTTATCTCCTATATTATGCAAAGAAACCTAGTCATGTTACATACCAAATGAAAGGTCTTTGGAAAACCTATCTACGTGTGCTAAAAACGTGACCAAACATGCACAACTTTTCGTCAAATTGAGTAAAATACCAACATTTTAGGACATTTTTGTTAATAAGTCAAAAACTATTAACTTCTTTGGCCCGTTGTAGGTATTTTTAATACATTTAATCTGATACCACACAAGCCTATATTAATTTTGTTTAAATAGACATAAATCGTAAAAAACTGAAAAAGGTCAATTTCCCCCCATACAAATCGACCTCCCCTAAAAATGAGTTTGGGCCGCTAAAAAAAAATACGTGTCGAATTAATTTTCGTTCTTAACAACATATCCAAATCTCATGAAGATCGGAGGGTGACACCAGGGAGACTTCCCTTGTTAGTAATTTTACTATAAAACTCAGTAAAATGATATTGGCAAAAAAAGAACTGTAAATTTACACAGTTTAGTGTAAAATATTGGTTGAATATTAGAGCGTTTTGAGAGAGAAAACTCTGTTTTTTTTACTTTAAAACTCTGTAAAATGATTTGGACAAAAAACTGTTAGTTTACAGAGTTTCTAGTAATATGTATATTGGTTAAAAAAAGCACCATTTAACAAAGAAAACTTTGTAAATTTACATATATTTGTAAAATGCATTTGATGCAACCAACATTTTACAGAAAAAACTCTGTAAATTTTCAGAGTTTTTTTTGCAACATTTGTATAAGATTTCTGATTTTTTTTTTTTGTGATAACTTTTTTGTTCCTTTTTAATTTTTTTCGCAAAAAAAAATCCAGATAAAATTTTTACAGAAAAATCTTGTTTTAACTATGAAATTAATAAGACTCAGTTTTCTGGTAACAAAAACTACAAAGTAAATCTGTATTTTAGCAGAAAACTCTGTTAATTATCTGTAAAATATAGATTACAAAGTTAAAAGTAATATAACAGATAAAACTTTGTTTTTTTTTTGTCACAACAAAATACAAAGAATTTTCTTTAAATCTGTAATTTGACAGAAACCTCTGTCAAATATCTGTTGAATTGAGATCACAATCATTTTACAGAGTTATTATTTTGAGTGTAGAGGTTCGTTAAGTTCTTTATGGGGAACATTTTCCCCCCTTGGTCCGATTTTTTCCATTTATGAACTTAACCTCCCTAGTGCTGTAAGACATATTCGTGCCAAGATTTAGGAAGATACTTTGTTTATTTTGGACTGTATCATGTTATATACAGACAAACGGATAAACATTCTTAGGACTTCGCAGAATCAATCATGGATCGATAATATATAACTTTTTAGGTCCCCTACCAAGCAAACGATGGTCTTTCGTGAGCCAGAAAAACTTGGAGCCTGTCATTGCCTTCCCACAACTGGTTTTATAAGCAGTCGTTGTGTATTTAGTGAAAAAAAAAATTAAAATTTGCGGAATTCGGAGTACATTTAGAGAAAATCTTTTGTTTTAAGTAATTAATTCACTAGTTAAATTTTTCCTGTAAAAACATGTAAAAAACATGTTTGTAAATTAACTTTGCATATTAAGATATCAAAATATATTGACATGCAAATATTAAATCTATTTTTACTCAGGTACACATACATTGATGTACAATAAGGTGACAATTGGATTTTAAGTAGAATAATTTCTCAGAATCGGAAAATTTTTCTATACGAACATTTTCTTAGAATCAGAAAATTTTTGCACATAAGGAATACTTATATACTTATGCTTTTCTATACGAAAAATGTCTCAGAATATTTTGAGCAGGTTTAGTCTAGCTCGGGGTCATTATTTCCTTTACTAAATAAAACTATAATATTCTCATAGAATAATTTTTAAGAAATTTATTTTTCTGTTTTAAATTTATTTATGTTGGTCATTGTTCCGGGCACGTGTTCCGGAATTTGTCAGATTCCATTATCAAGACTATTTAGCAAATATAAACTATTTAGCAAATGTAAACTCAGTTATTACGAACTAGTTCTAAAGAGCCTACGTTTTAGCATCCAGTTTCATACAAAATACTTCTTTAATAACGAACTCGGTTATAACGAATCCTCGGGTAATACGACCTGCTTATTATGGCCCCATAAATACAATTTCATGTGTATTAATTTTTTATAATGAACTCCCATAAATATTTTTTTAATGTGCTGCAATCATGTTTATCAAACCGACAAAATATTGAACATTTTTGATTTATGTTGTAATTTTGATAACATTTATTTATATTTTTAATGTTTTCATCTCAATTAGTAGTTTAATTACGAACAAAACATAAAAAATAAAGTTGGATCTATTTTTTTGAAAATAAAACTAGGTTGATATAAAACATACCCTGATTATAGCGAACTTCGCTTATAACGAACAATTTTTACTGGTCCCTCGGAGTTCGTTATAGCCGGGTTTTACTGTACGACAAGCAGCAAAGGGAATTTAAATGACAAATCACTAAAAACGGTCTTTAATAGTTTTTTGTTGGTTATTTGGCGATCGTGATCTTACTAAGATTTTCTTCTTATAATTTTCAATGTAAAGTTGAATATGTATTAATATTTTTGTTTGAACATTAGCGATTTGCCATTTAAATTCCCTTTGCTACTTGTAGTATATGGTTTTTTTATTTGCTAAACACTCTTGACAATAAAATCTAATAAATTTCGAAACATGTATCGACTAATCCTTCCAAAGATGACCAAACATAAATAAATTTTAAACAAAAATATAATTTTCTTTAAAGTCACTTTTTGAGAATATCATAATTTTAATTAGTAAAGGAAACAATTACCTCGAGCTAAAATAAACCTACTCAAAATATAATATTTTAAAGTTCGAATAAAACAATTTATATTTTTTAATAAAAATTTATCAGAATTTTAAAATGTCTCAGAAAATTTTACTTTTTTTCTATTGAAAAATTTTCTCGGAAATATATGTGTATAATAATTTTTTTAGTTTTTTTCCAAAAGAAATAAATTCCGCCCTTAAATTTTGCAACACATGTGTCAAATTGAGTAGTAACCATTCATAGCAATAACATTTAAGATTTTAAAAATATTCAGTTTAGAAAAAAAAAGATTTTTAATGGGATAAAATATTTATTTCTAAATGATGGATTTAAATTTTGAAATATTTACGGCAGAGTAAAATAAAATATTAATACAGGGGTCGAAATGCTTTCATCAATTCGAAAAAAAATCTTGAAACGAAAAAACTTATTTTTATATAAATAGGATTTATGATGTCACTTTAAAAATTTAATTTATTTATGTTTAATACAAATAAATTACACAGTACAACATTAAAAAAAATTATGGGCTTCCAACGATTTATTCTGGTAGAATAAAAAAAAATATACGTGTGTTTGCGTTTTGAAAGATCACATCGGAATTTTATGTTAGAGGCGGTTAAAGTTTCTCAGCATTGGCCTGTTCTTGCAGCATATTGGTACATAAAACTATGTTTTCTTTACCTCTGAAATGTAGGAGATGTTGCAAATACTGTTGTGGAATATATTAACAATCTAAGTCTTCCTTCATTACGGTAATTTTTGGCTCTATTCTAACAAATCGTTTATTTGTGTACTATAGAAACGTTTCTAATTAATTGACAACCACTGTAATTCTTGCGTTTAGCGAAAATCCTGTCAGTTCGGATTTTATTCAGATTTTCACCAGAGGCCACATTTTTTCATAAGGTGGCAAACCCTTTTAAAATTTGAGATTGGGCAGCTAAAAAAAAGAAGAAACTCTTATTTGTCTACCCTCGTAAACAAGTTTCAGGACAATCGGTGGGTGCCCTCTGAAAGACTACCCTTGTTACTGGTCATCTTCAATGCTACACTCAAAAGAAAACATCTGTCAAAAAATCTGTAAAATGACTTTCAATTTAAAATAAAAAATTTTTAGCAGATTTTTCTGCTGAAATTAATATTTTAGCAGAATTCTCTGCTATTCAATTTCTGAAAACAATAGAAATTTTGCAGAACTTTTGCTGATTCTGTCTGCTAAGTTTCACAAAGTTTTTGTGCAGATTTTCAGCAGATTATTTTGCTAATTTGACAGATATTTTTTGTTATATTTTTTTAAGTATTTTTTTAAATGTCGGTCTCGCAAAAATAAAAATTAAATGTCACTATCTAAAAATTAAAGTAGACGAATATAAATAGCTCCCGCTTAAATGCATCACAAAATATGTCAGCTTTAATAATATATAATGCAAAAGAACACAAACAAAAAATTCATGCAGATATTTTTTCAGCTTGCCAGTTTGTTGCTGCTTTTCAAGAAGAGAAGTTCTTCAGTTCATGCACGCAAACCGTACAATGCACACAGGGCCAGCATGATCCAATTCCGGCCAAAAGTCTTTATCGTTGTTTGGTCCGTCTGAAAATGTGCTTCTAGAGGAATTCGAGGTCGCTGATTTCAAAATTTAGCTAAAAACCAAAAAAATCAAAATGGCGGATCCAATATGGCGGACAATTGTTTTTTTAAATTGTCCGATTGAACTCAAATTTTGTTCTATGCGGGTCTTGGAGTTACTGAATAAGAATTGTTACTCCAAATTTTGAAAAACAAAATGGCGGACTAAATATGCTTCTTAAAGTTTAAAGAATGATCCAACTCCGGCCAAAAGTCTTTATCGTTGTAAAAATGTGCTTCTAGAGTATTTCGGGGTCGCTGATTTTAAAATTTAACTAAAAACTAAAAAATCAAAATGGCGCATCCAATATGGCGGACAAATTTTTTTAAATAATTGTCCGATTTAAATCAAATTTTTTTTTAAGGTGGTTGGAGTTACTGAATTAGAATTACTGGCGTGAATTTTTAAAAACAAAATGGCGGACTAAATATGCTTAGTAAAGTTTATTACAAATAATTAAAAAATTGTTATATTCCTTTTCTTTGTTGAAGCTAGCTGAAAGTGTCGCCTAGTGAATTTCCGGGTCTGTTATCTTAAAATCGAACTGATAAAATTCAATATGGCGGAAACAATATGGCGGCTAGATTTTTTAACTTTGTCTGATCTAACTCAAAATTAGTTTTAAGAGTATTAAGAGTGTTTGAAGTTAAATCTACGCACATAATTTTTATATTTTTTTTTTTTATATAAATATGGAATTGGTGTAAATGACTTACGTAGTTTCAGAAAAGCTTTTGGAAATGGTGATGACAAATTATTCACTTTTTTTCTTTATTTTAGAAATTCAATAAAAAATCTTTTGATTTAATTGGAAATGGTGTAACTAATATTTTTCGTAATTCTACAAAAAAACTAGAAATGTAGATAATTTGTTTTCTCCTACACTAAAGGCACTCTCTGACGATAAAAAAACCTAAACCGTAAAACATTATTTTGGGTTAAATTATTTTTTTAAAAACAAATCTCGGACCACTGCATATATAGCTGTAGTTTTGCCATTTATCATTTCGAGCAAGTTTGGGCAACTTTTTTCGAAAGATATGGATCCATTCTATATCAAAAAAAATATAGACCGATTGTATCGAACTGAGGATCGCTGAGGATTTTTTCGGCGCGAAGTAAATAGCTAAAAAATTATAACTTTTTTCACAAAAAACGCGAATTACTGCCAGGCAAATGAGTTATATTTGTCCATGTTATTTTCGTTACAAAGGCTTATATATAAGGTTGAACCACGCAAACAAAAAGTTTAACATTAGCAATAGAAGTTTGGAAAAAAAATTAAAAAAGTATCTCAACTTTTAAACATTTTTTAACAACATTTTTAACTTTGAAGACCTGTCAAAGGAAAGGGTGTAATTGGATCATGAAGATAAGTTCAGAAAACCTGCTTCTATATATGCCCAACAAACTGGTAAACATTTTTTTTTAGAATTTACAAATAAGGACTTTTTTTTTATCGGTTTTTAATAAGTATTGGTATTTATCTTATATCGGTTTTGGTATTTCTATGCAAAAGGTTTTGTCGTTAATATTAATTAATTTAAAGTAAGTCGTCCTTCTGTCCGCCCCACAGTGCACACTGGGGCGAGATAATAGGTTTTTTGGCCAAAAGTCTCTACAGGTCGTAAATGTTAACCAATTTTTTTGAAATTCAGAATATAAGCCTATTTTAAGGTAATAAATAAGTGCCTTGAAAGTTTTTCCTACAAGGAAACTATTTCAGGGTGGACACTTCATTTTTAATAAAATTTACAGATGTTATAGATGAAACAAATGAAGAGAAACTTGTCTTTTGTTTATGTATTTGAATTAGAGATGGTCTGTGGTCCCGTAATTTGTGTGACTCTAAAAACCACGTGATTCAGGCGTGAGCGATTTTTATTTAAATCACGTGATTATAGAGTGATTTTCATTTAAATTTAGTACTATATTGGGGTAATAAATAAGTGACTTGAAACTTTTTGAAATCGGACCTACAAGGAAACTATTTCAGGGTGGACACTTCATTTTTAACAAAATTTACAGATGTTATAGATGAATCAAGTGAAGAGACACTTGCCTTTTGTTTAAGTATTTGAATTGGAGATGGTCTCTGGTCCCGTGATTCACGCGTGAGCGTGAGTGATTTTCATTTAAATCATTTGGTTATAGAGTGATTTTCATTTAGGTCAAGTGACTATATTAAGGTAATAAATAAGTGCCTTGAAACTTTTTGGATTCAGACCTACAAGGAAACTTTTTCAAGGGTGGACACTTCATTTTAAATAAAATTTACAGATGTTATAGATTAAACAAGTAAAAATACACTTGTCTCTTGCTTATGTACATATTTGAATTGGAGATGGTCGCTGGTCCCGTGATTTGCGTGACTCAAAAAAGTGATTTTCATTTAAATCACGTGATTGTGAGTTGAAAAATTCTGAGTGAGTGTCTAGAGAGTGAGTGATGTTTTTTTTTTTGAAAAAAAATATTTTTTAGCAGTATTTGCATTCAGAATTAAGTCTAACTTTAAACTAAATAGTACATGCTTAACCATTTTGGACAAAGATTCATCTTTTTTTTTTTTGAAAAAGGTACCTATTTAGTAAAATTAGCACCGGCTGCTTAACCATTTTGGACAAAGATTCATTTTTTTTTGGAAAAAGGTACCTATTTAGTAAAATTAGCACCGGCTGATCTCAAAACTCTTGTAAAAAAAATTTAATGTTCCGTTATTCCAGAAAAGCCTGTATTTCAACTTTTTATGCATTTTTAATATTTGGATTTATTTGCTATTTTATTAATTTATTTCGTTATTTTCAAAATAAATAGCTTCAAAATGTTTCAATTAGTGGAATTTGATAATAAATTAAATCTAAAAAAAATTAATATTAATTAATAAAAAAATTAAAAGCCTAAACTAAAAAAAATGCAAATTTTTTGTTTTTGCTTGAATTTCTGAGCTGATGCACATTGCATTTAATGCACATAAAAATTCCGGTGGTCAAGGGGAGATATTTATACCCTACACCACTCTGTGGTACAGGGTATAATAAGTTTGTGCTGATGTTTTAACTACTCGAAATATTGTTCCTAGACCCACCTTTAAGTATACTGATCGACTCACAATAACTTTTTGAGTAGATTTAGCGATTCCGTCCGTCCGTCCGTCTGTCTGTCCGTCCATGTAAACGTTGTAAATATCATACAGGTCGCAATTATAAACCAATTTGGCTGAAATTTGAAACTTAAGCTTCTTTTGCCCCAAGGACGAATTGATATACAAACGTCCCCTATAATTTGACTCAAGTGACTCTTATTGGCGTATTATAACAGATATCCTTTCGAAATTTGGTAGGTAATCGTTTTTTGTATTCACAAATTATCATTCCAAATTTCAAAGGAATCGGACCAGTTCCTCTGGTAGTCCCCATACAAACCACCCTCCCGATATTCACATAAATCTCTCAAAATTCATGAAAGTTGGAAGTATTTGATTAAAATTTTGTTTTTATGTGCTACAGGTGTACTTTGGTAACTTACTTTTATCTGAATATAATCAGATCATTTTTGGACTTGGTCCCCTTTATAAAAATTTGGACCGATATTAAGTTAAATCGGTCTATTGGAATCAAAAATAAGCCAATTCCACTAAAATTTTGTCTGTGTGTGTCTTCTACACTAATTAAAGATTTAACAAAAGATAGATCCAATCGGTCCATGTTTGGACTTGGGACCCATTTTTCGGAAAACACTAGTGTAGGGTATTATATGGCCGGTCTTGACCGACTATAACTTTCTTACTTGTTTTTAATTGCAGAAAGATGAGACGTAACATTTGTAACAAAATATACCTGAACTTCATCCTTTTCATACATAAATATTTTTTTAAAAAGGTGATCGAAATGGGTTATCATGCAGGGGGCCCCTTTTTCGATTTTAGATCTTTTGGCAATTGCGATTACACGGGTCAAGTTTTTTCTTATATGGGTTCACACTTACGACCGCAAACAAGTTGTTTAACAAAACACCAGTAACAGAATAAAAACGTAATGGATACAGAAAAAATAATTTTTTAAACACGTAGCCCTTAAACTCACAAACATAGCAAGTGTTAACTGCACATTATGCGTTCTTTAATCTTCTATATATATAAAGTAGTTCCGTGACTGACTGATGACTGACTGACATACTAATCACGCATCATCCCACAGCCCAAACCACTGAAGCTAGAGTCTTGAAATTTGGATTGTAGTTTCACCTCTCGGAATACATATCCGCTAAGGCTGGGTTTTTGGAAATGTTGATTTTAAGAGGTAAAAACGAAGGGTTGAAAAAGGGGAAAAAGCAAGTACTTTGGTACTTTTTATTTTTTCTGAAAAAAAATTCAATTAATTTGAAATTTGAAATGTAGGATCCTATAACGGAAAAACATTCCCAAATAAAGTACTTTCTGGAAATTCGGATTCCTAAGGTTAAAAAGGGGTAAAAAATGGTACTTTGGTACTTTTTATATTTTTTAAAATTAAGTACCTACAAAAATATTAAAATTTGCAATGGTGGTTCCAACAACGGAAAAAATTCAAAAAACTTACTTTTTCGAAGTTCCGATTCTAAGGGGGATAAAAAAGCGATTACTTTGGTACTTTTTATTTTTTCTGAAAAAAAAAGATCCTATTAATTCGAAAATTAGAATGTAGGATCCTCTAATGGAAAAACATTCCCAAAAACAGAATTTTTTGGAAATTCGGATTCCTAAGGGTAAAAGGGGTAAAAAATTGTACTTTGGTGCTTTTTTTGTTTTTTGAAATTAAAGTCTTACAAAAAAATTAAAATTTGCAATGTTGTCTCCAACAACGAAAAAAATCTGAAAAAGTACTTTTTCGAAATACCGATTCTAACTGGGTTAAAAAGCGAGCACTTTGGAACTTTTTATTTTTTCTAAAAAAAATCCTATTAATTTGAAAATTGGAATGTAGGATCCTCTAACATAAAAACATTCCCAAAAAGTACTTTCTGGAAATTCGGACTCCTAAGGGTAAAAAGTTGTAAAAAATGTACTTTGGTACTTTCTAAATTTTTTGAAATTAAGGTCTTACAAAAAAATATTAAAATGTTAGTTCCAACAACTGGAAAAATTCTGAAAAAGTACTTTTTCGAAATTCCGATTGTAAGGGTGGGTAAAAAAGTGTATTTTGGTACTTATTATTTTTCCTGAAATAATGGTCCTGGAAACTTTAAATTTGGAATGCATATTCATCTAGCGAAAAAAGATTTTTAAAAAAGGCAAAGAATTTTCGGTTTTTTAGCGCATGTAAGCGCATATTCGGAACGGAATGAAAGCCACATAGGACTAATCGGAATGGAACATGGAATCAAATGGAATAAAACAGGGAACGAAATGGGGACTTGAAATTTGGAATGTAGGTGCGCATCCCGAAATATAGATCCTTTAAGGCTGTGTTTTTGGAAATGTTGATTCTAAGGAATAGTGGTAAAAAAGGTATTTTGGTACTTTTTATATTCCCACAAACCACTGAAGCTAGAGACTTGAAATTTGGAATATAGATGCACCTCCCGGAAAATAGGTCCCCTAAGGCTTTGGTTTTGGAAGTGTTGATTCTAAGGGGGCAAAATGTGCAAAAACAGGTACGTTAGTACTTTTTATAGTTTCACAAACCAATGAAGCTAGAGATTTGAAATTTGAAATGTAGCTGCATTTCCCGAAATATAGATCCACTAAGGCTGGGTTTTTTTAAATAATGATTTTAAGGGGGTGTAACGGGTAAAAAGGTATTTTGGTACATTTTATATATACTTAAATAATGGTTTTATTAGCTTGAAATTTGGAATGTAGCATCCCATGCTTAAATAAAGGTCATAAAAAGTTAAAATTAGGAATGTATGATCCAACAACTAAAAAAACCTATGAAAATTAAACTTTTTGGAAATTCCGATTCCGATCTATTGGGATAAAACGAGTACTATGGTACCTTTTATATTTTCTGAAATAATTATGATAAAAAATTTGGAGTGTAAGATTGCCTAGCGAAATAAAATATTCCCAAAAGAATAACTTTTGGAAATTCTAATTCCTAAAGAAATTAATTAAAAAAGGGAATTATATATTCTTAAATTTGGAAATTTGGAATGTAGCATACTCTAACGGGAAAAAATCCCCCAAAAAATTACTTTTTGGTACTGTTTATATTTTCTTAAATAGAGGTCATAAAAACTTAAATTAGGAATGTAGGATCCAACAACAGAAAAAAATCTGTAAAAAGTACTTTTTTCGAAATTTCAATTCTAAAGGAGTAAAAACGAGCACTTTGGTACTTTTCATTGAAATTTGGAATGTAGGATCGTCTAGCAAAAAAAAAAAAAAACATTCCCAAAAGATTTTTTAATTCTGTTCCTAAGGAGTTAAAGGGGTACTTTTTATATTTTCTTAAACAAAATAAGGGGCAAAACGAAAACTCTAGAAACTCTTTTGTTCTTTAACGGATACTATTTAAAAAGGAATGAACACCACATTGAACGAAATTGAATGGAGCAGGTAACCAAATGGAATAGAACAGGGAACAAAATGGAATGAAACTGGGCACAAATTCAATTGAAAATGTTTTAAATTTTTTTTTTTACTAAATTTTTTTTTGTGTTAAAATTTGTTTATCAATTAATTTTTCAGTAATTTTTTTGTTTCATTCATACATATTTGTTCATATTTTTACAAAAAATTTGTTTTCTTAATTTTTTTTTTTGCTCAAATTAATAAATCAATGTTTTTTTTTAATAACATACGTTGACGTTGTATTTATTAGGTGTGTTCCAGAACGTTACCGCGGGTGCCCGCGGGTACCCAAACCAGCCCGAAAAGCGTTCCCGTACGCAAAAATTGGGTAAATGAGAGAGTTTTTGAGAGAATAAATTACTTTCTCATTTTACCGAACTTACCCGCACTTTTTTTTCGGGTAAATTGGTAACAGTCAGATGTTAAAAAAACAGCTGATTTTTTTTGTGAAGCTAAATTGGAAATTTAAATAAAATAAACAACTAAACCAAGGAAATGTGTTATTTCAATACAAAAAAGATAATTTGTTATTAAAATAAACTTTTACAATTTGTTTTCTTGTTTACAGTAATTTTTCTTACGAAAATATTTTAGCGTTATTGGTTTGTTTACATTTTCTATTATTTTGGGCTTGAAATGTGGTTTTTAGCGTTCCCGTACTTTTGTGCATTTTTGTGGTATCGTGAGAGGTTTTTTGATTTTCTCTCATTTTACCGAACTTTACCCGGAAAGTTCTGGAACACACCTATTATATCAACTAATGTATTTGGTATTTTATTGTAAGTGTTGTGATCATCATAAGCACCGTTTTTTAAAGGATTAAGACATACCGTCACCTTAGAATTGGTTTGCTCTAAAGGCTGGTAAAAACCCCATCCTATGGACCAAACCAATTCTCAGGTGACGGTATAAAAGATTACATAGCGAAAAGTTCCAAAAATGGGTAATTTATTATCATTATGAAATTTTTCTGTGTTTACGGGCAACGAAATCCCCTGCGCACGCTAGTTCTAATATAATATGACTGTGCCTCTAATAAAACAATAAAAAATTTTTTCTGGATTCTGGTGTTGTGACATAAAATTTTGTAACGTCTGCTTGATTAAAATTTTGGAATTTCCAAAAAAGGACATTAGTATTTTTTTTTACAACGCAAAGAAGAGTGCAGTGACATTCAATGTACATATATCAAACATTAACAATGTTTGCAAAAGAAAAAATTTCATCACAGAAAAGGTCTAAATTTTTTAAGATCTACTTTTATTATGGGTCATAAAAACCGTGACAAAAAATATTTCTTTTATGTTTTTATGGCTTTTAAAATTCAAGTAGCTAACTCCGTTTTGTTATGTGACATTGCATGCAAACCATTACTGATCGATGTAACATCTTTTGCAATTCGTTAGTCAGGTAAAACCTAATAATGTGATGGAAAGAAAATGTTTGACGTCACAATTAAAACAAACGAAAATAAGAATACAAAAAACCGAAACAAAACCGATACGAAAGTAGAAAAAAATTAATTGGTATTGGTTTTTTATTGGTATTGGTTTTGAAGAATAAAAGTATTGGTTTTTAATTAGTATTGGTAGTGGGGAATCGGTATTGGTTTTTTATCGGTATTAGTATCGCACAAATAAAGGTATTGGTTTTTAATTGGTATTGGTTTTCAATTTGAATTGGTATTAACGAGTATTCGTATCGAAAAGGTATTGGTACCCATCATTGGTTATTTTTGCTTTCTATTCTTTCATGTGTGTCTATTTCGACATCCCGTTTTTTTTTCTTGTTCGTTCATGTTAAGAATTTTATAAAGTTGTTAAATATATATATTTTTTTCCAATTTTATACAAAACTGTTATTTTGAAAAAATATATTTTTACAGAAAACATATTAATTGGCTCAAACTAGGTGTAATTTAAAATTTTTCTGCTTAAGTCATCAATTTCTTAGCCGAAATTAGCAGATTTTTCTGCTGAAATCAGCAGTTTTTTCTGCTGAAATCAGCAGATTTTTCTGCTGAAATCAGCAGTTTTTTCTGCTGAAACCAGCTGATTTTTCTGCTGATTCAACCTAGGTTATCACTACAGAAATTTAGCAAACCGCGTCTGCTAAAATCAGCAGATTTCTCATATGGCTCAAAATGGGTGTATTTTCAGCAGACTTTTCTGCTGATTGGACAGAGAATTTATTTTGAGTGTAGTAAGACCATATTTAAATTCAGCAACCTATTTTTTTACTGTTGTACATGAAGGAGCGATTTCCCTTAGCCCATTCACCATATCAGTATGAATTTCTTGTCCTGATAAAATTTTAATATTCCGAGACTTTTTTAATTTAGAAAAATTTCAAAATTCCTAGACATTTTTCCTTAAGAAAATTTTTAAAATTTCTACACATTTTTCATAGAAAAATTTCTCCGATATAGAAAAATTCCTACACTCAAAATAATAACTCTGTAAAATACTCTGTAAAATGACTGTAATCTCAATTCAACAGATATTTTACAGAGTTTTCTGTCAAAATACAGATTCAAAGAAAATACTTTGTATTTTGTTGTGACAAAAAAACAAAGTTTCCTCTGTTATGTTACTTTTTACTTTGTAATCTTAATTTTACAGATAATTAACAGAGTTTTCTGCTAAAATACAGATTTAAGTGAAATACTTCGTATTTTGTTATAACCAAAAAAGTTTTCTGTTTTGAGTAGTTTTTGTTTTTGTTATCAAACATCAAAATTTTATCTGTATATTTTTTTTTTTAGAAAAAGTTGAAAAAGTAGCAAAAAAAGTTTTAAAATTTTTTTTTTTCAGAAATCTTACAAAAATTTTACAAAATAACATGCATTTAACTAAACTCTGTAAGTTTACAGAGTTTTTTCTGTAAATTTTTTTTTTGCATCAAATGCATTTTACAAATATATGTAAATTTACAGAGTTTTCTTTGCGAAATGGTTGTTTATTTAACCAATATTTTACTAGAAACTCTGTAAATTAACAGTTTGTTTTTGTCCAAATCATTTTACAGAGTTTTAAAGTAAAATTACAGAGTTTTCTCTGTCAAAAAGCTTTCATATTTAACCAATATTTTACTATAAACTCTGTAAATTAACAGTTTTTTTTTTTTCAAAATCATTTTACAGAGTATTTTAGTAAAATTACCAAAAATTCTGTTAGCTGGATAAGCATGGTGTACTCTGTTAAATTAACAGAGTTATTCTGTAATTTAACGGAGTTATTATTTTGAGTGTAAACATTTTTCCTTTAAAATTTTTTTCATATTTCTAGAAATTTTTCATAAAAGAACTTCTATAACAAATTTCTCCGATAAAAAAGTTCTCAGATTTTTCCTATAGAAAATTCGCAAATTATTCCTAATTCTATATTATTACACTCAAAAAAAAAAAAACCTTGTAAAGTTACCAAAAAATCTCGTAATTTTACGGGGCTATTCTCGAAAAATAGGAGGTAGGTAAAATACTCGTAAAATTACGAGGATATTCCGTAACTTTGAATGCGCCAAAAATTGGTAAAATAACCAATTTTATTGGTAAAAATATTGTTTTAAAACCGAAAAAAAAAAAAAAAAAAATGGTAAACTTACAAGAAAAAATTGTAAATATATTTAAAAAAATGGTAAATTTACAAACCAATATGGTAAATTTAAAAAAAAAAATTTTTTAAACAACATAAATCCTCGTAATAAAACTGTTTTTGTAAAATTACTGTTTTTTTTTGTAAATTAAAAAAAAAAAATTGTCCGAGACTTGGAAAATTAAAAAAAAAAATATATATAAAATTTACAAAAAAAAATTGTTTTTTTTTTGTTAAACAACATTAATCCTCGTATAACATAATTTTTGTAAAATAACAGTTTTTTTTTTTGTAAATGAACTAGAATTTCTCGTAATAAAAACTTTGTTGTAAAATTACAGTTTTTTTTTGTAAAATAACCTTTCAAAATGGTAGAATACAATTACGAAAATAAATTTGTAAAATTACCAATGAAACTGTAGTTCTCGTTTGAGCAAAGTACAAGATTTTTTGTTAAAAAACAAGGAAAATTGTTAAATATTGGTAGAACGGGATTACAAGGCATTTTACCAGGCGTTTTACCAGATTTTTTTTTGAGTGTATGTAACACAGTACAGACTAGTATGCAAACACTGGTGCTAATTGCGTACTTTCCAATATGGTGGTATGGTTTTTAGTACAGAATGATCATCGCTGCCTAGTATATGTGTGCCTGTACTTGTGAGCTTTTGTGCATGTATTTATGATGTTTGTTTACGTTTTGTATGAAACGTCAAAAGTTACACCGTGTGCTGTCACTAATACTTACACCCATCAGATGCAACTCTGTGATACTACTACTCATGTACTGTGGTATGTAATGAAATTTGTTTTTTCTTTAGAAAAAATTTGAAATTTTTTTCACATAAAAAAATCTAATATTACAAGACATTTTTCCTTTAGAAAAATTGTAAGATTTTAGTAATTATTTCATTGAAAAAAATCTCAGATTATTTTCACTTCTATTTTGATATTATTTTTCCCCTCTCCTTTACTCCTCTTTCCTTTCCTTCCTTTTTTTCTTTTTTGGACCAAAAAGACCCTTAAAAATAGAGATAGAGGGTTAGTATGTTCTGAGAAGCGCCATTAAATTTCACAAAAGACATCTCTTAACAATACTTGCCTCAAACGCCGTTCAAAAAAAATTAAAAACTTTAGTGGGCGATACAAAAAGAAATCGAGATAAGTTTTCAAAACCCTTCGGGGGTTTTGGTCTTCTATTGGTATAATTTATTTTTTTTTTTGAACAATTCAAGATACACTAAAAATTTGCAGCACAGTGTTATTTGAATATAAATTAGTTTCAATTAATTAGTAGACAAAATTTAATCGATTAACCGCTGAAGGTATTTTAATTTTGTAAAATTGGTTCCATAAATACATTCATTATTTAAAATTCTATTAAAAATATATTTTTTTATTAATAAAAAAAAAAATCTCACACGAATTACAATATATTTTATAAAGTAATAAAAAGTACACACTCGAACTTTTGCAAAAACTATTAATAATTTTTAATAAAACTTAAAAGCATATTGTTAAGGTAAAGTACCAACCACCACATTTTGCATTTTAAACAGTAGATGGTATTATTAATATGGACAGAAGCAAAATTAAATATTTCTCAGCAAAACATTTGATGATGTAATGTGTAACGTAATGTATTACACGTAACGAATTACGAAATCGTCGTGGTCGGGAAAGTTGACCTTTAGAGTCAATATTAACACAAATATATATTGGACCTGTCTTTGGTTTGTCTTTGGATTCCTCATTTAACATGAAAATCCAAAAGTTCCGAACAAAGTTAAAAATTTTTTGAATTTTTTTTTAGCTCAAAATAATAGTTAATATTCAGAATTTACTGAAAAAGTGTTTTAATCGTAAAAAAAATTTTTGGTCTGGAACAAAATTTTGTATACCCAGTGGGTGACAATACATTGGAAACTTTTTTATAGTAGATGAAATTTGTTAAAGACAGAGTTAACAATACTAAACGTTATTATTATCAAACGAGTATTATTTAAAAAAATGTTATGTAGGTAATTTATCAAGCTTTAATTTGAGCTTGAGGGTCGATGTGGAAAATAAAAAAATTTATAGAAATTTTTCAGAACATTTTAGAAAAATATTTCTGAGTTGATTTTGTTTAAGATAAAACATTAGAAATTTAAAAAAAGGTCCAATAGTTTTTATTCAGTGATCAAATATTTTTTCCAACAACCCAAACAACCCAGCAAAACTTTGGTAATGGGTAGTGATTATATAACACATTACCAGGTAATTTATATACCTTATTTGTAGCATTATTTTAGGATGTCTTACCAATCATTTGTTCCACAACGTATTATTTTCTAGTGAAAAATAATGCAATACTAATAATTTGCTACGTAATGAATGATTATTGGAAAAAATGTATTTCATATTTATTATTTCTAAACATTAAATCATGGATGACTTATATTTGGTTACATTATGTATTATTTGAAAGTTTGAAATAATGCATTATTTATAATTGGATGCATAATGCATTACAATAACATAAAAAATAATTATTTTATAAAACAATGCATAAGTTTAAACTAGAGCTGGTCTCACGACAGGAAATTTCTAACGACACACACTCACGAGCATATTTTATCTACTTACACTCACTTACAATCACGTGAGTAAATTTAATACAAAATTACTTTTTCACTACTCGTAACACCTTATATATTATCTTCTGGTATGCTATATTCTTTCATTTCTCGTAACCTATAAAATATCATATATTTTACACCTTACACGTATTCTTCGTTATAAATTTATGACTTATTTTGTACCTTACTGGTATTCTTTGTGATAATGTGGATGCATTACTTTGAGTCTCATCGCCTGTTAAAATCATCAATGCTGCAATGTATAAAATAAGAGATCCTATACCTTATTTTATACCTTATTTGGTAATCTAAGTTTTGCTGGGAAACAGTGAATTTTTTAAGTACAGTAGCAAAAATCCACATTTTTGACCTCCAATTCTTTTGACCATAAATTTTTTGTTAATATTACGTACAAAGTATGTAAAAGAATGAAAATACATATTTTTTGTGTAATATTAATCATTGTGCTTAATTTTAAGCAAATGTTTAAAAAAATTATGGCAGTGATTTTACCCGCAGTTTTTAGAGTGTTCTCAAAATATAATCTTTTAAAAGGCCGAATAAAACAATTTTAATTTTTTAATACAAAATTAATCAGCATTTCAATTTAATTTAATTTATTTCTTTATTCTTGTTTCATTGCAGGTATGTAAATATTTTTAAGGTATGTAAACATTTTTACTATAAAGTACTACACTGTAATACAAAATGGAACTTTCCGAATCGGAATGGGATGAAACCAAAAGCAAATAAATGTGGACATTTTACATAACAAAATTCTCAACGCTTTTTTTAGTTCAGCTAGATTTTTATACACGCTGAACTAAAAAAAGCCTTGATTGTTTGTTATGTGAAATTTAAAAAAAAATAAAAGATTCAATTTTTAAATCTTCATAGTTTTATATACAATATGATTTTTATAAGTTTTTTTCAACGACTTGACTTTTAATCGTTAATAAAGCTCTTTCAACTAACCAAAAATTGACAAAATCGGTTATCTGTCAGTTAAATTTCCCATGGCTTTGTTCATTTACGATTTAAGGAACTAGATCCCGTAGCAAGATAGATATAGCTTTTTGAATTCACACACTCTTTAGCATTTAAGAAGCATCCATAATAATGTGGCCAGTTTGTGTTTCCCAGGTTATGCAACAATTAAAGGTGTTTGCATTAATTAATTAAAACTAAAAAAAAAATAAAATACATTAAAAATATGAGAATGGTCTGTTGTAAAAATAACTACTAGGGGAAAAAGTTTTATTAAAAAAATACAGAGGTACTTAAATGGTTGGAAGTTTCTAAACATTGTTTTTTTGTTTTATTAAATAAATATTAGGGTAATACAAAATGCATTATCAGGTAAATTTGTAATGTCTCTACGCTCATATGAATTGCTATCGTCAATTTTTATGAAAAGTTTCATAATATCCAAGAAGCTTTTCTTCAATATGATGAATCATGGCATCAAAATTAAAGTATTAAATGATGACGTTTTTCATCGAGTAAAAAAAATCTTAAAAATGCTTTTAGGAAAACATTTTTTTTATACCCTCCACTCTAGTGATAGAGGGTATATATAAGTTTGTCATTCCGTTTGTTACACATCGAAATATTGGTCTAGGACCCAATAAAGTGTATGGACAATTGTCATTAACTTTTAACACTTATCATATTCTGTTAATTTTGCAATAACTTTTTAATTTTTAAATTAGGTGGTACCTGTGAATAAAGATAAGTTAAGGGAACCTTAAAGAGTAATTACGCAAAGGCACAGCGCAAAAGGTCTCATTAGTTCATGGTAAGGAATGTTTAAAGTTGAAAAATGTAAAAAAACCGCTTGATACACTCACGAAATTTTTCGTCCAATGTTTCATATTGATGGGTGCGTTAAAGCTATTGCTCCTAATTTAATACAGTTTAATCAGTAGACTTGGGCAATTATTTGGTGTAGGTTCAGTGGATGTGCCATCAATAAGAAAAAAGTTACATGGACTTAAATCTTTGATACCAATTTTTTTCAATTTTCAATTTTTCGAGGTTTTTTTATTGTAGCTTTTGGTGCAAACTGTAATTTCAAAATTCAAATACACATGGTAAAAGCCCTTGTAAATACGCACAATCTGAGCTTGATTCAAGTGATGTGCTCGCAATGGTTACGAAGCTGCAGCTCTCCAAAGATGGGAAGAAAAACGTGAATTTTTTAAAAAGTCTGTTTTTTGCGAGGCACACTCCCAGTTTTATTCCAAATGGTTCCGAATGCTTTGTGAACTTTATAATCCACCATTTCCCACTTGATTTACAAACGCACCCCAAAAATATTCAATTGCAAAAATTTTATGAACTTTTTAAATTTTTTGCAAAATTTCGATATTTTAGTTTTGCATTATTTGACAGCCAAATGTGCATGGCTGAAAGTTGAACATGTAGAAACAATGGTATGTGCAAATATAATAAATCATGGAAAGCAACATTGATCAAAAGTTAATATTGGCGAATTCCGCGGTGTTTTTCAGTTTTCACTTTTTTGTAAGGCACATCCAGGCCGCTAATAGAAATTGGTCGGTGAAAGGCGCGTTTGGTAGTCTTTTTAATGCTCTATCTTCAAATAATTCGGACCCGAAAAAATTTAACGTTTAAGCGGTTTTTCGGTGGTTTTAAATTTTTGGTACTTTTAAATTTAATGCTTATATAAAATCTTACATTACTTAAAAAAAGTAGAAAAGAAATGTATTTTGATAGATTTTGACATGTCTTATTCTATTAATATTTCAAAATTAGTCCATTGATTTTTGCAGTCGCGAAAATCGCGAAAAATCGCTAAAATTTTTTATAACCTTAATAAAATTAGTAATAACGTTAAAATATTTCGTAATAACCTTAATATTATCATTATTAATCATACTTTGAATAGTTTCAATATTCAGTGAAGGACAACACTGTAAAATCAGACTTTAATTATTAAAAAAAAAAAAAAAACAAAAATAATTAATTTTTTTTTTCAAAAAAGTTCTATTTAAACCACTGCTGTTTCCCACCTATTAGAGATAGAATAATAGTGTTAACCAAGAATTAGATGAGATTTTTTTAATGCATTTGGTAATATTTGTCTAAAAAAAAATTAAACCGCGGGGAACATTTTTATTTTCAAAATATTGGAAAATGTGCCAAAAAAAAACGGTTTAATGCAAATATCTCGATATTTAGCAAAGATTTTATGCATGTTTGAATGTGTATTTTAGCTCTAGCTAAGCATAATACAAAATGGTACGTTTGGTAAACTTCGGATAAAAAATGTAATTTTGACAATTTTTTTTTTTAAATGTTAACTTTAAACCGCCATAGTTTTGGGTGCGATCGTTCAAATTAATGCACGCCGACGGATTTGATTTACTTAATTATAATGTTATTTACCTACAAAGACTTATCAATGTGCCACGAAAAAAAAAATCGTAATTTTTTTTTTTTTGAAAATATTAAAAGTTATTGACAATTGCTCATATATACTCACGATCCTCGATCGATTTTAAGTCGATCTAGCGATGTCCGTCCGTCCATCTATCTGTCTGTCCGTAGAAAACACGCTAACTTTTAAAAGACTTCACAGAGGCTGCTGAAGTTTGGCATATACTTATGTTGGTCATTTAACTGGTCAGGTCGGTATTGCAATCCAACCAAATCGGTTTAGTGGTTCAAAAGTTATGAGGAAAAGAGTACATTTCGGCAAGGGTTTTTCGCGAATTTACGAGATACAAAACACTATAACTTTCGAAAGACAATAATGAGACTGCTGAGACTTGGCATGTATCTTTCCCGTTCCCCAGGTCTGTTTAGTATGGAATTTCAGCTCAAGCTGTCTATTTCAGCTCAAGCTGGTTCAAAAGCTCGTTTAGTTTTAAAAGCATTGGTAACTTTAAAATAAGACTCGAACAAAATTTTACACCAAAAAAAAATTTACACTCAAAAAAAATTTAGTTTTTGTTGGTTATTGACAATCGTTGCCTTATTAGTATGGTACAATTTCTTCGTCTTTCTAATTCTCATTGCGAATAGAGGCGAATATGTATTAATATGCTAGTTTGTGCACAAACGATTTGTCATTAGACTCGTTTTCTACTTTGTAGTAAATCGTTTCTATTTTTGCTAAATAATCTTGACAATGGAATCTTGACAAATTCCGAAACACGTGTCGATTAAGTCTTGCAAAAATGACCAACATAAATAAATTTAAAACAAAAAATAATTTTCTTGAAAATTATGCTATGAGAATATCATGGTTTTAATTAGTAAAGAAAATAATGACCTCGAGCCAGAATAAACATCCTCAAAATATAATTTAGTTTTTGTTTAAAAAATTTGCAATATTTTGTGTACATACGTACGTGCATTCACACAGAAATATTTTTACAGTAAAAAAAACATTACACTCGAAAAAATTTTACACTCAAAAAAAAATTAGTATTTTTTTTTTTTTTTTAAATAACAAAAAAAAATTTTTTTTTACTCAAAATAAAATATTTCTAATCGAAATTGTTAATTTTTTTCACGTTAAAAGTGTACTATCCTTCAAAAAAGGCATTTTGGAGGGTATTCATAGATTCGGTAAAGTCGAATTTAACTTTTCTACTTGTTTAAGTTAACGTGTTTCAACAGACAGACGGACGAACATCGCTAGATCTTCTTAAAATCGATCGAGGATCGATCGTTACAAATGGAATGGTGTTACCCTCCACTCTATCACTACACCATTTACAGATGTAATTCGAAAAAGATCAATTGTAATTCGAAGATTCTATTTGTAATTCGAAGATTCCATTTGTAATTCAAAGATTCCATTTGTAATTCGAATACTCCAATTGTAATTCGAAGATTCCATTTGTAATTCGAAGATTCCAATTGTAATTCGAAAAAGATCAATTGTAATTCGAAAAAGATCAATTGTAATTCAAATACTTAAATTGTAATTCAAAGATTCCATTTGTAATTCGAAGATTCCAATTGTAATTCGAAAAAGATCAATTGTAATTCGAAAAAGATCAATTGTAATTCGAAAAAGATCAATTGTAATTCGAAAAAGATCAATTGTAATTCGTAAAAGATCAATTGTAATTCGTAAAAGATCAATTGTAATTCGAAGATTCCAATTGTAATTCGAAAAATTTCAATGGAAATGCAGTTGATATTTTTCGAATTACAATTGGAATCTTCGAATTACAATTGATCTTTTACGAATTACAATTGATCTTTTACGAATTACAATTGATCTTTTTCGAATTACAATTGATCTTTTTCGAATTACAATTGATCTTTTTCGAATTACAATTGGAATCTTCGAATTACAAATGGAATCTTTTAATTACAATTGAAGTATTTGAATTACAAATGGAATCTTCGAATTACAAATGGAATCTTCGAATTACAAATGGAATCTTCGAATTACAAATAGAATCTTCGAATTACAATTGATCTTTTTCGAATTACATCTGTAAATGGTGTAGAGTGATAGAGTGGATGGTATAAAAAATAATTCTCTTTAAAATTATTCTATAAGAATATCATAGTTTTCATTATTAAAGGAATTAATGACCTCGAGCTAGAATTAACCAACTCAAAATTGTGAGTGCCCGTGTAAAAATCGATTTGATCTTATAAGATCTAATTTAATCTAATAATTTATGATTGCATCTGATTGTATATAATTGTATCTGATCAGATATAATTAGATGTTGCATTAGTCCCAATGTTGGCCAAATCCGAGATATAACCAGATCTCGATTTTGACCATTTCAGATCTAATTATACGCAATCAGATAAGATAACATGTGGAGAGATATAAAAATATCAGATAAGATCTAATAAATTTTTACACGGGTGTATTAAATATAGATGGCCCATAAGCAGATAAGAACGTGATTCACGCGTGATCACGCGTGAGTGTGACTGAATTAAATTTTGCTCACGTGATTGTTAGTGAGAAAAAAAATTGCGTGAGTGAGTGTGCGTGAGCCAAACTTTTTGCGTGAGTTTACGTGGTTTATTTTATCTTCCTATTTTCTTTCGTACCAAAAAAAGTGTGCGTGATTCAAAAATTCCTGTCGTGAGTGTGAGTCAAAAATCACTCACGCACCGATCTCTAGTATCAAATGCTTTATACCAACCAAAATAAAAACAAATGTTTGCATTGTAATAATACACTTTTATTATTTTATATGTCCTCTCGCACAAATGGGTGGACTAATGAAGTTAAATTCTTAAGTCCTCAGGGTCCAAGTTGGCGATTTTCAGAGGTTGTCTAAATTCTTCAAGGTTATGATTCCTCCCCATGTTCCGAATTCGACAATTTAAGAATTTTACCAGTCTATGAACACAAGACATAGTTGTGCCAAATTTCGGAAGCATAGCTCTTTTGGTTTGGACTTCAGTGTACTTTCCACAAATGGACCGACAGACGAATATCGCTAGAATGTATTAGATTCCATTTTACTCATTTGCCAAATTTACAGCTCTTTCAGTTTGGCAAGCATCTTTATTTCCACACCAAAAAAAAAACCTGGGTATTCAATACTAAAAATTTAACTAAATTTTAGTACAAAAGGACCTAGTGCAGGAATTGGTAAAGGGTACTTTCCACTATCACACTTTTCCATTATACACATCAAAATTTACCAACTTCCTAAAGATTTTTGGATTCTTTTTTGATTGAAACCTAGTCGTATCTAATAAGTGAACAATTTCTGGCCAAACTTTTTAAAAAAATATTTCGCTAACATGGTGAAATTACGCTTGTATAATGGAAATGTGTGATAGTGAAAAGTACCCTTAACCAATACTAAAATTTTTTATTAATATTATTCAAAACCAGTAAAAATTACTAATTTTAGTACTTTGAAGATACTAAAATTAGTAACTAATTAGTAGATTTTGGTACAAAATCACTTACTAAACCTTTTACTGTATAATTATTTTGAGTGCATAGACAGACGAACCGATAAATGTCGCCAGATAGATGATATACAATAAAAAAACTTAATGGGGTCCTTGACCGATATTTCATGGAATGACAATTGATTACAAACTTATATTAAGTGCAAAAACACATTCTTAAAACTGTTGTAAACTTTTTTAACGTTTAAATAAAAATTTGTGTGAAAATTGAGATTTAAAAATGTTATTTTGATTCAAAACTTTTTTTAATATTATATTTTTTTAAATAATTGGTCTAGAAATATGCGTGATATCTTTAAAATAATTTAAACATTTATCCTTTTTTTTTGTAATTTAAAGCTCCTTTAAAAATATTCCTCTCAAGTTTAAAAGCCATGTTAAATTCGAACAAATATGGTCTGGCACAGTAGCCCAATGTATTTTGGTTGGTTTATATTTTTTTTAGGATATTTACATGTATGTTAACGTTGTTTTCCAACATTTACCGCAATTTTTTTCGTAAATGTTTGGTCGAGTATAAAGAAAAAAAAAATAACAAAAATATGGTATGCGTGTAAGGCAAACACTTTTCTGGCAACATTTGCCATGAAAAATTTATTTAAAAAAAAAACAAGAAATGCTAAACAAAATATGGCTAAATAAAAGTTCAAAGCTAAAAAAAACAAGTAGAAAAATTAAATTCGACTTGGTCGAATCTATGAATACCCTCCACAATGTTAACTGATAGTAATTTTCTAAAAAAATTGTATTACAAATTTTTATTAGAAATATATTATTTTGAGTAAAACTCTTTTTAATCATCAAATTTTTTTGTGAGTGTAAATTTTTTTGACTGTCAACATTTTTTTGAGTGTAAATTTCATTAAAAAAAAAATAATTAAATTAAAAAAAAAAACATTTTTTTTTTGAGTGTAAAATTTTTTGAGTGTATATATTTTTTTAGTGTACTATTTGTTTGAGTAACAAAATTACTTTGTAAAATATTTTTGTTGTTTTATACCTATACGTATATGTTAAAAAAATATATTTCACATATTTCCCTCATTTTTTTTTACCATCCTCGTCTTTAAAAACCAAAAACAAACTAATATTTGATTTTTTTCCAAAAACACTTACTATACACCGTTACATACAGTTACAAAAACAATAACAAATATTTACTTGTCTAACAACTAAACTGCACCCCACGGCAGGAAAACAAACAACAACAAGTTTAAAAAAAACTGGTATTTCACGCCTTTAAAACTTGTTTAACGAGTTTTCAACAGTTTAAGTTGAAAAAAATCTGAAATTCAGAGCCTTGCTTATAACTTTTGAACCACTGAACCGATTTTTCTGAAACTCAAAACCAAATAGACTTGGGGAACGACAAAGATATGTAACACGTTTCAGCACCCTCAGAATTGTCTTTCGAAAGTTAGAGTGGTTTTAATCTCGTAAGTTCGCAAAATTCCCTTGCCGAAATTTTCTCTTTTGCTCATAACTTTTGAACCACTGGACCGATTTGGCTGGATTGCAATACCAACCTGACCCGGTAAATACCCAACATATATGTCAAACTTCAGGAGCCTCCATAAAGTCTTTCAAAAGTTAGCGTGTTTTCAACGGACAGACAGACAGACAGACGGACGGACGGACGGACGGACATCGCTAGATCGACTTAAAATCGATCAAGGATCATGAATATATATACTTTATGGGGTCCTAGACCAATATCTCGATGTGTTACAAACGGAATGACAAACTTATATATACCCTCTATCACTAGAGTGGAGGGTATAAAAATAATATATATACAGAAAGTACTTTCTTTTCTTCAGTTTTGCATATAAAACGAAAATACATACAAAATAGATTATTTTCTCAATGGAAAAGTTTAGCAATATGGAAAATGTTGAAACCAAAATGAATTCTATAAAACCCTACCAGTAAATGAATTTTTTTGGGGTGAACATTTTTTCCGGAACTCAAATCAGTACGCCCAAGTTTTTATGTTTTTTATGAAAATAGCACTCTGAAAACGCTTTTTTATGGGAAAACTATGATGATTTTTTCCACGCTCAACAAATTTTGGTTAAATTAACAAACTTTAGTAAAAACAACTGTTAAAAATAACTGTATTAAACTGTTGTCGTTATTTTGCAGAAAATTAAGATTCAAACTCAACTATTGAGAAATTTTTCGTCAAGTTTTGATAACTCAAGGCTTTAAAAAAATTCCCAGATAATAAGCACTTGTTTTTTAAATAATCCAGATTTTCTGAGCGCTTTTTTAAATAAATTTTAATGACATTATTTCATCAAACATCTCAGAATCAATTGAATTCATGCAATAACATTATCTTTTTAAAAATATAGAAAATCCATCACCCTGTGAACTTTTTGTTATCGAAAACCTTAAAGACTCTGTGCGCCTTTTCATATCAATTTGTGAAGATCAAAATAACCTCATACTGAGATGCAATTTTCCGTAAAGGAACCTCTTGATTCACGACACTTAAGTAGCTCCTTAGAATTATATCATTACAACTCTTTTTGATCAGCACCTACACGTAATCAAAAATCAATACATGTACTAATCAAATTAGTACGAATCTTCAGCCTATCTTTAGCACATGTCAAGCAACATTCATGTTTATGTACCGAATATATCAAAAATTTATCGTAGGGTACTAAAACTTGCTGCAATTTGCATGACACTAGGTATGTAAGTTATTTTTTTCTATCCCTCTTTCCAAAGCTGCTAGAATTTTTTGTTTCATACATTTTTACAAAAAAAAATAAACACGATGAATATTTGAATAAATAGGGAAGAATATATGCGATCTTTAACAGAGATGAGCAAGTGAGTTAAAAAAAAAACAAATTGAAATTTTTGTATAAAATTATAAGTTATCGATATATCGATAACTATACAAGAAAATTTTAAGTTATCGATATATCGATAACTTTACAAATTTTCTATAGAAAATTTTAAATTATCGATATATCGAAAAATCGATAACTATACAATTAAATTATCGATATATCGATAATTGTTCAAATTTTCTATAGAAAATTTTAAATTATCGATATATCAATAATTGAACACATTTTCTATAAAAAATTTTAAATTATCGATATATCGATAATTATTAGGGATGAGATTTCCATGTAAATGCATGTTTTTTGTCGATAGTCTAAAAACGATATCGACCAATTATCTTTCCGAATCAAGAAGTTTGAGTTAAAATGACATCGATTTGTTTTTGCATATTTTTGCATATCTTAGTGAAAATGAATATTTTTGCATATTTTGGTTTTAAATGCATATTTTGGTTTTAAATGCATATTTTGTGCATATTTTTAAATTTTAAGTGCATATTTTGGCATAAATTAGCAAAAACACAAATTCAAATTTGTTCGTTTCAAAAACTATTTTAAATTTTTAAAATTTAATTTGAAAATAAGAAATTTTATTTTTTTTCTTATAATTTTTTTTATAGATATTCTTAATTAAAAAAAGAAAATATTGTTTATATAATGTTTTAAGTGTTACTATGTAAACACGGCGTTATTTTTTGCTTCTTAAGAAGTTTTTCCTATGAAAACAAGATTTTTATTGCACACATTTTGTATTTTAGTGCATATTTTTAGGTTTTTTAGTGCATAATTTGAATTTTTTAGCGCATATTTTAAGCGCATATTTTCGATTTTTTAGTGCATAAAAATCTCATCCCTAATAATTATACAAATTTTCTATAGAAAATTTTAAATTATCGATATATCGATAATTATACAAATTTTCTATAGAAAATTTTAAATTATCGATATATCGATAATTATACAAATTTTCTATTGAAAATTTTAAATTATACAAATTACACAAATTTTGTATAGAAAATTTTAAATTATCGATATATCGATAATTATACAAATTTTCTATAGAAAATTTTAAATTATCGATATATCGATAATTATACAAATTTTCTATAGAAAATTTTAAATTATCGATATATCGATAATTATACAAATTTTCTATAGAAAATTTTAAATTATCGATATATCGATAATTATACAAATTTTCTATAGAAAATTTTAAATTATCGATATATCGATAATTATACAAATTTTCTATAGAAAATTTTAAATTATCGATATATCGATAATTATACAAATTTTCTATAGAAAATTTTAAATTATCGATATATCGATAATTATACAAATTTTCTATAGAAAATTTTAAATTATCGATATATCGATAATTATACAAATTTTCTATAGAAAATTTTAAATTATCGATATATCGATAATTATACAAATTTTCTATAGAAAATTTTAAATTATCGATATATCGATAATTATACAAATTTTCTATAGAAAATTTTAAATTATCGATATATCGATAATTATACAAATTTTCTATAGAAAATTTTAAATTATCGATATATCGATAATTATACAAATTTTCTATAGAAAATTTTAAATTATCGATATATCGATAATTATACAAATTTTCTATAGAAAATTTTAAATTATCGATATATCGATAATTATACAAATTTTCTATAGAAAATTTTAAATTATCGATATATCGATAATTATAAAAATTTTCTATAGAAAATTTTAAATTATCGATATATCGATAATTATACAAATTTTCTATAGAAAATTTTAAATTATCGATATATCGATAATTATACAAATTTTCTATAGAAAATTTTAAATTATCGATATATCGATAATTATACAAATTTTCTATAGAAAATTTTAAATTATCGATATATCGATAATTATACAAATTTTCTATAGAAAATTTTAAATTATCGATATATCGATAATTATACAAATTTTCTATAGAAAATTTTAAATTATCGATATATCGATAATTATACAAATTTTCTATAGAAAATTTTAAATTATCGATATATCGATAACACAGTGCAACACCCAAAATCGGAATGGGATGAAACCAAAAGCAAATGAAAGTTGACATATTCCATAACAAACCCTTCAAGGCTTTTTTCTAGTTCAGAGCTAGATTTTGTTTTACACGCATTTGAAGTTAGTGCACTTTTATTATAATTACAATAATAAATGCTTGAAAACTGTATTAGTGGCGAATGATTAATATTGTAATTGCCTTTAAATAACAATCATACGCAACGGTGTCCAGTGATTTATATTAATAATTGCCTTTAAATAACAATCATACGCAACGGTGTACATGGTTTATTTTAATAATTTGGCTATTCAGTAAATAGGTACTGGACCGATTGCAGCAAAATTCATACCAGTCATAGCTGAAGTAATTTTGAGCTTAAGTTTGGAAACTACATGTCCAATAAGGGCACCACCAGGGGGTCTTTAAAGTTGGACACGTTTAGTACACAAAAACTTTAAATGCTTTAAAATCACCAACTTTAAATGCGTGTAAAATAAAATCTAGCTCTGACGAAAGTTCGATTTTGTATCACTGTGTAATTACACAAATTTTCTATAGAAAATTTTAAATTATCGATATATCGATAATTATACAAATTTTCTATAGAAAATTTTAAATTATTGATATATCGATAATTATACAAATTTTCTATAGAAAATTTTAAATTATCGATATATCGATAATTATACAAATTTTCTATAGAAAATTTTAAATTATCGATATATCGATAATTATACAAATTTTCTATAGAAAATTTTAAATTATCGATATATCGATAATTATACAAATTTTCTATAGAAAATTTTAAATTATCGATATATCGATAATTATACAAATTTTCTATAGAAAATTTTAAATTATCGATATATCGATAATTATACAAATTTTCTATAGAAAATTTTAAATTATCGATATATCGATAATTATACAAATTTTCTATAGAAAATTTTAAATTATCGATATATCGATAATTATAAAAATTTTCTATAGAAAATTTTAAATTATCGATATATCGATAATTATACAAATTTTCTATAGAAAATTTTAAATTATCGATATATCGATAATTATAAAAATTTTCTATAGAAAATTTTAAATTATCGATATATCGATAATTATACAAATTTTCTATAGAAAATTTTAAATTATCGATATATCGATAATTATACAAATTTTCTATAGAAAATTTTAAATTATCGATATATCGATAATTATACAAATTTTCTATAGAAAATTTTAAATTATCGATATATCGATAATTATACAAATTTTCTATAGAAAATTTTAAATTATCGATATATCGATAATTATACAAATTTTCTATAGAAAATTTTAAATTATCGATATATCGATAATTATACAAATTTTCTATTGAAAATTTTAAATTATCGATATATCGATAATTATTCAAATTTTCTATAGAAAATTTTAAATTATCGATATATCGATAATTATACAAATTTTCTATAGAAAATTTTAAATTATCGATATATCGATAAGTATACAAATTTTCTATAGAAAATTTTAAATTATCGATATATCGATAATTATACAAATTTTCTATAGAAAATTTTAAATTATCGATATATCGATAATTATACAAATTTTCTATAGAAAATTTTAAATTATCGATATATCGATAATTATACAAATTTTCTATAGAAAATTTTAAATTATCGATATATCGATAATTATACAAATTTTCTATAGAAAATTTTAAATTATCGATATATCGATAATTATACAAATTTTCTATAGAAAATTTTAAATTATCGATATATCGATAATTATACAAATTTTCTATAGAAAATTTTAAATTATCGATATATCGATAATTATACAAATTTTCTATAGAAAATTTTAAATTATCGATATATCGATAATTATACAAATTTTCTATAGAAAATTTTAAATTATCGATATATCGATAATTATACAAATTTTCTATAGAAAATTTTAAATTATCGATATATCGATAATTATACAAATTTTCTATAGAAAATTTTAAATTATCGATATATCGATAATTATACAAATTTTCTATAGAAAATTTTAAATTATCGATATATCGATAATTATACAAATTTTCTATAGAAAATTTTAAATTATCGATATATCGATATTTATACAAATTTTCTATAGAAAATTTTAAATTATCGATATATCGATAATTATACAAATTTTCTTTAGAAAATTTTAAATTATCGATATATCGATAATTATACAAATTTTCTATAGAAAATTTTAAATTATCGATATATCGATAATTATACAAATTTTCTATAGAAAATTTTAAATTATCGATATATCGATAATTATACAAATTTTCTATAGAAAATTTTAAATTATCGATATATCGATAATTATACAAATTTTCTATAGAAAATTTTAAATTATCGATATATCGATAATTATACAAATTTTCTATAGAAAATTTTAAATTATCGATATATCGATAATTATACAAATTTTCTATAGAAAATTTTAAATTATCGATATATCGATAATTATACAAATTTTCTATAGAAAATTTTAAACTATCGATATATCGATAATTATACAAATTTTCTATAGAAAATTTTAAATTATCGATATATCGATAATTATACAAATTTTCTATAGAAAATTTTAAATTATCGATATATCGATAATTATACAAATTTTCTATAGAAAATTTTAAATTATCGATATATCGATAATTATACAAATTTTCTATAGAAAGTTTTAAATTATCGATATATCGATAATTATACAAATTTTCTATAGAAATTTTAAATTATCGATATATCGATAATTATACAAATTTTCTATAGAAAGTTTTAAATTATCGATATATCGATAATTATACAAATTTTCTATAGAAAATTTTAAATTATCGATATATCGATAATTATACAAATTTTCTATAGAAAATTTTAAATTATCGATATATCGATAATTATACAAATTTTCTATAGAAAATTTTAAATTATTGATATATCGATATTTATACAAATTTTCTATAGAAAATTTTAAATTATCGATATATCGATAATTATACAAATTTTCTATAGAAAATTTTAAATTATCGATATATCGATAATTATACAAATTTTCTATAGAAAATTTTAAATTATCGATATATCGATAATTATACAAATTTTCTATAGAAAATTTTAAATTATCGATATATCGATAATTATACAAATTTTCTATAGAAAATTTTAAATTATCGATATATCGATAATTATACAAATTTTCTATAGAAAATTTTAAATTATCGATATATCGATAATTATACAAATTTTCTATAGAAAATTTTAAATTATCGATATATCGATAATTATACAAATTTTCTATAGAAAATTTTAAATTATCGATATATCGATCTATAGAAAATTTTAAATTATCGATATATCGATAATTATACAAATTTTCTATAGAAAATTTTAAATTATCGATATATCGATAATTATACAAATTTTCTATAGAAAATTTTAAATTATCGATATATCGATAATTATAAAAATTTTCTATAGAAAATTTTAAATTATCGATATATCGATAATTACACAAATTTTCTATAGAAAATTTTAAATTATCGATATATCGATAATTATACAAATTTTCTATAGAAAATTTTAAATTATCGATATATCGATAATTATACAAATTTTCTATAGAATATTTTAAATTATCGATAATTATTCAAATTTTCTATAGAAAATTTTAAATTATCGATAATTATACAAATTTTCTATAGAAAATTTTAAATTATCGATATATCGATAATTATACAAATTTTCTATAGAAAATTTTAAATTATCGATATATCGATAATTATACAAATTTCTATAGAAAATTTTAAATTATCGATATATCGATAATTATACAAATTTTCTATAGAAAATTTTAAATTATCGATATATCGATAATTATACAAATTTTCTATAGAAAATTTTAAATTATCGATACAAATTTTAAATTATCGATATATCGATAATTATACAAATTTTCTATAGGAAATTTTAAATTATCGATATATCGATAATTATACAAATTTTCTATAGGAAATTTTAAATTATCGATATATCGATAATTATACAAATTTTCTATAGAAAATTTTAAATTATCGATATATCGATAATTATACAAATTTTCTATAGAAAATTTCAAATTATCGATATATCGATAATTTTCTATAGAACATTTTAAATGATCGATATATCGATAATTATACAAATTTTCTATAGTAAATTTTAAATTATCGATATATCGATAATTATACAAATTTTCTATAGAAATTTTCAAATTATCGATTTATCGATAATTTAAAATTTTTAATTATCGATATATCGATAATTATACAAATTTTCTATAGAAAATTTTAAATTATCGATATAACGATAATTATGCAAATTTTCTATAGAAAATTTTTATTATCGATATATCGATAATAAAAATTATACAAATTTTCTATAAAAAATTTTAAATTATCGATTTATCGATAATTATACAAATTTTCTATAGAAAATTTTATATTATCGATATATCGATAATTATACAAATTTTCTATAGAAAATTTTAAATTATCGATATATCGATTATTATACAATTTTTCTATAACTTTATAAAATTTTTTGTTAGATACGAAAGTCACGCTTCCATCTCCAATCTGCACTTTTTCCATTCATATATATATTTATCGTAGCATGAATATGCATGAAGGTGTTTTTTCCTTCTCATTCTTTGCAGTTTTTCTACAGTCATAGTTTAGATATTTTAAATAGTAAATAGTTTTTTATGCTTTTTTCTCACTGCTTTTTTTTTAAGTCTTAAATGTTTAGGTAACTTGTGTTGAAAATATTTCAATATATTGTAGGAAAATTTTTTTAATAAAATAAAGAAAACTATTTAAATATTCATTGCTTTAAATACTCATAAAAAAGTAACTAACTTCGCGTACTACAATGTTAATATAAATTTTATATATTTTTTTTAACTTTTATGAAATCATGACCGAGTAAATATCTGGTTACATGATATTCTCAATGACTTTTTTCACAGGCCATTAGTTTAATAAAAAAAAAAACTCTATATTTAATAAATAAAATAATAAAAAAAAATACTACTAATAACACAGTGCAACACCCAAAATCGGAATGGGATGAAACCAAAAGCAAATGAAACTTGACATATTCCATAACAAACCCCTCAAGGCTTTTTTCTAGTTCAGAGCTAGATTTTGTTTTACACGCATTTGAAGTTAGTGCACTTTTATTATAATTATAATAATAAATGCTTGAAAACCAGAGAACGTATTTGTGCTTGCATACACATTAACGCAATGGTAAATCACACCATAAAACTGAAAAGCAAGAAAACACATGTTATTCTCTCAGGTTTGTAAAAAAAAAAACTTGCATTAGCGTGCCTGTATGCATGTGTTTTTTTTTAGCTTGTGTTATTCATTAATTTTAGCATCATACATTTTTTTTACATGCAATTTTCACAATTTTCACATGTGGGTTTTTTTAACATAACAAAAGTTAAACATAAACATTACTTTTGTTTGGTAAATCCTACATACATATATATGTGTTGGAGACAAATTATTTTGCTTTGACTTGTTATTAGCGACAATGTACAAAAACAAAAAATTGTTTTGCTTGAGAATATATTATATTAGAGTGGGTAAAAAAAATCGTTTTGTAATATGAAAAAAAAAACGTGTAGCTGTATGGAAAAATATATTAGCCTGTATAAAAAAAACACGTTTTGGCAAATATTATATTGTTTTTTATAGAAAAAAATATTAGAGTCGGAAAAATAAATCGTGTTGTAATATGATTTAAGAAACCATGTTTCTTAAATCAAACCCTATACCGCGCCTAACGACATGAAGATTTGTCCGTCCGTCCTTTTTTCATAAGCAAACATTGAATTTGACTATTTTTTGGTGTTTGTGTTAATTTTTGGGCTTTGGTGTGCTCTGAGGTATATAGTAAAATTTTAATAGCAATATTTTTGTACTTAGAACATTTCATCCCCACACTCCCCCTCTTTCGGGGTGTTTTTTGCGATTTGTTAGAATAGACCCAAAAAATACCGTTATGAGAGGGAGTTAGAGGGTTAATATGTTTTCTAGGACCCAATAAAGTATATATGGGGCATTCCAAGCCAAATCACTCACTTTTAGACCCGACCCCTTTCCATTTATTTTATTTTTGGATATGTTTTAGTACTTATTAAATGCAACTTGGACACCAATTTTCAGCCTTTTATTTCAAGATGGTGTTGAGTAATCGATTTTTCAAAATGGCGATTTTCTCAAAAAAATTACAAAATTAAAATTTTTAATTAATTTTGACCATTAAAAAATATAGATATTTAAAAAAAAAGTTGGACAACGTTTTTTTGGTATCTAAATGTAGTTTTAAAAAAAAAATATGAAAAAATTATTCGAAGTAACTATCACTTATTTTTTGACGTTTAAAAATTATAATCCACTTTTTGAAAAAGTTCGAAACCTTCGATTTTTTTTGTAAAAACCTATAAAAATTCTACTCTAAATTACGCAACTTTTGAGCCATAATTCGAGATGTGATCACAATTCTTTTTATTTTTTTTTTTAATTTTTAAAATTGCCCCTTTTATTTCTTGGCTCTGATTTATTTTATATGGTGATCCAAAAAACAAAAATTAGTAGATACTGACCGTAACTTACCCTAGATATATTCACTTCAAGGTAAAAATATGTCTCACAAAAATTTAGGACAATCGGAAATGGGTAAGGTGTACAGCATGGTCCTTGAAGTTTTAAAAACGGATTACAAGGAAGTATATGAATTTTTTTCTGTTTTCTCAACATTTTTGGTATTTTAAGTTAAGTTTTAAGTTAAGTGATTACAGAATTATGATGTAGAGTAAAATGACATTCTAATAAGGTACTAAAAACTAAAATCGGTTGAAAATCAGCCAAGTTATTACAACTTCCCCAGGCATCTAGCGTGTTTCATACCACTTGATTAATGAATACGAGTTCCTTTTTTAAATTTAGTGAAATTTTCTACTGTAATAACATTGTTTCATTATTCATGTTTCAGTGTAATATTTTTTTGGTTTTTCCAAATTTTAAAACAAAAAATTTTTTTTTTTTTAAATAGAGATTTCAAAAGGGTGTTGAAAATGCAGGCATTTTTAGCATTACTTTAAAAAATGTAAGCAAAACACAATATGAAAAATACTTGTCATCTAAATACATTCGAACTTGAAGAATAAAAAAAATCAAGGTTGGTTACCGAAACGAATAACGGTAAGGGTAACGGTAACGGTATCTAATTTTTATTTATTTCGGTAAAGGTAACGGTAAGTGTTTTCAAATCGTTTCGGTAACGGTATGTACCGGTACCGAACCAACCAAACCGGTACGTACCGGTATTATTAATTTAGTTAAAAATTTGAAAAAAGATGGAACTGAAAGCTAAAAATATTTTATAGACCCAAAAACCAGTATAGATTTGATATGATTATTATTTTTGTCATTTATTTTATGATAATTTGCAAATTATAAATTTAAAATCATGTTAGCAATTTGATTTTATTTTTTTGTTCGTTAAAATCCCTTAAAACAGGTAAAATTTTGAATACCGGTACAATACCGGCAACTTCTAATAATTATAACGGTAACGATAAGGGTAACGGTATTTTAAAAATATTTTTAGCGGTATCGGTAACGGTATTCGATTTGAAAGGGTTTTGAATCGGTAACGGTAAAATAAGGGTAACGGTAACCAACCATGAAAAAAATGTTATTACAGTACGAAATTTCAATGAATTTTAAAAATCGGATTGTATTGCTTAATCAAGTGGTCTACCATACGTTAGCCTGGGGAAGTTGTAATAACTTGGCTGATTTTCAACCGATTTCAGTTTTTGGTACCTTATTAGAGAGGCATTTTGTATAGTTAAACAAAAAAAAAAAAAGTATTTGTTATAAAATGCATTCAAAAATAAAATGATACCAAAAATTACAAAATAATTTGTAATATGTTGTCATCATACAAAACGATTTTTTTTATCCACCCTACCCTAATATACATATGTATGTTCCTTTATCAAAACCAAATCTTTACATTTCTTAATAAAATTTCCTAAATAACACAACAATTTTGTTATTCTCAAAGTAACTACAATTCCATAATTTTAAATATAAATAAATTCTTAAATACATTATATGTATGTATATACGATTTGGCAAAATCATAATGTTGATGTTAAAATTTGATACGAAAATTAAAATCAATTTCACATTTATGTGAAAACACATAAATTCACAAATCACAAAACACATCTTTGCAAAACAAAACAAAAAAACACAATCACACAGCCACACTTCTGCTAATTTGTTTTTTTTTTTTTTTTGCGCTGCCACACTAGACTCAAGAAAAAAAAAATATACATGATATTTAATACAGAAATTCCACGTATGCAAGCACATCACACACATATCTTGTGATTTTACCTTCTCTGTTGAAAACTGTATCAGTGGCGAATGATTAATATTGTAATTGCCTTTAAATAACAATCATACGCAACGGTGTCCATTTATATTGATTTATATTAATAATTGCCTTTAAATAACAATCATACGCAACGGTGTACAATGGTTTATTTTAATAATTTGGCTATTCAGTAAATAGGTACTGGACCGATTGCAGCAAAATTCATACCAGTCATAGCTGAAGTAATTTTGAGCTTAAGTTTGGAAACTGGACCCTACATGTCCAATAAGGGCACCACCAGGGGCCTTTAAAGTAGAACATGTTTAGTACACAAAAACTTTAAATGCTTTAAAATCACCAACTTTAAATGCGTGTAAAATAAAATCTAGCTCTGACTTAAAAAAAGGCCTTGAGAGTTTTTTTATGGAAAACGTCAGCTTTCATTTGCTTTTGGGTTAATCCCATTCCGATTCCGAAAGTTCGATTTTGTATCACTGTGTAATAATAAAATGAACGGCGTTAACACTGCTAATGGCATTTTATATCGAAAAGACATTGTGATAATTTATTTATAGACAAAAGTGGCAAAAGTTTTAAATTGTTAGAAATTTTATGATAATCTTTTTTTCACTTAATTTTTTTTTTGCGGAACTTTAAAAAAAAAATTCTTCTATGTTTTTATATATGCTTAACATTTGAAAATTGTTAAATTGTCTTATATAGATTTTTTTGCTGCTGTGGGAATTGAACCTGAGGTAACACGTTACACTCTTAACAACTATGATTGCCCAGTTGGCAACGTGACATGTCAGAGTCACTGCTGACATCCACAAGACTTCTCTATGTACTGAGTTGAGGAAAGTTTCATACACTGAAAAAAATAGCTTCGTGAAATTAATGAAAATTGACATAACCTTAATGAAAAATGACTCACGTTTTCAACCGAAGACAAGTTTCATTTGATTAATGAAACTGGTGTCATTAAAGTTCCTTTCAATGAATACTTGCATATAAATAATGAAAATATTCGTAGAACTTGTTTGAAACGTTTTATGAAGTTTTTCAGAAAATGTATGAAAATATCCATTAATTAAATGTGGAATAGTAGTTGGTAATGAGCGTATGATAATTGATTTTTACAAGTAACTAATTGCTAACTTTATTAAGGGTTTTCTATGGGAATTACGATAAATTCCTGTTGGTTAAAGTTATCGAAATTCCCATAGAAAGCCCCTAATAAAGTTAGGAACAAGTTACCTAAAAAAAGCAAGTATCATACACCTATAAGTAAAAATATGCATTAATAAAAATTTTGGTAAGTCACATGTAACCGTCACTGAAATTTTATTTAGGGGCATGTCCCAGAGTCAATTCCGATCGGATTTGAAAAAAATGGTTACTCGTAAAACGCAAAACAAATATTTTTTTCGGAATGAAATCACTTTCAAAAATCAAAGTGGAATTGAATTGCTAAAAGTGGTTTCATTCCAAAAAAAAATATTTGCTTTGCGTTTTACGAGTGAACCACTTTTTTTCACTTCCGAACGGAATTGAGTCTGTGACATGACCCTTAATAACACACTTTTTATGGTTTTCACCTAGTTTTTACACACAACAAAGTTTTACTCCAACCTCAAATGGACTGAATTGCCATATAAGGTAAACTATAAAAGACAAAAACGCGATGGTTTTAAAGACACGTGCTGCCAAAACGTAGCAAGAACGTATCAATGAAACAACACAAATTATCCTACATTTCATCACAAAATTTTAGTGACTTAAAAAACTATTGTTCTGTTGCAAATTATATTATATTTTATAAGAAACAGTTAAAAGAAAGAAACACTTATAAGTAAAGAACTTTTCACTTGTAATTTCAATAAGATAAAACCAGCATAACACACACACAAGTTTCAATAACAAAGCAAAAAAAAATATAAAATTATTTTATTTTATTAGAAAAAAGTTAACACACATGTACAAATTACAATTAGACTAAACACGCGTGGTAATAAAACGTCATATGTTTTTGTTCTGTTTTCTCTTTCTTATTCGCAACGCAGAGTTGTATTTGGTTCTAAAAAATCGTATAATATTTTTTAATGAAATTATGAAATCTAATATAACAAGTTTCATAAAATTTGTTCATAACATGCATGAAATTTCAATCAGCTTATGAATTCCTTCATGTGTGTAATGAAAACAAAATAATGAATCCGTTTCATTAATATCAGGAAGGTTATTTTTTTCAGTGTATTAATTTTCAAAATGTCCTCACTCTAAGTTAGCAGAAGTCACGGCGTGCTGACTTTCTGGGAACATGTCACCTTAGTCGTCTTTGGGGAAATGTCAAACATACAATTTTCCTTTATAATTTATCGTTATCATATTAAGAAAAAACTTTTCGCATTGTTTAGTCCAAACTGGATTTGAACCTGGAAACTTCAGTTTTTAGTCCAACACCTAACTACTTCATCCAAACTTTATTTTCCAAACTGTATATCTATTTATTACTTTTATATTACTTGTAAGAGTTTGATTTTATATATTTCGAAATATTGGTCTACACTGATAGAAAAACGCTTCATATCACTAATGAATGGAATTCATTAACGTTGTTTCATTGCAACAATGAAATTTTTCATATGCTGAATGAAATTTCATACATATTGTGCAAGATATTCATTAATTTTGATTCATTAGATTTCGTAGTTTCTTTAAAAAATTTCATTGAGTTTTGTTTACAAAATTTTCTGTTTTTTGACACTTGTCGTGTCGCGTCTGTTTAGTCTGTTAGTTTACGCGCTCAAAAAACAGCTGATCAGAACGTGATTTTTTCTATAATTTTTTTAAGAAATTGAAAATGAAATGTTGTTGATTAGTTCCCACCAAAAAATACTGCTTGCCTATAAGCAGGTTTGTAAGGGAGTGATTTTTGTTGTCTGCTTACAAACCTGCTTACGTATGGCATGATATTTGTTCGCAATGTCCCACTTTAGAGCATTTCTTTCGAGCGCTTATATCGGCGCAATGAATATGAATTGAAATCATGCCTTTTCTTACATATTTTTTTATTTTTTTTAAGTCACTGCCATACTTTACTGCAACCGGTATGCAGGTTAGTAAGCCAACAAAATCTCTCCCTTACAGTACTGCATACGGTATGCAGCTGTGTAAGCGAATGTCATAAAAAAACAACAACATCAAAAATCATTCGCTTACACAAGTGCATTCTTGTATGCACTGCTTCCAAAATCTTGATTATTTTTTGCTGGGTTATAAGTATTTATTAAAGTCGCGTTGTTTTAAGTTATTTCGGGGTTTTACTTATGTATTAAAAGTAAACGTTATAGTAAAATTTTGTGTGAGAAAACTGAGTGAAATCTATAGATAAAATAAAAAATATGGGAAAGTGTTTTTTTAACTTGGTTATTTTGTGATTTTTTCAGATTTTTTTACGAAATTTTAAATAAATTATTAATTAATTTTTGTGAGTTTTATATTAGTTCGTGGTTTTAATTATGTTTTACAATTTAAGGTTGGGGTAAAATTTTGTGCGAGAAAACTAAGTGAAAACAACTTTTTATTATTTTTAATTCTATGAAAAGATATTTACAATTTCATACATATATTTCATTTTAAAAATAAAAGTAACATTTATTCGATAAAAGCATTTCAAAAATAAAAAGTAGGATTTATTCAATGAAAGTACTTCATACGAATTAAATACTTTTTTCATTAAAGTAATGAAACATTTTCATAAAATACAATTTATATTTTGAATGAACAATTTTCATTAATTTAATGAAACTTGTTCTTGCAATTACTTTTTATGATACCCATTTCATTAATTCAATGAAACCCTACATAGGTTCCTTTTTAACGTCATTTTTCATAACATTAGTGTAGATTTTCATTATTGTCATGTACAAATTTCTATCAGTGTAAGATCTCATAAAGTATATATGGGGCATTCCATGTGAAATCGGACACTTTGAAAAACTTTTTTTTTTGATTTTCCCAATTTATGTACAGTTTTTAGCACCCTTCGAAAACTACTTCGTGGTAAATTTTCAGATTTTTTTTGATGACCCGTTCAAAAGATATCGAATTTTTAAAAATTGGTAGTTTGTTCCTTTACTCAAACTTCTTTTAATCATAATTTCTTCAATAATGGTCCAAATTTCAAATTTTTTTTTTCAAAATTTTTGGTTTTTTACGTACTTTCTAAAAAAAAATCCCGAAAAATTCTTGAAAGCGCTCTAGTATGCGATTTTTAAGTTTTAAAATTTAAATCGCATTTTTGAAAATGTTTGTACTCTTCGATTTTTTTGAAATTTTTTTGTGTAAAACTTCTATCAATTCTACAAATTTTTTGCCCAGGAAGATCGTGGGATAACGATTATTACTATTTTTTAAAATTTTTTGAAAAAATTTTATTGTAATTTTCTAATCTTAAAATCATTTCTACTGCTCCAATGGTGCGCCATAGAGGGGTCCTTTATAAGACCGACCCCCATTATTTTTTACGTCTTAATATTTCTTTGGAACAAACTAATACCCTATCTCCAATTTCTAAGGGAGCTCCCACACAAAACGACATTTTTTAAAATTTGTTCCAACCGCTCTAACTGCCCTAATAGTGCCCTTAGAGCAACAAAATGTATGACCGACCCACAATATTTTTTTAGTACAAACATTTTCTCTGAACACACCTAGCCTCTATCTTTAACTGTTAAGGCGGTCCCCATACAATTTTTTTTATTTTTTGTAAATTTGTTGTATTTAATCAGCTTCTACCGGTCCAATGGTGCGTCCGAGAGGGGTCATTAGTGAGACCGACCCCCATTTATTTTTACCCTACAACATTTTTTCGAAACATACCTACGCCCTATCTCCACTCCCTAAGTAGGCTCCCATACAAATAACAGTTGGAGAAAATTTTATAAAAATGTAATTTTGTATGGGAGCCTACTTAGGGAGCGGAGATAGGGCGTAGGTATGTTTTGAAAAAATGTTGTAGGGTAAAAATAAATGGGGGTCGGTCTCACTAATGACCCCTCTCGGACGCACCATTGGACCGGTAGAAGGTGATTAAATAAAACAAATTTACAAAAAATAAAAAAAATTGTATGGGGACCGCCTTAACAGTTAAAGATAGAGGGTAGGTGTGTTCAGAGAAAATGTTTGGACTAAAAAAATATTGTGGGTCGGTCATACATTTTGTTGCTCTAAGGGCACTATTAGGGCAGTTAGAGCGGTTGGAACAAATTTTAAAAAATGTCGTTTTGTGTGGGAGCTCCCTTAGAAATTGGAGATAGGGTATTAGTTTGTTCCAAAGAAATATTAAGACGTAAAAATTAATGGGGGTCGGTCTTATAAAGGACCCCTCTATGACGCACCATTGGAGCAGTAGAAATGATTTTAAGATTGAAAAATTACAATAAAATTTTTTCAAAAAATTTTAAAAAATAGTAATAATCGTTATCCCACAATCTTCCTGGGCAAAAAATTTGTAGAATTGATAGAAGTTTTACACAAAAAAATTTCAAAAAAATCGAAGAGTACAAACATTTTCAAAAATGAGATTTAAATTTTAAAACTTAAAAATCGAATACTAGAGCGCTTTTAAGAATTTTTTGGGATTTTTTTTTAGAAAGTACGTAAAAAAATAAAAATTTTGAAAAAAAAATTTGAAATTTGGACCATTATTGAAGAAGTTATGATTAAAAGAATTTTGAGTAAAGGAACAAACTACCAATTTTTAAAAATTCGATATCTTTTGAACGGGTCATCAAAAAAATCTGAAAATTTACCACGAAGGAGTTTTCGAAGGGTACTAAAAACTGTAAATAAATTGGGAAAATCTAAAAAAAAAGTTTTTCAAAGTGTCCGATTTCACATGGAATGCCCCATATATTCATGATCCTCGTTCGATTGTATTTTATGAAAATTTTTCATTGCTTTAATGAAAAAAGTACTTAGTTCTTTTGAAATATTTTCATTGAATAAATCCTCCTTTTTATTTTTGAAATAAAATACTTTCATTATAAATGCTACTTTTATTTTTAAAATGAAATATATGTATGAAATTGTAAAGATCTTTTTATAGAATTAAAAATAATAAAAAATGGTTTTCATTTAGTTTTCTCGCACAAAATTTTACTCCAACCTTAAATTGTAATACATAATTAAAACCACGAACCAATATAAAACAGCACGAATTTAGTAAATATAAAATTACTAATTTACTTTTTATTTCAAATTTCATAAAAAAAGTCTGAAAAAATCACAAAATAACCAAGTTAATAGAACACTTTCACATATTTTTTATTTTATCTATAGATTTCACTCAGTTTTCTCACACAAAATTTTACTATAACATTTACTTTTAATATATAAGTAAAACCACGGAATAATATAAAACAACGCGAGTTTCATAAATACTAATAATTAATCAACACAACTTCATTTTAAATTTCGTATAAAAATTCTAAAAAAAAAATCACGTTCTGATCAGCTGTTTTTTGCGCGCGTAAACTAACAGACTAAACAGACGCGACACGACAGGTGTCAAAAAATAAGCAAATTTTGTAAACAAAACTTAATGAAATTTTTTAATGAAACTACGAAATCTAATGAATCAAAATTAATGAAAATCTTGCACAATATGTATGAAATTTCATTCAGCATATGAAATATTTCATTGTTGTAATGAAATAATACTCTTCGAATTGTTATTGAACAATCTCTCGAAATGCGCTCCCCCTTATATATGTTGTTTGTGGACTATGAAAAGGCTTTTGACTCCATAAACAGAGACTGCATTTGGGCTGAAATGCACAACTTTGGTGTCCCAGATAAAATCATCCGCATGGTTCGAACTAGCTATGACACATTTGAATGCTGTGTGTTGCATGACGGTGAACTATCCACACCTTTTAAAACCACATCAGGCGTTAGACAGGGTTGCGTTTTATCTCCGCTTCTTTTCCTCATGATTTTAGATGCTGTTGTTAACCGTTCAACGAAAACACCGAGAGGAATTATATGGGACCCCTTAAATCCACAAATTCGTTTGGAATCTCTAGACTATGCCGATGATAAATGTGAACTTTCCCACAGACTAAGCGACCTGCAGTCAAAAATCAATGATCTAGCAAGAGAATCAGCAAAAGTTGGCCTTAAAATTAATATAGATAAAACTAAGGAAATTCGCCTAAATGTAGAGTCCACACAACAAATAAACATTGGCAACCAAATTATTGAAAGTGTCTGCGAGTTCCAATATCTCGGTAGCATGATTGACACAAGTGGGGGTGCTAATCTTGATGTCGTGACAAGAATACGAAAAGCCAGAGGTGCCTTTGCACTCTTATCTAAAACATGGAAATCAAGTGAATATGGGACAAGAACAAAATTAAACATATTCTCTGCATGTGTACTGTCCATCTTATTATATGGTTGCGAGACATGGTTAGTGACGGAAGAAATCAAGCGTAAACTCCAAGTATTTATAAATAGGTGTCTTCGCATAATCCTGCGAATATTTTGGCCCAACACCATAACTAATGCCCAATTACTCGCCAAAGCAAACATGTGTGACATAAATACCGAGATACGAAGAAGAAAATTTGGATGGATTGGGCACACTCTAAGAAGAGAAGAAGACTCCATATGCTTAAGAGCCCTTAATTATAATCCACAAGGTGCAAGAGGACGCGGAAGACCTAAAAATTCATGGCGCCGTTCTTCTTTGGATGATGTCAACAGAATGCCCTATTATACTGACAGGAAGATAACAAACTTATTGGAATTAAGAAGTATTGCCAGTGAACGTTCTAGATGGAAAATTTTTATTGAGAGCCTATGCCCACCATGAGGTAGCTCAAAAATAACTTTGAGCAAGGCTTATTATTATTATTATTATTATTATTATAATGAAACAACGTTAATGAATTCCATTCATTAGTGATATGAAGCGTTTTTCTATCAGTGTATGCAAGAGACGATTTGAAGTTTGGGGTGGGTCGGCTTATCGGCCATATCAGTGTTTAAAAATTTCGTTGCCCCCTTATGAAACAATGTGGACCTTCGAGAGAATTTCGATAACTTCCCTTGTTAGAAGAGGTGGTGACAAACTAAACACAAAAATATTAACCAAGTGTTTTTGTCACTAAACAAATATTTTACACTAAAACAGTTGTTTTTTCTTTTAAGGAAATATAAATCCGAACGTTTTCTGATTTTGGGACATGCTATTGTGAATGGTATACTCATGGCCAGGTCAAATTAATTTTTTATACCCTCCATTCTAGTGATAGAGGGTAAATATAAGTTTGTCATTCCGTTTGTAGCTCATCGAAATATCGGTCTGGGACCCCATAAAGTATATATATTCATGATCCCCGATCGATTTTAAGACATTCTAGCGATGTTCGTCTGTCTGTCTGTGGAAATGGTTATCACGACCAAAATATTACACGGAGATGACTGTAACTTAACATATGTATTGGAAGTTCTCCCGAGAAGTTTTGTATTGCATCTGAGCGATACCGGTTTAGTGGTTCAAAAGTTATGAACGAAAATGTAAGGACACCTCAAAAATTTTAGTACATTCCACATAACCTAAAAATACAAAATGCTTTATATTTTTACATGTGTCATCATAATTGAACACTAAATGGTTTTTAAGCAAGTACAAACATATTTTTTGACAAAAAAAGAAAAAAAGGATTTTTTTTACCTATTTTTTTCGCCTAAATTTATTTTAAAAAAATTTTTTTTCAAAAATAATTTTTTTTTCAATTTCCTTTTAAATAAAGTTTTTTGCAATAATCTTTTAGAAATTGTGGAGGGTATCACTACATTCGGCAAGGCCGAATTTAACTTTTTTACTTATTTTAGTTTTATTAGATTTTCCAAAATTTTTTAAATTTTTTTTTTTTAATTTTTTAAATATATAGGGTTTTTTCGATTTGTTTTAAATTTCTTTTTAAATTTTCAAAATTTGGAAATTGTGACTCAGCACTATAGTCATAAGTCCTTTTAATAGTATGAAGATTTTGTCTTACATTAGTTGTGATCAGCCATTATTCCTATTTTCGTACTGGGCATGGTTTACGAGAATCTTATTCTAATCTAGAATATCTTATTTCATTACAACAAAAACAGCAAAAAATATTATACATGAAAACGAATAAGGGAGATGGTTGAATTCGACTGTGCCGAATCTTATATACGCTACAAAATGGAAAAAAATTGACAAGGACTTTCTTTGGGGGCATACGCTTTTCCATTGCGATAAATGTTAACAAAGTTGTTAATTTTCTAATCCCTTGGGTTCAAATGCAGGACTTTAAAGTTCTTCCGCCAAAAAATATTTTAATTGCTTAGCAAAAGTATAAAAAAAATCTGTAAAATATTGGCGTTTTTTTAAGGTCGCTTTAGTTTTCGAGGGGAACTTTTTTCCCCCAGGTCCGATATTTAAAATCTCCGAACTTAAGTAGCCTATGACGGAAAGACAGGCGGAAGGAAAGATGGAAGGTCAGATAAATGTACAGACGGAAGCACGGATCGACAGACGGAATGATCAAGGGAAGGACAGACAAATATCGCTAGAATATCTTGGAATCGATTATTGAACAATAGTATATATACTTGGGGTTCCTTAACCGACATTTCAATACGTTACGAACGGAATAACAAAGTGAGTATACCCCCATACTGTTGTTGGAGGGAATAAAAAGAAGATCTAGAAATTTATTACAATAAAAATACTTGTCGTAATCGTACAATAAGTTTTATAATGAAGATGATCATGATGATGACTACGATGATAAACATCGGTCGCATCATCACATGTGTAGTACAATTTTCCAACAAGTACAAAAACAAAATCAACACAGTGATCTTTAGTGCCAGGCACGATAATATAGTATGACAACTTTTGTTATTGTTATTGTTACTGTCATTGCTAGTGTAGTTGTTTTTGTTGTTGTTGTTGTCCGATTTACAGACAACAGCAATAACAACATATTTATATACAACAATGACTAACTTGAGTAAATAATAATAAGAAAAAAAGTTAAATTCGGCCAAGCCGAATATATTGATACCCTACACAATATAAAAAGGATTATTGCAAAAAAAAATATATTTAAAAAACAAAGAAATTAATTAAAGACAAGCAAAAAAGTTGCATTCGGCCTTGCCGAATGCCTTCGATTCCCCTTCGAAAACTCCTTCGTGGTAAATTTTCAGATTTTTTTGATGACCCGTTTAAAAGATATCGAATTTTTAAAAATTGGTAGTTGGTTCCTTTACTCAAACTTCTTTTACTCATAACTTCTTCAATAATGGTCCAAATTGCAATTTTTTTAAAAATTTTTGGTTTTTACGTACTTTAAAAAAAAAAATCCAAAAAAATTCTTAAAAGTGATTTAGTATGCGATTTTTAAGTTTTAAAATTTAAATCTCATTTTTGAAAATGTATGTACTCTTTAATTTTTTGGAAATTTTTTTGTGTAAAACTTCTATCGATTCTACAAATTTTTTGCCCAGTAGAATCGTGGGATAACGATTATTACTATTTTTTAAAATTTTTTGAAAAAACTTTATTGTAATTTTCCAATCTTAAAATCATTTCTACTGCTCCAATGGTGCGTCATAGAGGGGTCATTTCTAAGACCGACACCCATTAATTTTTATGTCTTAATATTTCTTCGGAACAAATTATTACCCTACACAGAAAAAACGAATTGTTATATTGACCCCCATATTTGTGAATACAATTATCTTTTTCACTGAAAGTGCTCCTATACGGAAATTTGTTATATCAACTAACGTTTGTAAATACTGATTGTTGAAAAAAAATTTTAAAAAAATTGATAAACGAGTTTGTAATAGTTCTTTAAAAATATTATTTGAATTGACAAACGTACAAAATCTTAAATTTTTTTTCAAAAAAGAAATTCAACAAACACAAACTAAATTTGTTGATCTGACCAATCCTAAATTTTGTTTTCAACAAAGAATTTCAATAAACACAAACGCCATTTGTTGATATGATAAAGTAATTCAACAAAGGAATTTGTTAAATAAACTAAAAGTAGTAGTTGTATTGACAAATTAAATCAATTAAATATTTTGTTGTATCGACAAAATATGTAATTTATCTGATAAAACTTTTTTATAATATTTTTTTATCGATACTAGTTTAAATGAACGAGCAATTAAGTGAATGAATGTATTTAAAATTATTTTACTATTGTTTTTTGCAATATTATTTTTTATATAAGTACGCATTTTATATTTGCTTTGTATTCCACATTCTTTTTGTTTTCTTTCATTTCAATATACATACAAACACATTTTTTCTGTTCAGCATTATTTTTTTTTCTTCTTTCATTTCAATATACATACTCGAGTAAAAATTTTCTGGTCTAATCATATATAATTTGATACAATCTTATATGAGTTAATATGCTTCCGTATAAATTTATATAAAATGTTATCTATCACTTTGATACGGTTGATCCACTTTATATGGTTAGATATTGCTCCATATATGATTAGATTCGTATTTTGGTTTTGCTCATCAAATTATATAAAAATTGATATTATAAGATCAATTTGATCTAATTAGATTTGACCAAATTCAGGATCAAATTGTATCAATTTTTATATTTTTTGATCTTACGTAATGCAATTAGATATTATTTGATACAACCATTTTACGGATCAAATTAGATCTATTTAGTAAAATTAGCATAATATTTTTACTAGGGTACACATAAACACATTTTTCTGATTCGATTTATTCAAAACTAACAAAAGGCAAGGAAAATAATAAAGCAAATTTTTTAAAATATTATTAGCAAAATTAAACGAATATTTTAAGATTATTTTTTCTGCATTTAAATTTTTTAATAACATTAACTTTATTATAATTTAAATTCCTTCCTTACGCTTTGCTGGCTCCGATAAAACTAAATCATGATCGTTTTTAAAAGTTTTCTTGTATTTTTTTTTTTCTTCTTTGTATACCAAGAAGAAAGTACAGCAACATATAAAAAACAAAATACAAAAAAAAAAAATCACACAATACCACACGACAACAGCACACAAGCTGCCTTCAGAATGTTTTTTTTTTCTTTTACAAAAGTTTCCAATTTCTTTATTGAAGGTATTTGTTAAAAAAAAATTGACGATATTGTTAGATTGACAAATTTATTTGTATTTATTGATATAAATTGTTAAAAATTATACTTTTATTTGACAAAGTCGTTTATTGACATAAATTGTTGAAAAAAGTGGTTTTTATTTACAAATTATTGAACATTATTAACAAACGGGTTATTTGAGTTTTTAAAATATATGTTTTTTGTCTTATTGACAAACTGCCACTAATTATTTGTTGAAATTTGACTTTTATTTTGAAACAAATTTATTTGACTTGGTTTGTTAAAAACAAAATCGATGTGTTGTTATATAGGCTAACTGGCGGCTGTTTTAACTAAATGTTTAGTTGATATCAGCTTAAGACATTTACAATTGCAGTTTGCTGACTTTGATTTTGTGATTTTATTTTCTGTGTATCTCCAATTTCTAAGGGGGCTCCCACACAAAATGACATTTTTTAAAATTTGCTCCAACCGCTCTAACTGCCCTAAGAGTGCCCTTAGAGCAACAAAATATATGAGCGACCCACAAATTTTTTCTGAACACACCTACCCTCTGTCTTTAAATATTAAGGCGGTCCCCATAATTTTTTTTTTTATTTTTTGTAAATTTGTTTTATTTAATTAGCTTTTACCGGTCCAATGGTGCGTCCGAGAGGGGTCATGAGTGAGACCGACCCCCATTTATTTTTACCCTACAACATTTTTGTAAAACATACCTACGTCCTATCTCCACTCCCTAAGTAGGCTCCCATACAAATTACAGTTGGAGCAAATTTTATAAAAATGTAATTTTGAATGGAAGCCCACTTAGGGAGTGGAGATATAAAAATAAATTGGGGGTCGGTCTCACCAATGAGTCCTCTCGGCCGCACCATTGGACCGGTAGAAGCTGATTAAAAAAAAAAACAAATTTACAATAATAAAAAAATTTGTATGGGACCGCCTTAACAGTTAAAGATAGAGGGTAGGTGTGTTCAGAGAAAATGTTTGCACTAAAAAAATATTGTGGGTCGGTCATACATTTTGTTGCTCTAAGGGCACTATTAGGACAGTTAGAGCGGTTGGAGCAAATTTTAAAAAATGTTGTTTTGTGTGGTAGCCCCCTTATAAATTGGAGATAGGGTATTAGTTTGTTACAAAGAAATGTTAAGATGTAAAAATTAATGGGGGTCGGTCTTAAAAATGATCCCTCTATGACGCACCATTGGAGCAGTTGAAATGCTTTTAAGATTGGAAAATTACAATAAATTTTTTTCAAAAAATTTTTAATAATAGTAATAATCGTTATCCCACGATCCTCCTGGACAAAAAATTTGTAGAATCGATAGAAGTTTCACACAAAAAAATTTCAAAAATGAGATTTATATTTTAAAACTTAAAAATCGCATACTAGAGCGCTTTTAAGAATTTTATGGGATTTTTTTTAGAAAGTACTTAAAAAAAACAAAAATTTTGAAAAAAAAAAATTTGAAATTCGGACCATTATTGAAGAAGTTATGATTAAAAGAAGTTTGAGTAAAGGAACAAAATACCAATTTTTAAAAATTCGATATCTTTTGAACGGGTCATAAAAAAAATCTGAAAATTTACCACGAAAGAGTTTTCGAAGGGTACTAAAAACTGTAAGCAAATTGGGAAAATCTAAAAAAAAAAAATTCAAAGTGTCCGATTTGAAATGAAATGCCCCACATATTGTTTATGGGGTTCTATACCAATATTTCGAGACGTTACAAACGGAATAACAAACTCTATAACTAGAGTGGAGGGTATACAATATAAACAAACAAATGAAATGATACAAACTCTCCCCCATTATAATGTATTAAATTAATAGAGATTGTGATGGAAGAAGTTTTTAGAACCGGAAAAATAATGAAAATAGCAAAAAAAAAACAAATAAAAGGTTTTATCGAATTTGCCAAACCTTTTAAAACCCTAAACATTTTTTTGAGGGGAAACAATAAAAGAAGAATAAAATAAACATTTTGCTTAATTTTGACCATACTTGTCGCAGATCGTACAAATGACCACGCTTCGTCGAAAACGAATTTAATCTCAAGATGCGAGCACTTTAATGAAAATGTATTTCGGCGAAAATCAAAATCTGGCAAAGCCTTTTTAGAAAAAAACGCGTTAAAACCTCAAAAATTTTATATTTCAAGCTTATCTCGATAACTACACTCAAAATAATTCTGCAGTAAAAATATTAGTAAGTGATTTGGTACCAAAATCTACTAATAAGTTACTAATTACCAGTAGTACGGTAGTTTTTTAGTATCTTCAAAGTACTAAAATTAGTAATTTTTACTGGTTTTGAATAATATTAGTAAAAAATGTTAGTATTGATTACCAACGCCTGCACTAGATCATTTTGGACTAAAAAATTAGTACATTAGTAAAATTTTTAGTATTGAATACCCACGTTTTTTTTGGGTGTATGAGATAGACATCTGAAAATTATTTCTCGAGAAAATTTTTTATAAAAATTGCACATTTCGAGCTAAAAAAAATCGCGTTTTCGTTATTTTTCTACAAAAAAAAAACGTTGGCAACAAAAACACTGCAGTTGCAAAATGAGAATTTGCATTTTTATTGCATTTGTCCCGATGAATATTTAATTTTCTCTAGTAATTTTAGCATAAATCTTATCATTTTTGAGATAAGCTTTAAATTTCAATTTTTTTGACGATTAAATGCGATATTTTCAATAACGGGTCTGGCGAAGATTAAGATTTTTGTCGAAACATGGTGATTAGAATTATAACTTTTTGTAGTTTTGGGCTACAGGGAAGTCCTAGCTCAAATGGGGTCCTAGTCCAAATGGAGTCCTAGACCAAATTGGCTAATCTGACGAAATTGGAGAAATAAATTAGACCAGTTGCAACTAGTTTTTGTACAATCTTTAATATACTTACACGTATTACGTACACTCGACACTCAATACTATTAATCCACCAGCATCTTCTACACTCTCGCCATCTAAAACATTTCAATTAAATTAAATGTGGAAGAAAGGAAAACTAAAAAATGAATGGAGAATAAGATACAAAAATAAAATCTATTTGAAAATTACGTGTAAATGCGAGTACATGTGATATGTACCCCATATACGAACAGAATTATAAATTAATGATTTTTAACATAACTACCATCGATTAGGGTGGTACAAAATTCCAAAGATTGTATGCTTTAGTAATATAGAATGTTTTTTAAAGGATAAAATCGGCTGCAGCTGTACATCAAAAACTAGTGAACAGATTTTGATGACATGAAATAACACATTCTGGAACAAATACTTTCTAAAAATTCTGTTTCTAAGAGTCGTAAAAGGGATAAAAAAGTTTACTTTTGGTACTTTTTATATTTCCTAATTTAATTATCTTAGACATCTGAAATTTGGAATGTGGAATACCAGCTTTTGTAAAATAATCTTTTATAAAAATACCGTTTTTAAAAAGTACCTTTTATTACAAATACTCTTTATAAAAAGTACCTTTTATAAAAAGTACCTTTTATAAAAGTACCTTTTATAAAAAGTACCTTTTATAAAAAGTACTTTTTATAAAAAGTACATTTTATAAAAAGTACCTTTTATAAAAAGTACCTTTTATAAAAAGTACCTTTAAAACAAGTAAGAAAATTATAGTCGGTCAAGACCGACCATATAATACCCTACACCAAGGTTTCCCGGAAAATGGGTCCCATGGATCGATTAGATCTATATGTTGTAAAACCTTTAATAAGTGAAGAAAACACTCACAAATCAAATTTGAGTGAAAAAGGCTTCTATTTGTTGACAATAAACCGCTTTAACTGAATATCGGGCGAAATTTTCACAAGGGGCCTGAGTCCAAAACTGGTCCGATGATTATCAGGTTTGATAAGGTTATTTAAGTACGCGTTTAACATACACAAACAAAATTTTAATTAAATATTTTCTATTTTCATGAAATTTGAGACATTTATGTGAAAATCGGGAAGGTGGTTTGTATGGGGGCTACAAGAAGAACTGGTCCGAATTCTTTGAAATTCGGAATGATGATATGTGAAGACAAAACATGTTTACCATCCAAATTTCAAAGCGATACCTTCTATAATACGGTTATTAGAGTCATTTGAGCCAAAACTAAAGAGGACCTTTGTATAGGGGCTAGGTCTAAATATGGACCGATTTTTTCCAATTTCAATAGGCTTCGTCCTTGGGCCAATAGAGACTTAAGTTTCAAATTTCAAGTCAATTGATTAAAAATTGCGACCTGTATCGTGTTTACACCGTTTACATGGACAGACAGACAGACAGACAGACGGACGGACGGACGGACGGACGGACGGACAGACGGACGGACGGACGGACGGACATCGCTAAATCGACTCAAAAAGTGATTCTGAGTCGATCGGTATACTTAAAGGTGGGTCTAGGACCAATATTTCGGGTAGTTACAAACATCAGCACAAACTCATTATACCCTGTACCACAGTGTGGTGTAGGGTATAAAAAGGACCTTTTATAAAAAGTACTTTTTATAAAAAGCACCTTTTATAAAAAAATACCTTTTATAAAAAAAGGACCTTTTATAAAAAGTACCTTTTATAAAAAAAAAGTACCTTTTATGAAAAAAAAGTATCTTTTATAAAAAATGTACCTTTTATAAAAAAAGTACCTTTTTTAAAAAGTACCTTTTTTAAAAAGTACCTTTTTTTAAAAGTACCTTTTATAAAAAGTATCATTTATAAAAAGTAACTTTTATAAAAAGTGCCTTTATTTAAAGTACCTTTTATAAAAAAGTACCTTTTAAAAAAAAGTACCTTTATAAAAATTACCTTTTATAAAAAGTAACTGTAATAAAAGACCTTTTATAAAAAGTACCTTTCATAAAAAGCACCTATCATTAAAAGTACCTTTTATAAAAAATTCCTTTTATAAAAATTATCTTTTATGAAAAGTACCCTTAATAAAATGTACCTTCTTAAAAAATACCTTTTATAAAAAGTACTTTTTATAAAAAGTACCTTTTATGAAAAGTACCTTTTTTAAAAAGTATATTTTATAAACTATTTTATAAAAGTACCTTTTATAAAAAGTACCTGTTATAAAAAGTACCTTTTATAAAAAGTAACTTTTATAAAAAGTACCTTTTATAAAAAGTACCATTTATAAAAATAACTTTTATAAAAAGTACCTATTAAAAAATGGACCTTTTATAAAAAGTACCTTTTATAAAAAGTACCTTTTATAAAAAGTACCTTTTATAAAAAGTACCTTTTATAAAAAGTACCTTTTATAAAAAGTACCTTTTATAAAAAGTACCTTTTATAAAAAGTACCTTTTATAAAAAGTACCTTTTATAAAAAGTACCTTTTATAAAAAGTACCTTTTATAAAAAGTACCTTTTATAAAAAGTACCTTTTATAAAAAGTACCTTTTATAAAAAGTACCTTTTATAAAAAGTACCTTTTATAAAAAGTACCTTTTATAAAAAGTACCTTTTATAAAAAGTATCTTTTATAAAAAGTACCTTTTATAAAAAGTACCTTTAATAAAAAGTACCTTTTATAAAAAGTACCTTTTATAAAGAGTATCTTTTATAAAAAGTACCTTTTATAAAAAGTACCTTTTATAAAAAGTACCTTTTATAAAAAGTACCTTTTATAAAATGTACCTTTAATAAAAAGTACCTTTTATAAAAAGTACCTTTTATGAAAAGTACCTTTTATGAAAAGTACCTTTTATGAAAAGTACCTTTTATAAAAAATACCTTTTATAAAAAGTACCTTTTATAAAAAGTACCTTTTATAAAAAGTACCTTTTATAAAAAGTACCTTTTATAAAAAGTACCTTTTATAAAAAGTACCTTTTATAAAGAGTACCTTTTATAAAAAGTACCTTTTATAAAAAGTACCTTTTATAAAAAGTACCTTATTAAAAATTACCTTTTATAAAAACTAATTTTAATAAAACACCTTTTATAAAAAGTACCTCTCATAAAAAGTACCTTTCATAAAAAGTGCATTTATTAAAAGTACCTTTTATGAAAAGTACTTTTTATAAAGAATACCTTTGATAAAAATTACCTTTTATGAAAAGTACCTTTTATAAAAAGTAACTTTTATTAAAAGTACCTTTTTAAAAAATACCATTTATAAAAAGTACCTTTTATAAAAAGTACCTTTAATAAAAAGTACCTTTTATGAAAAGTACCCTTCATAAAAAGTATCTTTTATAAACTTTTTATAAAAGTACCATTTATAAAAAGTACCTTTTATAAAAATAACTTTTATAAAAAGTATCTTTTTATAAAAAGTATCTATTAAAAAAATTACCTTTTATTAAAAGTACCTTTTATAAAAAGTACCTTTTATAAAAAGTACCTTTTATAAAAAGTACCTTTTATAAAAGTACCTTTTATAAAAAGTTCCTTTTATAAAAAATACCTTTTATAAAAAGTACCTTTTATAAAAAGTACCTTAAATAAAAAGTACCTTTTATAAAAAGTGCCTTTTATAAAAAGCACCTTTTATAAAAAGTACCTTTAATAAAGAGTACCTTTTATAAAAAGTACCTTTTATAAAAAGTACCTTTTATAAAAAGTACCTTTTATAAAAGTACCTTTTATAAAAAGTACCTTTTATAAAAGTACCTTTTATAAAAAGTACCTTTTATAAAAAGTGCCTTTTATAAAAAGTACCTTTTATAAAAAGTACCTTTTATAAAAAGTAACTTTTATAAAAAGTACCTTTTGTAAAAAGTACCTTTTATAAAAAGTACCTTTTATAAAAAGTACCTTTTATAAAAAGTACCTTTTATAAAAAGTACCTTTTATAAAAAGTACCTTTTATAAAAAGTACCTTTTATAAAAAGTACCTTTTATAAAAAGTACCTTTTATAAAAAGTACCGAAAGTACACTTTTTGGTGGCAAATGGCTATTTTTACCTATCTAACTGTTAAACTAAAAGCGCCAGAAATAACAGAAGGACATATTTTAAATTTTAGGGTAAAAAGGGGTACCTGGTAAAAGTAGTGTAAAATGGTACTTTTCATACCTATAAGATAAAGACAATAGAAATTTTTATTTATGGAATTGGAAATGAAATGGATTAGAATGGAGAACGAAATGGAATAGAGCAGGAAACAACATGAAATGATACTTTTTACTCAAATTTTTCGTATTTAACTTTTTTACTCCATATTTTTTCTTTCTATCCAATTTCTTTTTTCACTGAAATATTTATTCACTCAAAATCCAAAAACCTGATATAAGGGCTCGAAAATCTTTTTTTTACCGGAACGAATGAATAACGTACCAGCGAAGATATTCAAATTGTATTATTTAAATTATTCAATGAAATATCATTTTATGAAAGACTTAAACGTCCACAAGTAAATAAAACAAAGACTACGTAGGGAAATTTTTTTGAAATCGATAGAGTAATTCTGATCCTTCTTTTATCCGGTATTCAATACAACCGGTAACGAAGTACCGGGGTGGTAAGCTAGTAAAAATTAAAAAAAAACTTCATCAAAATCGGTTCAGTAGTTTTTACAAAACAACTGCAGACGATTTTGTCCTTTAAAAAAAACTTTCTGCAATTGAGTCGCAACCCTGGCAATTCTAGTTGACCAAATTTTGTGTCATAAAGTTTTAAAAATATAAAAGTAGTTTCTCTTTCAAATAAAAAAGTAGAATTAAAACATATTGCGTATTTATTTGTTTATAGCTGATTACAAAATTGGATGCACCCCCGTTGTGTTCAGGCCCCATTGGTTCAAACCCAGATGGGTACCTAAAGGATTATCATAGCTTTTGATAAAAAATTTTTGTCGGCTTCGCTTTACCTAGCTTAGTTTTTGAGATACGGAAATTTAGGGTCCCAAAAGGATCAAAAATGGACTTGTGATCCATTTTCAAGAACACACTGGTGTAGAGTATACTATGGGCAGTCTTGACCGACTATAACTTTCATACTTGTTTTTAATTGAAATATTAAAAGAGAATTAAAAAATGAAAAATTAAGAAAAAACATTAAAAAATTAGTTCCAATTAGAACCACCCTAATAACTATAATTATATCTATGCTCATACATTCTTACAAGATCAACGTGTTTAGATATAATCTTACACATTACAATTATTCGTATACTTTCATTTTATTACAAAAAAAAATTATTCTCAATGATGTTAAATATTTTATTAAAACTAGTTTTCAATTGAATGTAGAGATTTTATATTTTTTTAACCATAATACGTGGAGTATATGACAAAAAGCAAAAATATGCTTACATTAAAATTTAAATTTATAGTTTTATAAATTTAAAATTTTTCGAGAATCCACTTCCATTTCTTACTTGTTTGTCATCACTTGACAAACAAATTTAATGAAAATAAATCTAGCATTATAAAATCAATTACGAAATTTAATATCAACACTCTTATTGTGTTCATCACTAGACATGCGTAAGAATCAATTAACACTTTTATAATTATTTAGAAACAAATTTATTATACAAATTCATTATTTAACACTTAATTGCAAATTTTTCATTAGAAATGTAATAGAAGAAGCTGTTTTTGTCTATGAAATTAAACAAAAAAAAAAACTTGATATTTAAATATTCTGTTTACTGTCGGCAGTTGTTATGGTGATGTATTATGGAAATACCAAATTTGTATTGGTTTTTAAAATGCTGGTATTATGACAGACAATTTGACGTAGATTTTAATGATGTCAGTTACGAAGAATTTTAATCCACAATTAGAAAATAATTGCAGTTACTACATGACGGTGGTTTGTGTAGTATGTAGTAGTTGTTGTTTTCAACTACAATTTCAGTTGTTTTTATATGAAAAATATCAAACTACTTTTTTGTAGTTGTTTTAAAAAATAAATACAAAAAAATTACTATATTGTAGTAACAGTAGTTTTATGTAGTTGTTTTTAGTCTATAAAAAAATTGTATTTTTCTAGAAACGTTTAGAAAAACGGTTTTCTTAAACGACATGGATGTGTGGGATGCAGCAGTAACTACACTCAAAATATTTTGTAGGCAAAAACAAAAGAAAAACGCACTTAAAACCAGTGAATAAACAATTGAAAACCATCCCAGTAATTATTCATTTGTTTTAAAAACATCAACATTTATTTTTTACTGTTGGTAAAATTTTCTAAAACAAATAACACTAAACATTAAAAAATTACGGTTTTTTCATTCTTTTTTACCAACAAATTCGAAAAAAATAACCTACGAAAACATTAAAAATTAATGATAGTTCTGTTATTTTTACCAACAAATTCCAAAAAAATAACCTACCAAAACATTAAAAATTAATGATTTCGTAGGTTATTTTATACAATTTTCTATTGAAATATTTTTTTAAAATTTTTTAATAAAATTTTGGGGAATCGATCCCGCAATCAACTACATTCTGGCCAGACACTCTACCCATCGTGCCAAAGCCACTTGATACAAATATGTTTTTATATTTCTATAAATAATTTTTTGATTTTTTTTTCTACAAACAAATAACTGACTTGTGTAGGTAAAAACTAATGATATATCATTAAAAAATACCAACAATTTAAAAAAAAATTACTTACACAAATCATTAAAAATTTAAAGAATAATCAGTAGTTTTTACTTACAGAACAAAAATAAATGACTTTATAAATTAAATGTTAGTGAAAGTCTTTATTTTTTAGTGTGTTATTTTTGAAACAAAGGACTGATGTAGTCATTAATAAAAACTGAACATCAAACAAATGTTTTTTCTTTTAAAAACGACTAAACGGAAAACTTTTTAAATAAACTACAAACAGTTAATGACATAATTTTTTGAGTGTATTACCAAATGAATAATACCTGAATTAATTTAATTACAATTTATAAAATGTAATACAATTTTTTTTTTGTTTTTTAAACAATTTTACCGTTTTTAACGTTTTAAAAGATTTTTTTTATTAATAAAAAAAATTCAGGCAATTTGAGTTACAGTAAAAACAACAGTTATTTGAAGTTGGTTTTACAGTTTTCTTTAGTTGTTAATCTATAGTTAAAAACAACAAAATTCTTGGTTGATTTTACCGTAAAATATAGGCGCCTAAAAAACAACAAGTGTAGTTCTTTTAACAGTCTTTTGTGTGGAATTCACTGTCATAACTTTTTGAGTGCATACATTTCTGAATTCATTATAAAATAAAGAATGATCGTCTCACTTACAAGGAGAGTCTCCCTGGTGTCACCCTCCGATCTTCATGAAATTTGGATATGTTGTTCAGAACGAAACTTAATTCGACAATAATTTTTTTACGGCCCAAACTCATTTTTAGGGGGGGTCGATTTGTATGGGGGGAAGTTGACCTTTTCCAGTTTTTTACGATTTAGGCCGATTTACTCCAAATAAGTATAGGCATATTTGGTATCAAATTAAAGGTATTTAAAATACCTATCCCGTGATGCTAACAATGTGCCAAAAAAGTAAATATTTTTTTTCGAATTATTAACAAAAATTTCAAAAATTTAGGCATTTTTCTCGATATGACGAAAAGTTTTGCATGTTTGGACACGTTCTTTGCACACGAAGATAGCACTGTGACACAATTGAAGGGTCATTTCTTAGGGCCTCAACCAAACCAAGACAGTTTGAAAGTACTTGTGTGTAGTAGTAAAACTCGTAATGGGGTTTGCTCTGTAACGTCTCAATTTTTTTTTATAGCCCACTGAATTTTTCATTTTTTTTAAAGGCGTTTGAAAAAAGTCGAAAAAAATAATGTACCTGTTCTTTTGAGCTGAAAATATTGTTAGGATGTCTTCAATAGAATTTGATGGGGAACTTTTTTCTAGAATATATTAACCCTCTATCTGTCGTATTTATTGTTCATTTAAAAACTTTTCTTAAGAAATGGCTCAAAAGTCTACTAAGACTTGCGTTTAAAGGGTTAAAATGTTCTACGAATATGTTCTGCATCAAATTTCACTAGAGGTTACTGGAGGCAGAAAGTTCGACTGATAAAAATAAAATGCAGAAAAAAGATAAATTGTAAAGTGTCATTCATTTTTTATATTTTTGCCAGAAATTGTATACAATTGTAACTAACAAATTGAAGAAAAAATATAAAAAGTTAATGATACTTTACAATTAATATTTTTTATGCATTTTTCGTTTACCGGTCAAACTTTCTGCCTTCAGTAACCCCCAGTGAAATTTGATGCTAAAAATAATCGTAGAACAATTTAACCCTTTAAACGCAAGTCTAAGTAGGTTTCTGAGCCATTTCTTAAAAAAATGACGTAAATGACCCATTAAAACGGGAGATATAGGTTTAGCGTACTCTAGAAAAATGTTCCCCATAAAATTCTATTGAAGACATCCAAACACTATTTTAAGTTCAAAAGAACATTAACATTAGTTTTTTCGACTTTTTTCCGACGCCTTTGAAAAAAAACTGAAAAATTCAGAGGGCTATAAAAAAAATTTGAGACGTTACAGAGCAAAACCCTTTGGGATTTTTACTAATATACATAAGTACTTTCAAACTGTCTTGGTTTGGTTGAGGCCCTAAATGTGCTGTTGCACTGTGTAGGTTTTCCACAGACCTTTCATTTGGTATGCTAGATGACTAGGTTTCTTTGTATAATATAGGAGATAAACGCAAAATACTGAAAATTACCGTTTCTTCACCCCTCATTATCAACCACTAAATATGAATTTGGGGCGCTAAAAAAAAAATACGTGTCCCTTTTTTCCCTGCTCTACAAAATAAAACCAATTCCATAAAGATCAGCGGGTGACACCAGGGGTACCTTCCTTGTTAGCTAAGGTAGTTCAGAAAGTTAAAGATAGGAGAGACAGGGTGAGCTCTAATTAGTTCAATCGAATGGTTGCTTAAAATAACTCTGTTAAAAATTTTGAAAAAAAACTTGATGCGAATTGGACCCGACCTTATACAGTTAATTGCAATTGTTGTAGTGATCACAAAACTGGTCTCCAAAGTTTTCCATCACATCAGATTTTTAAGAATATTGAGATCAAAGTTAAAAAAAAACACCGTTTTGGGCATTTTTGACAACTCATAGCGTATCAACCCGATGTGATAGCGACTTAAAAATAAGTCAAGGTTAAATCTTAAACATTGCCTTAAGGATGCTGAACTCATTTGTTCAGTCGCCTAAACCCTTAGGGCACCAATTGTCATTCAATGATATATTAATCCCCAAAAACGAAAGTTCCGCTACTAATCAGATAAAAAAAGAAGTAAGAAAATTATAGTCGGTCAAGATCGACCATATAAAAAACAGTTTTTCTTGTTTTTTTTAACAAAAAAAATTTCGATCGAATTTTTTTTTTTTAATTTTACAAAATTTTTTTTTCGTAAATGTCTAAATTTCCTGGGTATTTTTACAAAAAAAATCTAGTTAAGTCACGAAAATTCCTTGTAAGTATTATCGCATCCAAAAAGTTGTATTTTTACAATTTTATTGGTAAAAAGCTGGTAAAATTACAAAAAAGCTCGTAATTTTAACTAGAAATTCTCGTAAAATAGGGGGAAGCACAAAGTTTAAAAAAGTCACGTGAAGTCCTTGTAATTTTTATCACGTCAAAAAAGTTGTAAATTTACAATTTTATTGGAAAAATGCTTGTACATTTTTTGTAATTTTACAAGACTTTTACCAATAAAATTGTAATTTTTACAAGGAATTTCGTGAAATAGAAGGTACGCCCAAAACGTCGTTTTTTTAACTTTGACCTCAATTTTCATAAAAACCTGATGTGATGATGAAAAAGTTTGTAAGTAGAGCGGATTTTTGACCACTAGAACTTTTGTAATCAAGAGTATAAGGTGGTGTACCAGTCGCACTTTCGATGTTTATTAGTGTAATTATTTAAGCAAATGGTTACTAAAAATATTTGAGTTAATATATTGGAAACACAGGATGACCACGAAACATTTCAAGCTGTAAAGTTTTTGAGAAAATATATTTAAAAAGCAGTTTATTTTCCCTACAGGCATACTTTTTCCTTAATCATTATTTAAATGATGCTTCATTAATTTTAATTTATAATCACCTGATGCTCAATTTTATGCCGTAATAAAAAAAATATACAGAGATTCTCTTAATCTCATAAATATGTATTTAAAAAGTACACTCAAAAAAAAAAGTTTGTAAAATTACAAGCAAAAGGTCTTGTAATTCTATTTTACTAATATTTTTGTCTATTTACAAAAATTCTTGTATTTTTAATAAAACAAAAACTACCGTGCGCTTTGTAATTATACTATAATATGTTGGTAAATTTATTTAACAATTTTTTTAGGTAAATTAACAAAAAAATAATTATTTTACAAATTAAAAAAAAAAAATTACAAGGTGTTTAGTTGTTTTACACAAGAAAATTGTAATTGTACAACAACATTTTATTTGATAGTATTTAGTCTTTCTACCAAAAAATGTTTTATTACAAACAATTTTTTTTTCAAGATTTTTTAGTTTACAAGGTTTTCAGTATTTTGACACAAAAAAATGTAATTAAACAAAAATTTGTATTGAAAAATAATTATGCAACAATAGGAGACGCAAAAATTTTCTAAGTCCATATTTTGTTAAAAATTATTTTTTATAAATAAAAAATTTCATAAAAAAATTTTGAAAATTTTTTAAGTTCCGGATACAAACATTTTTCAATTAGTTGTAATCTTTATCAAAAAAATTGAATATCAAGACAATTTTTTGGTAACTTGCTTTAAGTAAAATACCACAATTTTTATATGTTTTTACTATATTATTGTTCTAGTTTTTTTGTTTGTATTTTTACCATTTTTTGGTAATTTTACCATATTTTTTTGGTACTTTTTTTTTTAAATCTGGCACGTCCAATCTACAATATCCAAAGTTTTTTTTATAATTTTTTAAAAATACTTGCTAAAATAATTTAAAATTCGAAAAAAAAGGTAATTTTTTGACTAGTTTTTCTTGAAAATATAAGAAATTTCTTGTGTAGCCTCCTTCGCAATTCTCATATGTTCTACTTAAGAAAAACGAAATTCCGAAAAAAAAAAAATAAAAACGTGCAGTGTTATACTCTAAAAAGTTTGTTAAAAGTGTTCAAGTGAAAAAAAAAATCATTTCAGGTTGTTAAAGTGCTACTCCAGCTGCCGAAGAAGGAAAAATAAGATGCACCAATGGAAAAAACCTTTAAATTTACAAAACCAATATGTAAATATACCAAATTTTTTGTAAATTTACAAAACAAATATGAAAGTTTACAAAACAAAATTGTATACTTACAGAAAAAGTTGTAATTTTACAAAAATGAAGTAGAAAATACAAAAACAATATTGTAAATTTACAAATTATTTGGTTAAACAACTGTTTTTACGGCAAAAAAATAAGAAAAAATGGTATATTTACAATAAAAATTGTAAATTTACCACTTTTTACTGTAAATATACAAGTTTTTTGCCATAAAAAACTGTAGTTAAACCAAACAATTTGTAAATCTACAATTTTATTTTTTGATTTTCTACTTTATTTCGTAAATTTACAACTTTTTTTGTAAGTCTACAATAATATTTTACAAAAAAATTGTAAATTTACACTTTCTCCCCGTAATTTTTTTGTTAGTTCAATTTACAAATTATCCCCGTAACATTACGGGGATTCTTGCTAGTACATATTTTACAAAACCTGCCCCGTAAAATCACGGGGATTTTATGTCATTTTACAAACTTTTTTTTTTGAGTGTATGTATAAATGAACTATACTTTCATTTGTTCGTTAATAAATTATTTATTTAAGTACATTAAGTATAAATACAAGGGTGGTAAATTAAAATTTAAATTAGATTTTTTTTTTTTAATATCCTCCAACCACAGTTTTGGGAGAATGCACATTTTAGCATTCCATGTGTAAGGACGAAATATCGGTCTACACTCAAAAAAAAAAAAAAAAAAACTGTAATGTTAGCAAAAAAAGCTTGTAAACCTACAAGAAATTTGCTGATTTTGAACCCACAATTAAAAGTTAGCACCTTTCTTTTTTTTACACCATGGGGGAAATAAAAGATTCAGCACAGTCTAATATTATACTTTCACTTGTTTTTGATTGCCATTGTATACCACATGCATAAACAGTTACACCCCTAATGATTTTATTATAATTGCATTTGCACAGTATGATAATAATGATTATATAATCACATTATACAAAAAAAAAATAATAAAAGATTTCCCACTGATAATTACAATGCCAATGACAGTTATCATGACATTTAATTAACTATATACTGCCAAGCATTTTTTTATTAATTAATTTAAAAATTTGAAAAGTTTCTGTTATTTTTATTGAAGGGCTGTCAGAATTTTACAGTATTTACAGAATCTTAGGTGATTAATAGGGATGAGATTTCCATGCAAATGCATGTTTTTTGTCGATAGTCTAAAAACAATATCGACCAATTATCTTTCCGAATCAAGAAATTTGAGTTAGAATGGCATCGATTTGTTTTTGCATATTTTTGCATATTTTGATTAAAATGCATATTTTTGCATATTTTGGTTTTAAGTGCATATTTTGTGCATATTTCCAACTTTTAAGTGCATATTTTTGCATATTTTGGCATAAATAAGAAAAAACACAAATTGAAATTTATTTGTTTCAAAAACTATTTCAAATTTTAAAAATTAATTTTGAAAATAAGAAAAATTATTTTTTTTCTTTAAATTTTTTTTTTTTGATTGTTCTAAATTCTAAAAAATCTTGCTTTTATAAAGTTTTAAATGTTACTATTTAAACCCGGCGTTACTTTTTGCTTTTTAAGAAGTTTTTCCTATGAAAACAAGATTTTTATTGCACACATTTTATTTTTTAGTGCATATTTTTAGGTTTTTTAGTGCATATTTTGAATTTTTTAGTGCATATTTTAAGCGCATATTTTCGATTTTTTAGTGCATGAAAATCTCTTCCCTAGTGATTAATTACATTTTCCAAAAAAAATTATTAATGTTTAATATCAAACACATAAAAAAAGTATGGATTAGACCGTCCCATTATACCAGCAATTTTTTGTGTGGCATTTCCAATTTTCAAAGTACGGGAACATTTTTTTCTCCTAGGCCTAAATCTAATGAGGTACAAATTTGAGGAAAATCTGATTAACCCATGCATCCGACAATCAAAGGTTTAGATTTTTGAAAATTTCAAATTAAAAAATCTTTAAAAAAATATATCTTGCGACAATTCTTATTTATTAATTTTGGCACTCTAAACACAAAAATAAAAAAATTGGTTAAACGGGTATTGAGATATCGCTATTTGAAATTTGAAAAAAAGTGACGGTTTTTCCTACGTTCAAGAAATTAAAAAAAAAATCTCAAAGTTTATGTTTTTCATTTAAATTTACCTTGATCCAAATCCGATCATTTCATATTAAAATGATCGGATTTGGCTATAATTGATTTTAAATGAAAGTTTGTCTCAAGCTCTATGAAAAGGTCAGGGGAAAGAATTTTTGAGATTTTTTTTTTTTTAATTTCTTGAATGTAGTTTCCTACCGCCATTATTGAAAATTTCTATTAGCAATACATATCGTGAACCTATATTCAAAATATGCCAACTCAAATTTGACCGAAATGAGTTTCCGATGGAAAATAGCTCCCCTATGCAATACCCATCTGTGGTAAAAATTTCAGAGCAAAAAAATAATTTTTTGTCGTTTTACATCCATTTTTGTTATTCTGCTAACTCAAAGTACATATTTTTTTGGTGAAAATAAATGCCAACTCCCATTGTAAATTTCCAAAAATTTTTTTAATTTTTTTTTTAAAAAAATTAGACCACATATCTTATTGCATTTGCCTTTCTGAACACGAATCTGGTAAAGATTTTGATATCTAATGCCTAGTTTTCGAGATATTGCCATTTTGAAAATATCGGTAAATAGTGTTTGCAAAAAAAAAATTGCTTATACCTGCGAATCACATCAATAAGGAATCGAGTTTTTCACTTTTTAATCGAATATATCTTTGTAACGAATAAGCGGAAAAATATAAAAAAAATGCACTGATAGAGACCATTATCTAGCTAATAATGCCAAATAATAACAATAATCAAAAGACTGAAAGAAGTCCTTTAAAAAAATATTTTTCGGCAACATGTTAAAAAATTACTAGTTTTTTATGAATCACTTGAATAGGGAATTTTGTAATACAGGCCGAGTAGGACCTGAATCAAATTTGTACTAAATAGTAATCCCTCAAACAACAAAAACAAAACAGTTTTGTTTAGAATTTCAATCAAAATGGGACTCCCAAAGCTCTTAGCTCTTCCGAAAAGGAAAAAAGTACTGACTTTGAAGTTCAAAGTGTTAAAGATCGTTGAAATCGCGGAAATAATAGAAAGAAAAAAAACTGCTTTATGCAATTATCAAAATAACATTCAGAACTATGGAAAAAACATAAATAGGCGAACTGAAATGGCAACAACTGAACGAGATCGACAAAAATTTTAAGAATTCCCCCAAATTCTACTCCGACATCTTTCAAAATTCTCAAAGAAAATGGCGTTAATGCTAATATTTGTACAGTCCGTCGCGTTTAAAAGTCAAGTGAGTTCATAGCTCGTCGAAAATTATGCAAAATCTAATCGCTGAATGTCAAACGTAGTAAGCAGCGCCTTAATCTCTGCAGGAATACAGAAATTTTTCAAAGTAATTTATTCCGACGAAAAAGAAAAAAAAATATACCGTTGCATTAGACGGATACAATTGTTTTCGGTGATTTGAGACAATAAAAACTGTTTTTGCATAGCAGACAGATCATAAAAGGTGTTGTTTTGGTATGGGGTGCGCTATTCTACTGTGGTATCATTACTGTTCCTTACGTTATCATCGATGTTTTAAGTTTGGAACTAAGGGGTGGCTTTTTTTTGCAATTTGCAACAGACTATGAACTCATTTAATTTTTAATCGTGATGGACTGTACAAATACCCACTAAATCACCACTTTCTTTGAGAATTTTGCAACCTGTCAACGTGGAATTCGAGGGAATTCATAAAATTTTTGTCGATTTCGTTCTGTTGTTGCCATTTTAGCTAGCCCACTCGTGTTTTTCCATAGTTCTTAATGTTATTTAAATAATAGCATTCAATAGGTTTGCCCCTCTCTATTATTTTCGCGATTTCAACGGCCTTTAACACTTTGGACTTTAAATACAGTACTTTTATCTTTTCGGAAGATCTAAGAGCTGTTGTAGTCTCATTTTTATTGAAATTTGAAACAAAACTGTTTTGTTTTTATTGTTTATGGAATTGCTATCCATAACAAATTGGATTCAGGTCCTACTTGGTCTGTATTACCAAATTCCTTATTCAAGTGATTCATAAAAAACCAGTAATTTTTTAACAAGTTGCCGAAAAATATTTTTTTAAGGACTTCTTTCAGTCGTTTGATTATTGTTATTATTTGACATTATTACCTAGATAATGGTCTCTATCAGTGCATTTTGTTATATTTTTCCGCTTATTCGTTACAAAGATACATTCGATTAAAAAGTGGAAAACTCGATTCCTTATTGATGTGATTCGCAGTGTATATATATAACTTTCAAACTATTTATCAGATTGAAACATTATGAGTGGGGCAAATAAAGTCAATGATATAAGCTTTGAAAATAGCTAGTTTGGAGTGAGCCTTCTACAATAAAGCGTGAGTTACAGAGTGCCAAAGTTGACCACCCTGAGATTAAAAGGCTTTCGGAGCTAGTAACTTTTAAAAATATGCAAAGATTTTTAATTTTTTTTTAGTTTTTGCAATTACCGCACTAAGGAAAACAAAATCCAAAAAAAAAAAAAAAATTTATAAAAATTTTTCCAAAAAAAAATTATTTTTAATTTCCGACAAAATATGCCAACTCTAAAAAAATATTTTTTTTTTGATATAGTAATAAATGCCATCTCAAAAAAATACGCAAACCAGTGTAAAATATGAAATTTTTGGCATAGGTAAAAATTATTTAGAATATTTAAACCATCTTATGGAAGGTACATTGTTTATTTTTACAATAATATGCAAAATAACTAGTTTTTTAGCTCTCCTGAAAAGTAAGCTTTTTCGAGTTGGCATTTATTGAATATAGTTCGACGATATCTCGAAAACCGTTCGACCGATTTTATTATTTTTTTTTTTTTGATATTCGTGTTCAACGCTTTTAAATTAATAAATAGAATGTGTCGCAAGAAATATGTTTTTTTAGTTTTTCAAAAATCCATAACTTTTATTAGCGGGAGCCACCGGATTAATTTGATCCGATTGACCTTAAATTTCTAATAAAGAACTTTTAGATTTAGTAGAATAAAAATTTTTCATGACACTAAGGAAAATTGAAAGTGGAAGAAAAAATGTCACTCTACTAAACATATATGCACTCAAAAAAACAAACCTTGTAAAATGACTAGAAAAGTTTGTTATTTTTTTGCTACCACCTATTTGACGAGAATTGCTAGTAATTTTTACAAGCATTTTACAAATAATTTTGTAATTTTACGAGATTTTTACCAACAAAATTCTAAATTTACAATTTTTTTGGCGCAATAAAACTTACTAGGAATTCTTGTGAATTTTTTTTTTTTTTTGAAAATTTTCTCGGAAACTTTTTTTGTTAAAAAACAAGAGAAACCGTCAAAAATTGTTAAATCACTATTTTTGGCACTTTGACCCATTTAGAGTGCCCCAATCGAGTCCAAATGTATGACCGACCCCCACTAACTTTGGAGGGCCGATCCACCCATGCCAGTGGCACACCCCCTGGAACTCCCCTGGGGGGTTCCCCATACAAACATTTCAAAAATCACCATTTTTGGCACTTTATTTTATTATTTTTTATTTATTTTATTTATTTTTATTATTTTATTTATTTTTTCTCTTTAGAAAATTATTTAGTCAGAACATATGTAAATGAAAAAATTAATTTAACTTAGTAATAGAAAAGAAAATAAAAAAAAATACTGTTTGAAGTCTTTTTTGCTTTCAAGTCTGGGCAATTTCGCACGGCTCTCTAATGTCGTCGCCATAACAGCCTCTACATTTTCCGGTATAACTCGTTTGGAAACGCTAGCCAGCAATTGAACGTGTCGTTCTGTTCCTGTGTGTGATGGAATTTTTGGATCATTAATCGGTGGATCATCTTGATTTAAATATTCTTTCAAAGTATCGTATGGAATGCTTCGCGTGAATGGTGGTTCAAATACGTCATTTATGACATTCGTATTGATCATTTCCGTGTAACTTGTGCAATAAAAGTTTATATCTGGTTTTTTATGAGCTCTTAGTCCCGTTGGGTCGTCAACATCGGTTCGATAGCGTAGAATTATTTTGATAGCACAGTCGCGCTTTTCTTTGCTATCATCAAACAACATTGATAACAAGATATTTTCCGAATGCGCATAATATGAATTATCTGTAATTACTTTATTGACAATTTTGCGTAAACGAGGTTCTAGAAATCTTGACCAACTAATGATTTTGAAAAATAATCTACTTCAGTACACAACAGAGCTGTAATACTTGATATGTAAGTACATTGGCACATAACATGTAATTATAAATTTAACCAGTATTCTTTCAGGTTAAATTTCAGATTTGCATCTGGATTTTCCGTTGTCACATATAATCGTAATAGACTAGCGGCCTTGGTGAGCCACCGAGAATGTCTCTTTCTCTCTCTTTATTCCATCGCTCTTGTCAGTGTAGAGGATGGTGGATTCATTGTAAACTTTTTGATTTGGAATGATTTTTTTTTAAATATTTTTTTTATCTGAAATTAGCACTTCACACTTCGAGTTCTTCACAACGACTTAATGCATTCACAAAAACTGTTGCGTTATATATGGTCTACGAGACGAGGTAATAAGAATGAAATGATAATTTCAATTCTACCTGTAACCGATTTTGTTGTCAAAACTGCCCATAAAGTACTTACATGTAAATTAAACGTTAACCTGACCACAAATTCTGTTAAGCAAGTGCGCCTTTTATTACTTCTGGAAAATCCTTTATGATAATTTTATGCTTAATTCTTCCTGTAACCGATTTTGCTTAAGTAAGTTTACTACATGCGGCTGTGTCTTGTGGTGGCTTAAAAAACCCACACAACCTATTTTATGACCTGCAACAGAACGACACGTTCAATTGCTAGCTAGCGTTTCCAAACGAGTTATACCGGAAAATGTAGATTCTGTTATGGCGACGACATTAGAGAGCCGTGCGAAATTGTCTAGACTTGAAAGCAAAAAAGACTTCAAACAGTATTTTTTTTTTATTTTCTTTTCTATTACTAAGTTAAATTAATTTTTTCATTTACATATGTTCTGACAAAATAAATTTCTAAAGAGAAAAAATAAATAAAATAATAAAAATAAATAAAATAAATAAAAAATAATAAAATAAAGTGCCAAAAATGGTGATTTTTTGAAATGTTTGTATGGGGAACCCCCAGGGGAGTTCCAGGGGGTGTGCCACTAGCATGGGTGGATCGGCCCTCCAAAGTTAGTGGGGGTCGGTCATACATTTGGACTCGATTGGGGCACTCTAAATGGGTCAAAGTGGGATTTTTCAAAACTTGACCCTACGGGACAAAAGTCAACAGTTGGGGGTAGTAGTATTCGTTTTAGAGGTATGGTTCCTTCGGCAAAGTTTCTTATTTTGATCCCTAGAATACGATTTTCACTGAGCCATGGGCGATTTTTTTTCCTCCCCACAAATCGACCCGGCCTAATATATATATATTCCTCTAACTCCCACTCGAGCATAGGGCGCCAAAAGATATTTATATTTAAGTAAAACCCCTTTTTTTAAAATTTAAAATTTTAAAATTTAGCAATATCTCGAAAACTGTTCTACTTCTGAACCTTTGGACTTCATTTTTGGATTCAGTGCAAGATTTTACATGGAAAATGAATGCAAAATGTCGTAAATCGCAAAATTTTATTTAATATAGTGTTCAAAAAAAAAATTTCGGAATTGGTTCCAAAAAAATCACTCTTATCATTAAAATTTTTATTTTTTTGCTTTAAAAAATTTTGGGATTATGAGACTTTTTTGAATATAAAAACTTTCAGCCTTTAACATTTTTTTAACCCTTCTTTTATTACCAAAATAGTTTAAGAATTTAAAAAATTTCCTTCAGAAATATTTCTGATTCTTATTCAAGCAAACTCAACAAAAGCCTATCGAATCCTAACACAATGTTCGTAGAGAAAAATCAGATTCTAAAAAAAAAATGATTTTAATATATCGTGAACCTATATTCAAAATATGCCAACTCAAATTTGACGGAAATGAGTTTCCGATGGCAAATAGCTCCCCTATGTAATACCTATCTGCCATAAAAATTTCAGAGCAAAAAAATAATTTGTTGTCGTTTTACATCCATTTTTGTTATTCTGCTAACTCAAAGTACATATTTTTTTGGTGGAAATAAATGCCAACTCCCATTGTAAATTTCCAAAAATTTAAAAAAAAAATAAGACCACATATCTTATTGCATTTGCCATGCTAAACACGAATCTGGTAAAGATTTTGATATCTAATGACTGGTTCTCGAGATATTGCCATTTTAAAAATATCGGTAAATAGTGTTTGCAAAAAAAAAATTGCTTATATTTATGTAACTTTCAAACTATTTATCAGATTGAAACATTATGAATGGGGCAAATAAAGTCAATGATATAAGCTTTCAAAATAGCTGGTTTGGAGTGACCCTATTGCAATACAGCGTGAGCTACAGAGTGCCAAATTTGACCACCCTGTGATTAAAAGGCTTTCGGAGCTAGTAACTTTTAAAAATATGCAAAGATTTTTAATTTTTTGTTCAGTTTTTGCAATTACCGTACACTCAAAAAAATAAAACTGTAAAGTTAGCAAAAAATTTAGTTAAATTTAACTAAAAAAAACACCTGATTTTGAACCTACTAAATTTCTAGTTAATTTAACAAAAAATATTTAGTTAACTTTTAGTAGAATGAATGTAGCAAAAAACCCGTAATTTTAACTAAAAATTCAGCTGAAAATTTCGTAACATTTTTTATTAGTTGAATTCAGCTAAACTTTTTGTAAAAAATTTTAAGTTTGGTAAATATTGGTTTTAAACACTAACACTTCACTTATTTTTTCTTTTTTTTCACAGCATTAAGTTCAGCTTAAGTAGGACTTATGAGATTTGCATAGGAGGCTACACAAGAAATGTTTAAAATTTTTCACTTGACAAAAATGTTACAAAAAATCAGCAAATTTATTAGTAAAAATTCGTAAACTCAGTTTTAAAGTCAACAAAAAAAATTAATTCAAAATTTGTACAAAACTAGTATTTTCGTAAATTGAACTTAACTAGAAAAAGTAGTTAAAACGCTGATTTTAACTAAAAATTTGCTAAAAAGCCAGTAAACTCGAGTTAACAAAAAAAAATTTGTTAACTTTACAGTTTTATTTTTTTGAGTGTACTAAGGATAACAAAAACCAAAAAAAAAAAAAAATTTAAATTTTTCCAAAAAAAAAATTATTTTTATTTTCCGACAAAATATGCCAACTCTTAAAAATACTTGTTTTTTGATATAGTAATAAATGCCATCTTTGAAAAATATGCAAACAAGTGCAAAATATGAAAATTTTTGCATAGGTAAAAATTGTTTAGAATATTTAAACCATCTTGTGGAAGGTACATTGTTTATTTTTGCAATAATACGCGAAATAACTAGTTTTTTAGCTCTCCTGAACAGTAAGCTTTTTCGAGTTGGCATTTATTGAATATAGTTCGACGATATGAGTCATATTTTCTTAAAGAAAATTAATATGTTCTAACAAGTTTCAAATTTTATATTAGATTTTTTTAGATTCCGAAGCTGATTTTTATGAAAAATTAGATGCAAATCGAGATTTTTTCTTATACAAAAATAATTCTAAACAAATATTTTAATAAGTTTTAGATTTGATGCATATCTCTTGTTTGTGTTGTCATTTTTATATTAAAAAATTATTATCATTTTCAGATTTCCAATAAAAATCATTGAAAGAATTAAGATTCTATTATATTATTTCCAAAAATAATCTCCGATTTAAAAAAATTCTTAAAAAAATCATTAAGATTTTTGGTATATAGGGTTGACATAAGTTAAGCTTTTTCAATTTGCCTGACCTTTGGCAACTGATTTATATGGATTTTAGTGTGCTGATTCCGAATCTGTTATAAAATTTTTTCTTTCAGCTCGCGTTCGCGAGCAAATCGCTGTTAAAGAGTCGAAAAATTGCGTTTTTTACCAATTTCGCTTGGCTATAATTTCCAAAACTAATTTAAGAGCCTCTGTTTTAAACACGAACTTTACTATATTGGATGCAAGGATTCCAAAACTGGTATTAGGTATTTTTTGACAGCTTTAATTTTGGAGTTATTAAAAAGGGCATAAATATTAGATAAAACTAAAGAGGGCATAAATTTTAAAATTTTATTTTAGCAATATCTCAAAAACTAAAGATGACTCAACAAAAGTAAGAGCATTTTTGGAAACAGCATATCCAATATACCTAAAATCGTCATGCACTTTTTGGATGTTATACTAGTGTTGGTAAATATGGACTCACAAACATGCCAAAAGTAGCCTATTTTCAAAGTTTCCTAAGGCTATATCTCGAAAACTAGAGCTGACCCAAAAAAACGGTAGCCAGATTTGAAATCAGCGTACCCCAACTACCCAAGACTTGGTATCAGAACCCGGGCAAAAAAAAGTGTTGTCCTGTGTAATTTCTTAAAGTCAAAACATTTTTCGCCAAGAAAATTTTTGAGGTTCTCAGACAAATACCAGAAAAATTGCTAGATTCTGAAATTTTTTTAAATGTGAAGGATTTTTTTCTCCTCTTCCTTTTTCCTTTTCTTTTTTTTTCTTCTCTTCTTTTTTTTCCTATTCCTTTTCTTTTTCCTTCTTTTTTTCTTTTTCGAAATCGGTTTGGGGGGAGGAAATTTCCCCCATTTCCCCCCCATGGATCCGCGCTTGAAAAAAGGGTTTAAAAATGGTATTTTTCATAAATAAAAAATTCCATAAATTTTTATTTGTCCACTAAATTAAAAAATATAATAGAGATTTTGTTATTCTTCGATTCTGCATTAAAACATTTTAAAAATCTAACCACCGACTCGAGATAACGAGATATTTATGCCAGTTTTTTTGGTGCTTTTTCACTTCGATATTACTGAAAATTAAAATAACTTTGTAATTCTTGGTCCGATTTTTATTGTCAATACATCGTTAAAAAGGTGTTGACCACCACTTGGAATATCAGTCACAAATTAACCATTAACTGCACTTTCTTACATTTCTATAACATTTACTTCGACATCATTAAAAACCTTTCTATTGCTCCAAAAATCACATATTCGTGCTGAATTTTTTTTTATATGAGCCTAATAGTCTTGACAATGAAATCTGACAAGTTCCGAAACACGTGTCGATAGAGTCTTGCAAAAATTGCCAACATAAATCAAATTAATACAGAAGAATATATTTTTTGAATTATTCTATGTGAATATCATGATTTTAATTAGTAAATTAAATAATTACCTCGTGCTGGAATAAACCTACTCAAAATATAATATTTTCGCATAAAACAATTATTATTTTTTAATACAAATAAATCAGAGTTTTCTAGAATGCTTAAAAGTTTTTCGAATTGTTAAGAATTTTTCTCGATTTATTTCCTGTAAGTATTTAATATACCCATTGTAGGGTTTCTGAAAGATGAGCATAATGTTTTCAAATCAATTGTATAAAATTTAAAGTATTGTTGTTTGTTTGTTGACAGCTCAATTAATGTATAATGGCTGTAAATGTTTATTTATATTAAATAATCGTTATTATACATTTATTTCTTTTTTTAAAAACAATAATTAAGTATTATTTAATAAAAATACATCAACGCGTTTTTTCTTTATTTCGCAAAAAAAAAATTCATTTAATATTAATTATTCAAAAGTTGTACAAACAGGACATAAAATTTTCCAACAAAATGAAAGAACAAACAATTAAAAAATTAAATGAAATCATGGGATGGAGATGGTTGTGGTATTCGATTTCAATATTTATCTTTAGTTTTTTTTTTTTTTTTTTGAAAAGAGATACTTTTATATTTTACACAGAGTTTATTTGAATGTTATTAATATTCAACTGTCATAAATTATGACAAGGAAGTTCATGCACTAAAAATCGCGTTTTTGGCGCTAAAAATATGTATCAAAAATTTAAAAATATGCGGTAAAAACTAAAAAATATGCATTAAAAAATTGATTTATTTTAATATTTATTCATAAAAAATCGCACAACATAAAATTCAGTGGAGCATATTTAGTTTTTTTTTGAATTTCGAAATCGTCGGGGTCGGGAAAGTTGTCTTTTAAGGTCGATATTAACACACGAAAATATTAGACCTGTAGGACAATGGATTTGGGTTCCTTTTTTGACTTGAAAATCGGAAAGTTCCGAATAAAGTGAACAAAAATTTGTAACTTTTTTTTTGCTTGTAAATTTTTTTTTTCTTCAAAAATATATCGAGGGCCTATATTCAAAACCCTCTATCTAAAAAAACACAACTTTTTAGGAGAGCCAAAAAACTGTTTATTTCGCGGACTGTTAGAGTAATTAAAATTCGATATTCTACAATATTTTTTTGAATGATCTACTGAATCTCACATATAATTCGTTTTTAAAATTTTGCACTATTGGGGATTTTAGAGGATAGATAGAGGGTTTTGTTTCTCAAAAATATTAAGTACAGGAATGAAAATGATCAGATAGAGGGTTTTGCATTTTAATAAAAATGAATTATTATGATTTCATTCATGACATTGGTTAATTTTTAACGTAATTTATTAATGATAACGGCTTATAAATAATTTCGAAATCGCGGTTTTGGTCCACAGATGCGGATTTTTAAGACAAAAATTATTTTTTTACCGAATTCGTCTCAAAAGTTGACAAACTGTTGAGTATGTTATGTAAGAAATAGTAAAAAAAAATAAAAACGCGATTTTGGTCCACAGATGCTGATCAGCATCGGGATTTTTAAGATAAAAATTTTTGTTTCATAATGTACACAAGACATCCAAAGTTTGAGACATATTTCTCAAAAAAGTCAAACAAGAATTTTCAGAAAAAATTAGCGTCAGTGAACCAAAATCGTGGTTCTGGAATTTTGTTGACAAATTCATGTGCAGCATGCAAAAATTAATATGAAAACACGTAATGCATGATGAAATTATTCAAAACAAATATTTATAAATTAATTATTTGAAAAGATAGAGGGTTTTGCATTTAGAAAAATTAATTGTGTAAGAGATAGAGAAAACCAAAAATGCAAATAAAATAGCAAAAAAAAATATTTTTGTTCTGAATTTTACACCATAGATGAGGGCCGTTTTACTGAATATTTTGCCATCAAAAAGTCATTTTCGTGAAAATGGAAGATAGAGGGTTTTGAATATAGGCCCTCGATATATTTTTTTTTTCTAATTTCAAAATGCATTAAAGGCCAAATTAAATAATACGATATTTAAAAATATACTCTTCTCCACACGGAAAGAATGTTACGTTATATTTTTAGCAAAAACTAAATAAAATATTTTTTTGTAAAGCAAAAAAAAATTTTACTGACAAAAAAAAAAATTCCCATAAAAACACTTTTTTAGTAATGTCCGAATATAAACTAATATTTTAAGCAACAAAAAAGTTAAATTTTTTTTCACTTTGTTCAAAACCCTTGGTCCTACAGTAGGGTGGGTCGATGAAATGCATATTTGTGAATCTCGTTAACTAATAGCAAAAACTCGACGCGCATTTTCGAGCTGATTACGGGAAAAATCATGAAAAATTTTTAAGAGGGTACTTTTAGGCCTCTACAAGCGGTTTTAGTTCGCGGTTTTTGGAAAAAAAATATTTTTTTTAATTTTTTAAAAATATTTTAAAAATTAAGTAAAATAATGCTTATTACGAAACAAGTTCCAAAAAAAATTTATCTCGCCAATTTTAGCCCGTGGATGCGTTTTTATACCCAGGAAAGTTCGATTTATATATATAAAAAAAAATATTTTTTATTTCATAATAGCACTCAAATGGTGCATAAGGCCGATTTAAGAACATGAATGATAAAAATAAAAAAATTGCGGGTATTTATAGCAATCCACAAGTGCAAAAAATTCGCAAATTACAAAAAAATTAGAAATGGGTGTCAAAATTTTGGTAAAATAAATCATCTCGTAAAGTGATGCTAGCATATACAAAAAAACGGTTTTTCGCGATTTTCATAATGATGGTCCATATAACATAGGTGTTTTTTGTCCACTATTCGTATTGTTAGGGATGCATTTTTGATTCATTAAAAGCAAGTTTTTTATCAAAGACCAATTTGGCTGCTAATTTCGCAAAAACCTTAAAAAATGAAGAAATTCGCGAATTTAAGGGCTTAAATTGAAAAGCTTTAAACCAAATTTGAATAAGAAATGTTGCTACACTCAAAAAAATAAAACTGTAAAGTTAACAAACTTTTTTTTGTAAACTCGAGTTTACTGGCTTTTTAGCAAATTTACTACTTTTTTTAGTTAAGTTCAATTTATGAAAATACTAGTTTTGTACAAATTTTGAACTATTTTTTTTTGTTGACTTGAAAACTGAGTTTACGAATTTTTACTAATTAATTTGCTGAATTTTTGTAACATTTTTGTCAAGTGAAAAATTTTAAACATTTTTTGTGTAGCCTCCTATGCAAATCTCATAAGTCCTACTTAAGCTGAACTTAATGCTGTGAAAAAAATAAGTGAAGTTTTAGTGTTTAAAACAAATATTTAACAAGCTTAACATTTTTTACAAAAAGTTTAGCTGAATTCAACTAATAAAAAATGTTACGAAATTTTCAGCTGAATTTTTAGTTAAAATTACGTTTTTTTGCTACATTCATTCTACGAAAAGTTAACTAAATATTTTTTGTTAAATTAACTAGAAATTTAGTAGGTTCAAAATCAGGTGTTTTTTTAGTTAAATTTAACTAAATTTTTTGCTAACATTACAGTTTTTTTTTTTGAGTGTACATGTCATAAAATTTATAAACTATTTACTTTGCAAATTTTTTTGTTAAAAAACTGGCTCGAAATCAGCAAATCTTTAACGACATTTTGCAAGAAAACTGTACCATACATCGAAAAACGGAGTACGCCACTCGAATCAGCATGTCCGAAATATATTGAAATGATGGTCGTAAGTCTTGTTTATTTTTTAGTGTTCCGCAGTGTAATTAATATGGACTCAAACCGAACTAATTAAAAATTCAGTTATATATTAAGTTTTTTTTTTATCTCATTGTTAGTGCAGTTTAATAAAAAAAAATAGGAACACTCCTTTCCGTCTTTTAGATGCATCCCTTGACCGAAATTACTCCATAAAAATTGTATTTATATTTTTCCCACTATATGGCGCAATTTTTGCCTTAATTTTTTGACAAAAAAATATTTTTTTTACTTCTTTCTTATCAAAATGCATGAACCGATTTGCACATTTTTCATTAAAAATAGCTAATTTCAAAAAAATAATAAAAATTTTTTTTTTTGATAAATATTAAAAAATATGCAAGAAAATATGTAGTTTATGCAAAATATGCAAAAACATGCATTCTCATCAATATGCAAAAATATGCACTAACAAATCAATGCCATTTTTAAGCAAATTCGATGATTCGCAAAGATAAATACTTTGAGTTGTTCTCAGGCTAACGACAACAAACATGTATTTACATGAACCCCCTTGCCCTGGTCATAATCTATATATATAAAAGAGTAACGTGACTGACTGACTGACTGACTGACTGACTGACTCATCATCGCCCAGCCCAAACCGCTGAAGCTAGAGACTTGAAATTTGGACTGTAGGTTCACCTCCCGGAATATAGATCCACTAAGGCTGGATTTTTGCCAGTGTTGATTCTAAGGGGGTAAAAAGGGTAAAAAACAGTACTTTTGGTACTTTTTATATCTCCTGAAATAATGGTCATAGAGACTTGAAATTTGGACTGTATGTTCACCTCCCGGAATGTAGATCCTGTAAGGCTGGACTTTTGCCAATGTTGATTCTAAGGGGGTAAAAAGGGTAAAAAAACTGTACTTTTGGTACATTTTATATTTTCTCAAATAATTGTTACAGAGACTTGAAATTTGGACTGTATGTTCACCTCCCGGACTATAGATTCACCAAGGCTGGATTTTCGCCAATGATGATTCTAAGGGGGTAAAAAGGGTAAAAAACTGTACTTTTGGTACCTTTTTTATTTCCTTAAATATTGGTATAAGAAACTTGAAATTTGCAATGTAGGTTTACCTCCCGAAAAAAAAAAATCACTAAGGCTGGGTTTTTGCCAATGTTGATTCTACGGGGGTAAAATGGGTAAAAAGTGTACTTTTGGTACTTTTTATATCTCCTGAAATAATAGTCATAGATACTTGAAAATTGGACTGTATGTTCACATCTCGGAATAAAGATCCATTTAGACTGGATTTTTTGCCAATGATGATTCTAAAGGGGTAAAAAGGGTAAAAAACTGTACTTTTGGTACCTTTTACATTTACTTAAATAATGGTACTAGAAACTTGAAATTTGTAATGTAGGTTCACCTTCCGGAAAAAAAGATTCAATAAGGCTAGGTTTTTGCCAATGTTGATTCTACGGGGGTAAAAAGGGTAAAAAAGTACGTTTTATAAAAAGTACCTTTTAAAAAAAGTACTTTTATAAAAAGTGCCTTTTATAAAAAGTACCTTTTATAAAAAGTACCTTTTATAAAAAGTACCTTTTATAAAAAGTACCTTTTATAAAAAGTACCTTTTATAAAAAGTACCTTTTATAAAAAGTACCTTTTATAAAAAGTACCTTTTATAAAAAGTACCTTTTATAAAAAGTACCTTTTATAAAAAGTACCTTTTATAAAAAGTACCTTTTATAAAAAGTACCTTATATAAAAAGTACCTTTTATAAAAAGTACCTTTTATAAAAAGTACCTTTTATAAAAAGTACCTTTTATAAAAAGTACCTTTTATTAAAATAATGGTTCAGAAACTTGATGTTTTAAATAAAAGATCACCTAGCACAAAAAACAGTTTTTGGAAAATATAATTTTACGGGGAAATGGGGGCAAATGGTTATTTTGAGATATCTAACTATTGAACTAAAAGCCGCAGAAATAACACCCAAGACAAAGACATATTTTAAAATTTTAGGGTAAAAAGGTGTACCTGGTAACAGTGGTGTAAAATGGTACTTTTCATATCTACAATATAAAGACAATAGAACTTTTTATTTTTTTAAAGCATATTATACGGAGAGGAATGAAACTTACATGGAACGAAAGGAGATGGACTTGGAAGTGAAATGGAATAGAACGGGGAACGAAGTGGAATAGAGCTGGGAACAATATGGAATGATACTTTTTACTTAAATTTTACATATTTAAGTTTTTTGACTCCATATTTTTTCTCTCTATATGTTTTTCCACTCAAACTTATTTTTTTTCCCAAATTTTTTTTTTTTCACTGAAATATTTATTCACTCAAAATCTTAAAACCCGATATAAGGGCTCGAAAATTGTCAACCCGAGTAAAAATAATTTAATATGATCTTATATACTTTTATATAGTCATATTATTTCATATATGATCATATGTGACACTATGTCTTGCGAGATAAATTTATATAATAAATTTTGATGTGCGATTTTTTTAAGATATCGCCATACATAACTTTATGTTGTAACATCTGGTCCCATGCATCATTGCAAATTTCTAAGTGTTTTATATAAAATTTTATATGCCTTTATTATTTTTTTAAGTTTTTTGCAAGAACATATTTTTATCGCAAATATTTTCAAAGTGTTTTATATAAAATTTCATGACTTAATTTTTTTTATTTTTCTAAGTTTTTCCAAGCACCACTTTTTTATCGCGAATATTTTCTAAGTGTTTTATATAAAATTTTATATGACTCCATCTTTAAAATTTTTTCTAAGTTTTTTTAAGGAACATTTTTTTATCGCAAATATTTTCTAAGTGTTTTATATAAAATTTTATATGACTCCATTTTTTAAAATTTTTCAAAGTTTTTCAAAGGACAAATTTTTTTGAAAATATTTTCTAAGTGTTTTATATAAAATTTAACATGACTCCATTTTTTGAAATTTTTCTAAGTTTTTTCAAGAACAACTTATTTCTATTATTTTAATTTTTCAACTTTTTATTAAAAACCAAAAAAAATATCCGATTTATAAAATTGTATAAATTTTAATATAATTGGATATAATTTTATATCATTGGATTAGACCAAAACTCGTATCAAAGTCGATATAAAGTTATATAAACTGATATTATTATATAATATAAGATCAAATCTTATGAAACCATTTTTCGTATAAGATTATATCAAAATAGACACGAACCCATATTAAATTATATATTGTGTCATATCATTTTTTTTACTCGGGAATATATTTTTTCATCGAAACGAGCATGATGACGTACCAGCGAAGTTATTCAAATTTTATTGTTTAAATTATTCATTAAAATATTATTTTATGAAAGAGTAATCCTGATCCTTTTATTATCCGGTATTCAATACAACCGGTAACGAAGTACCGGGATGGTAAGCTAGTATTCCATTATTGTTTTCATAATTATTGTTATTTTAATATTTTTGTTGGCATGTAATATGCAATAATTGGCAGATTAAATATTATATGATTATATTTTAAGTAGGTTTATTCTAGCTCGAGGTCATTATTTCCTTTACTTATTAAAACCATGATATTATTATAGAATAATTTTCAAGAAAATTATTTTTCTGTTTTTAAATTCATTTATGTTGGTAGTTTTTGCAAGAATTAATTGACACGTGTTTCGAAATTTGTCAGATTCCATTGTCAAGATTATTTAGCAAATATAAAAACCCTATACTAAACGTAGCAAAGGGATTTTAATGACAAATCGTTGACGATCCAACTAAAATATTAATACATATTCGACTCCACTCCCAGTGGGGATTAGAAGTCGAAAATTGTACCATCGTCATAAGATCATGATCGTCAACTAACCAACAAACAACTATTAAAAACAGACATACATAACGATTATCCTTGGTAATAAGCAGGAACCTTCATGCACTAAAAAACTATGTTTTAGGCGCCTAAAATATGCACTAAAAAGTCATGCAATAAAAATCTAAAAATATGCACTTAAAATCATAAATATCTACTTGTTTTTTTTTTTTCAATTCAGTCTAGCATTGTAAGCTTAGATATACTGTGTATAAAATGTTATTTAAAAAAAATAATCTAAAAAAATTTAATAATTGCTTTAATACTTACAAAAAAAAAAACATAAAAATTTTTAAAAATAGTTAAAAATACTAAAAAAAATAGCTAAAAAAAGAACTTTAATTTGTACAAAATATGACCTATAAATATGCATTTATAGCGAATAATAGCAAAATATGCAAAAATATGCACTAACGAATCGATGCCATTTTAAAGCAAATTCTTTTATTCGCAAAGATATTTTGTTTATGCTGTTCTATGACTAAAGGGAAAAACATGCATTTGCATGAAAGTCCTCTCCTTGGTAATAATATATGCAAGACTTAATCGCCACGTGTTTCGGAATTTGTCAGATTTCATTGCTAAGATTATTTAGCAAATATTAAAATCCTATCCTACAAGTAGCAAAGAAAATTTAAATGTTAATATTTAAGTATCAACATTAGCGACTTGTTATTTAAATTCCCTTTGCTACCTGTAGGGTTTTTATATTTGCTAAATAGTCTTGGCAATGGAATCTGATAAATTCCAAAACACGTGGTTATTAAGTCTTGCAAAAATAACCGGGATAAATAAATTTAAAACAGAAAAACAATTTTCATTAATATTATGCTATGAGAATATCATAGTTTTAATAAGTAAAGGAAATAAAAACCTCGAGCCAGAATAAATCTACTCAAAATATAATATTTTAGAAGTCACACAATGTTTATTTTTTTAAAAAAATTAATCACAATTTTTAAATATATTTTTTTTTTAATGTATTCTACACTAAAAAAAACCTTGTAAAGTTACCAAAAAATCTCGTGACTTTACGAGGCTATTCTCGTAAAATAGGAGGTAGGTAAAATTCTCGTAAAATTACAAGGATTTCCTCGTAATTTTGAATGTGCCAACATTGGTAAAACAAACAATTTTATTGGTAAAAATATTGTTTTTAAACCGCAAAAATAAAAAAATGGTAAACTTACAAGAAAAAATGGTAACTAATATATTTAAAAAAATGGTAAATTTACAAACCAAAATGGTAAATTTACAGAAAAAAAAATAGTAAATTATAAAAATGTTAATTTACCAAAAAAAATTTTACCAAAAAAAAAAAAAAAAATCGAAAATTTTATGAAATTTTTTTTTAACTCTTTTTTAATAATTTTTTACTCCAAAACTCAAAAAAAAAATGTGTCTGGAAATCAGAAAATTTACAAAAAAATATTTTTTTTGTTAAACATAAATCCTCGTAATAAAATCATTTTTGTGAAATAACTATTTTTTTTTTTTGTAAATCAACTGGAAACCTTGTAAAAAATTTTTCGAAATTTTGTCAACTTTTTTTTTAAATCTTTTTCAATAAAAAAAAAAAAATTTGTCCGGAACTTGGAAAATAAAAAAAAATTTCAAAAAAAAAAATGTTTTTTTTTTGTTAAGCAAAACAAATCCTCGTAATAACATAATTTTTGTAAAATATGTTTTTTTTTTTAAATCAACTAGAATCCTCGTTATAAAAACTTTGTTGTAAAATTACAGTTTTTTTTTTTTTGTAAAATAACCTTTCAAAATGGTAAAATACAATTACGAAAATAAATTTGTAAAATTACCAATAAAACTGTAGTTCTCGTTTGAGCAAATTACAAGAATTTTTGTTAAAAAACAAGGAAAATTGTTAAATATTGGTAGAACGGGATTACAAGGCATTTTACCAGGCGTTTTACAAGTTTTTTTTTTTTAGCATACATAAAGCAACTTTTGGCACCAAATTAAAAAAAAAATTTTGACAAAGATGACCGCCATTACCCCCCCCCTAATCAGCTCTTCAATAAGCATTTTTCTAGGGGTATGTTATAAAGAAATTTAAAAATTTCCTGATTTTGGGACATGTTAAAGTCCATGTATCTAAATAAACTTATTTTAAGTGTTAATACTTAAAGGTCAATATTTTTTATAATTTCAAAAATATTTTTTTTTCTAAATTTCGTTCACATTTCACCGCATTTTTAATTGTCTAATCTATCAACTTCTTTGAACAAAAAAATAATCCAACTATTATAATGAGCTTATTATATCATATTTTTTAAAACAAAATATCTTTTTCTTTCTATACATTTGAAAACAAAAAATAAAACAAGTAGAAAAGTTGAATTCGGCTTGGACGAATCCATGAATACCCTACACAACGCCCTGTTTAAGTGATAGTTAATTTCCTGACTTGAAAAAAGTAACAGTTTTGATTAGAAATTTTTTATTTTAAGAAGAAAACAATTTTTTTTTCTCATTTTTGTAAAAAAAAAATTTTAATTTTTTTATGTGAAACTTCTATCGATTCTACAAATTTTTTGAAAAAATTTTATTGTAATTTTTCAATCTTAAAATCATTTCTACTTTTAAATTTGCTCCAACCGCTCTAACTGCACTAAGAGTGCCCTTAGAGCAATCAAATGTACGACCGACCCACCATATTTGTTTAGTCCAAACATTTTCTCTTAACACACCTACCCTCTACCTTTAACTATTAAGGCGGTCCCCAAACAATTTTTTTTTATTTTTTGTAAATTTGTTTTATTTAATCAGCTTCTACCGACCGGTCCAATGGTGCGTCCGAGAGGGGTCATTAGTGAGACCGACCCCAATTTATTTTTACCCTCCAACATTTTTGTAAAACATACCTACGCCCTATCTCCATTCTCTAAGTGGGCTTCCATTCAAAATTACATTTTTATAAAATTAGCTCCAACTGTAATTTGTATGGGAGCCTACTTAGGGAGTGGAGATAGGGCGTAGGTATGTTTTAAAAAAATGTTGGACGGTAAAAATAAATGGAGGTCGGTCTCACCAATGACCCCTTTCGGACGCACCATTGGACCGGTAGAAGCTAATTAAATAAAACAAATTTACAAAAAATAAAAAAATCGTATGGGGACCGCCTTAATAGTTAAAGATAGAGGGTAGGTGTGTTCAGAGAAAATGTTTGGACTAAAAAAATTTTGTGGGTTGGTCATACATTTGATTGCTCTAAGGGTACTCTTAGGGAAGTTAGAGCGGTTGAAGCAAATTTAAAAAAAAATTAATTTTGTGTGGGAGCCCCCTTAGTAATTGGAGATAGGTTATTAGTTTGTTCCGAAGAAATGTTTAGACGTAAAAATTAATGGGGGTAGGTCTTGGAAATGATCCCTCTATGACGCAGCATTGGAGCAGTAGAAATGATTTTTAGATTGGAAAATAACAATAAAATTTGATAAAAAAATTTTAAAAAATAGTAATAATTGTTATCCCACGATCCTACTGGGCAAAAAATTTGTAGAATCGATTGAAGTTTTACATAAAAAAATTTTAAAAAAAATCAAAGAGTACATACACTCAAAAAAATAAAACTGTAAAGTTAACAATTTTTTTTAGTTAAGTCGGGTTAACTGACTTTTCAGCAAATTTTTAGTTAAAATCAGCGTTTTAACTACTTTTTTTAATTAAGTTCAATTTACGAAAATACTAGTTTTGAACAAATTTTGAATTAATTTTTTTTGTTGACTTTAAAACTGAGTTAACGAATTTTTACTAATTAATTTGCTGATTTTTCGTAACATTTTGTTAAGTGAAAATAGTGATTACTAATTAAAAAAATTCTTGTGTAGCCTCCTATGCAAATCTCATAAGTTCTACTTAAGCTGAACTTAATTCTGTGAAAAAATAGAAAAAAAAAATTTAAAAAATATTTTGTTAATTTTAGTTTACGAAAAGTAACAAAAAGTTTAGCTGAATTCAACTAATTCTTTTGTAAATATGTACATTAAAAATGATACGAAATTTTCAGCTAAATTTTTAGTTAAAGTTACGTTTTTTTTTTGCTACATTCATTCTACGAAAAGTTAGCTAAATATTTTTAGTTAAATTAACTAGAAATTTAGTAGGCCCAAAATCAGGTGCTTTTTTAGTTAAATTTAACTAAATTTTTTGCTAACTTTACAGTTTTTTTTCTGAGTGTACATTTTCAAAAATTAGATTTAAATTTTAAAACTTGAAAATCGCATACTAGAGCACTCTTAAGAATTTTTTTTGAATTTTTTTAAAAAGTACGTAAAAAAACAAAAATTAAAAAAAAAAAAATTGCAATTAGGACCATTGTAGAAGAAGTTATGAGTAAAAGAAGTTTAAGTAAAGGAACAAACTACCAATTTTTAAAAATTCAATATCATCAAAAAAATCTGAAAATTTACTACGAAGGAGTTTTCGAAAGGTACTAAAAACTGTCATCAAATTGAGAAAATCTAAAAAAAAAATTATTTAAAGTATATAATTTGACATGGAATGCCCCATATACTTAATGGGTCCGAGACTAATATTTCGAAGTGTTACAAACGGAATGACAAACTTATATATACCCTTCATCACTAGAGTGGACGGTATAAAAACATCAACACAAAAAGCACTGTATCATATTCTGTCATAACTTAATTTCCTTTTAAAATGAAACCACAAAAAGCAGACAGTAACAAACAAAAAACCCAAAAAGAAAAAAAGAATTTCGAGTAAAGTTAATTTACTAACATCAACGTTATTATATATTTTCACAAAAAATAATAAAAAAAAAACAACGAGAAATGAATGTACTTAAAATACTTAAAGTAATTCTACCCAAAAAATTATTTTTATAAATTTTGAAATAAAGTTGGGTAGAATTTAGTTTAACCTCAAACAACAAAGTTTTTGAATACTTAATGACAAAGATTAAAGTATTAAAGTTTTATTGTCAGATACTCTTACATAACTTCAATTATGAAGTTATATTAAAGTATTGCAAAAATGGATTTTGGAAATGTATAGCGACGATCTCCAAATGTTGCTAATTTTGTCCTCTAATAAAGGAATGCATTTTCTAGTTTTTTTAAGAAAAAAAATCCCTAAAATGGATTATTTTAATTTTAACTATGATCTCAATTTTTTTCTATTTTAATTTCATTAGCAAATAAACTGAAAGAAATTTTTTGTTTTGATTTTTGAAAATTTATAGCGATGATCTGCAGTTTCATCTTTAGTCTCGCTATACCAGCCCTAGTAAGGGAATAAATCACAACTTAAATTTTTTTAAGGAAAATGTATACAAAAATCGATTTTTTGGCAATTTATGCTTAAAGCAGCGGTTACCAACCTACACTCAAAAAATTTCATAGGTAAAATGAACGAAATACTTCGTACATTGTACGAAATATTTCGTGGTTTTGCCGGAACGAAATATTTCGTAATATTTACCTATGGCATTTCGTAAAAATTACGAAGTTTTATTAGTGATATTTACGAAATAAATACGAAAATATTTCGTAAATTTACGAAATATTTAGTATAACTACGAAATATTTCGTAAAAATACTAAATATTTTCGTACATATTACGATTTTTTTTTTTTGTAAATACGAATTATGTTTATTTTTACGAAAATATTTCGTAAAGTTACGAAATATTTTGTATAACTACGAAATATTTTGAATAATTACGAAATATTTCGTAAAAATACAAAGTATTTTTGTACATATTACGAAGTTTTTTTTTGTAAATACGAATTATGTTTAGTTTAACGAAAATATTTCGTAAAGTTACGAAATATTTTTCCATTTTCAATTCCATTTCTAAACGGAATTGACTCGGTGACATGCCCGTATAACTTTTCACTAATGTCGCAACACCTAACAGACTGCACTGAAAAATATATCTTGGGTGATTTAACTTTGTGTTATGCTGAAAATAATTTAAAATTAGAAACCGCAAACAAAAATTAAAAAGAGAAGGAACAAATTTTTGTTATTCCATTTTTTTAATTGTTAAATCTAGTAATTCAGATAAATAAATCAAACCCCTTGATTTTGTGATTTTTTTTTCCGAAAAATATTTTGTTAAATTACGAAATATTTCGTTAAGATACGAAAAAAATTTTACGAAATAATACTTGTACGAAAAAAAATTTACGAAATAATACTTCGTATTTTTATGCATGAAATTTTTTGAGTGTATGGTACGCGTTAGAGATGAGCACATGCGCAGATTAGAGCGTTATTCACGTGATTCACGCGTGATTGTGACTGAATTCAATTTTACTCAAGTGATTGTGAGTGAGTGTGAGTGGAGCAAAAATTGCGTGAGTGAGTGTGCGTGAGTAAGATTTTTGCGTGAGTGAGTGTGCGTGAGTCCATTTTTTTCCGTGAGTTTGAGTGATTTATTTTCTATTTATATTTAATTTCGGACCAAAAAAAGCAACAAAAAATTGTAAAATTTAGCTTAACTTAAGATTTCGTCCCGAAAAAAGCAAAAAAAAGCAAAAGAGTTTGAGTGATTTATTTTCTCTTTATATTTCCTTTCGGACCAAAAAAAGCAACAAAAAATTGTAAAATTTAGCTTAACTTAAGATTTCGTCCCGAAAAAAGCAAAAAAAAAAATGTAAAATTTTGCTCAAAATATGGAAAGATTTTTGAAATTTTCGTTATTATAATTTTTTTTGTATAAAAAATAGTTTCGTGAGTGTGAGTTGACGTGAGTGTGAGTGAAGCTTGCGTGAGTGCACGTGAGAGTGAGTTGTATTAAATTTACTCACGTGATTGTGAGTGAGTGTGAGTAAAAAAAAATATGTTCGTGAGTGAGTGTGCGTGATTCGAAAATTCCTGTCGTGAGCGTAAGTGAGTGAGTGTGAGTCAAAAATCACTCACGTGCCCATCTCTAGTACGCGTACCACTAGGGGGTATGCGAAAATGTCCGCGGGGGTACGCAAATTTTAGTAATTTGGACATTTGTTTTAGATTAGCCAATGGTGGTTCCGCATCTGGCTTCCAAAGTTTTCCATAACGTTAGGTTTTTGGGAAAAATCAGCTCAAAATCCGCGTTTTCAGATGCATTGAACAACCCCAAGGAGCGAACATTTTTCCAATAAAATACCACCATTGCACAGAGGTAAAAACCGGCCAAAACTAAAAAAAAAAAAATTTATTTTTTTTCCAAATTGATTCCAAATGAGAGCTAACACTTCAAAACATGCGATTACAAAATTTTGTGCCAATCCCTTGACTAGTTTAGGTTTTATAACGAAGCAAAGTTGAGTATTTGTATTTATTATTTTTTAAATTTAAAAGTTGAGATTTGCAACTTTGAAATCCAAGTAAGCTGTAAACTTAAAAAAAAAAATGTTTGCCTTGAAATTGATATATTTCGAAAATTTAGCATTATTTTTACATGTCCTATGCCTTTCGGCAATTTCGCGTGCGTGGATCAATTTTATCAGTGGTGGTGAAAATAAATCTAAAAAATAAAAAATACAAACTTTGGAAAGCCCAAAAAAATACTTTTTGCTCAAAATTGCTCTTAAGTCGCTGTACCACAAATTAGTATATGGGTTCCCAAGTAAGTACTAATTAACATCAGTACCAAGTTTAACCAAGTCTATCAGTTAGAGCCTTTTAAAGTTGGGTCATTTATATCAAATAAAGAGCTTTTTGAGCTGTGGAAAACACATAAAAAAAGAAGATGGATGAAATACTTTCGATTAGGACACAACATCTAAAACCACCTTAAAAAAAAAATTTTTCGCGAACAAAAAAAAATTTTTTCGCGGAAAAAAAAAATTTCGCGGAAATTTTTTTTTTTGCGAAATTGCTTTATTATTATATTCTTAACCTACAACATTTTATAAGTTTACATAGAAAATTAAAGAAGTTATAGGGTTTTGGCCGGATTTTACCACTGTGCATTGTTTTGATCTTCCCTGCGGATCAAAAACTTAAAAATTACATCTAATATTTATATATGAAAACAAAAAACTCGTTTGGGGTACGCGGCTGATAAAATTGAAAATTAGGGGTACACTCAAAAAAAAAAAGTTTGTAAAATTACAAGTAAAAGGTCTTGTAATTCTATTTTACTAATATTTTTGTCTTTTTACAAAAATTGTTGTATATTTAATAAAACGAAAACTACAGTTTGCTTTGTAATTTTACTATTATATGTTGGTAAATTTATTTTACAAATTTTTTAGGTAAATTTACAAAAAAGTGAATTATTTTACAAATTAAAAAAATATTACAAGGTGTTTAGTTTTTTTACACAAGAAAACTGTTATTGTAAAACAAAATTTTACTTGATGTTATTTAGTCTTTCTACCAAAAAAAAATGTGTTATTACAAACATTTTTTTTAGATGGTTTACAAGGGTTTCAGTTTGAATTGTATGTATTGAAAAGTACAAAATTCCAATGTAATTTTACGAAACTTATTTTATTACTAGAATTAATGTTGTTTTACAAAAAAAAAATAATTATTCAACAATAGGACACGCAAAAATTTTCTATTGTTCAGATTTTTTTTTTTTGCGATTTGGAGTAAAAAATTTAGTTAAAAATAATTTTTTATAAATAAAAAATTTCATGAAAAAAAATTTTGGAAATTTTTTAATTCCGGACACAAAAATTTTTCAATTAAATGTAAGCTTTGGCAAAAAAAAACATGAATTTTTACACCATTTTTTGGTAATTTGCGTTAAGTAAAATACCACAATTTTTTTTTGTGTTTCTACTATATAATTGTTCTAGTTTTTTTTTTGTGTTTTTACCATTTTTTTTGGTAATTTTACCATACATTTTTGGTATTTTTTTTTTAAATTTGGCACCTAAAATGTAAATAAAAAGCTGCCAATTATGAAAAATTAAGTTTTTCTTTTTTTTAAAAGGTACTTAAACATTCAATCTAAAATATCCAAAAAAAAAATCCGATTTTTTAAAAATACTTGTGAAAATAATTAAAAATTCAAAAAAAAATTTTTATTTTTTGACTAATTTTTTCTGAAAATATAAGAAATTTCTTGTGTAGCCTCCTTCGCAATTCTCATATGTTCTACTTAAGAAAAACGAAATGTCGAAAAAAATAAAAAAGTGTAGTGTTATACATTAAAAAGTTTGTTAAAAGTGTTCAAGTGAAAAAAAAAAAAATCATTTCAGGTTGTTGAAGTGCTACTCCAGCTGCCGAAGAAGGAAAAATAAGATGCACTAATGGAAAAAAAACCTTTAAATTTACAAAACAAATATGTAAATAAACAAAATTTTTTGTAAATTTACAAAATAAATATGAAAATTTAAAAAACAAAATTGTATACTTATAAAAAAAGGTGTAATTTTACAAAAATGAAGTAGAAAATACAAAAACAATATTGTAAATTTAAATTTTTTTTTGTTAAACTACTGTTTTTACGGCAAAAAAATAAGCAAAAATGGTATATATTAGGGTATTCAATTAATCGAGGTTTTGGTTTAATCGGTTAATCGAGCAAATAATTAATCGGGGTTGAGATTTAATCGGTTAATAATCGGTTAAATTTGAATTATTCGGTTAACCGAATAATATCAATTTAAAATTTAAATTGAATATAAAACCACGAATTGCATATACTTTTAAGAACTTTATTAATAAGAATTCTATACCCGCTATGGCGAAGCTTTAAATACACTCAATAATGTTAGCTCAAATAAAAAATTTTTGTATGGCACCCTGAAAAATTTGCCCAATTTAAATTGGGCTCAATTCAATGGAAAAAAATGTAAAAAAAAACAAAGCAATTTTTATAAAAAGGAAAAACTGACCCAAATTGCTGCCGGACTTTGATATAAAAGAGTTTCGAATTCGGTCCTAAAAACATCAACAAAAAAAAAATTATTGGTTTCCAAATTTGTTTTCTTTTATTTTATTGCAATAATTTCATCGGTCGATATCTCCGTAATGAAAAAAGATATCTAACAATAAATGTTTCCAAAAGTATTTTTCAGAAAAATACTAGTATTTTCAGATGTGCTCAACAATTTATACATCATAAAATAATTTGCGGTTTTATAGGGTCACGAACATTGCGAAAATCTATGTTTATTCAGTATTGTCAATCATAAATCTGAATATCTCAAGATGAGATAGATCAGTTCTAAGGCCAGATTCGGATCTACTGTTTGGCAATGTATAAAAAAATTGGCTAGGGTTACTAAGTTTGTTTTTTTTTTAACCGAAATATCTTTTTAGGACCTCGATAAAATATTTTCTTGACGACGTTTTTACACATTGTTAAAAGAGAGTTTGACAATTTATTTAGACGTTTTTTTTTTAAACTCACAAGGGAAGTATCTCAACCTTTATGAACCGATTTGCATGAAACGTAAAATATATGTAAAAGAGACAATTCTAAGGTTGGGGTGTCTCGGCTTATCGGCCATATCGGGGATTTAGGGGTTCAAAACATGGGTCAAAAAATGGCGAAAAAATCGTTTTTTGGATTTTTCAGCCATTTCTTTCTAAGAAACTATATGATGTTTACATATGAGAAGAAAGGTTTTTTTAATGCCTATCCAACGGTGGTATAACCTTGTAAAAAATTAGCTTTACTAAATATTTTTTTCATGAAAATGTGTAAATTTTGGAGGGTATTAATATGAAGACATAGCCCTACGATGTCCATATGAATACGAAAAAATCTTTATTAAATTTATGTCGACACGTATTTTTGCTTTACAGGATATTCCTGTTAGTTCGGGAGTTATCGAAATTTTCCCGGAGGTCCAGATTATTTCATAAGGGGACAACGAAATTTTGAAACACTGATATGGCCGATAAGCCGATACACCCCAACCTTAAAATCGTCTCTTTTATATATATTTTAAGTTTCAGGCAAATCGGTTCATAAGGGTTGAGATACTTCCCTTGTCAGAACCGTAATTCAAATTAAAAATAAAACATCAAAACACAAAATAAAGCAAAAAAAAAATGGTAAAAGTACTAAAAAAAAAGGAACTTCGGTTAATCGGTTAATCGACACAAATTAATCGGTTTATTTGTTATTTGAAAATTGACAATTTTAAATTATTCGAACAGTTAATCGACCAAAATTAATCGGTTAACCGATTAACGGTTAATCGATTAAATACCCTAGTATATATACAATAAAAATTGTAAATTTACCACTTTTTATTGTAAATATACAAGTTTTTTGCCATAAAAAACAGTAGTTTAACCAAACAATTGTAAATTTACAATTTTGGTTTTTGATTTTCTACTTTATTTTGTAAATTTACAACTTTTTTTGTAAGTTTAAAATTTGTTTTGTAAATTTTAATTTTTTTTTGCAAATTTACAATTTTTATTGTAAATATATGTGTTTTTCAATATTTTTTGAGGTAAAAACAGTAGTTTAACCAAATAATTTGTTAATCTACAATTTATTTTTTTCATTTTCTATTTTTTCTTTGTAAAATAACAACCTTTTTCTGTAAGTTTACAATTTTGTTTTGTAAATTTACCAAATTTTTTGTAAATTTACAAAAAAAAAATGTTCACCTCGAAGTTTATGTTTTACAAAAAAAATTGTAAATTTACATTTTCTTTTGTTAAATCAATTTACAAATTATCCCCGTAACATTACGGGGATTCTTGCTAGTACATATTTTACAAAACCTGCCCCGTAAAATCACGGGGATTTTATGTCATTTTACAAACTTGTTTTTTTTTGAGTGTAACAATAAGTGGAGGGTATAAAAAACGGATTCTAGGAAATTTATAGATGTTAGGGTAACGCTGATAAAGGAATAGATCGCAATCAAAGTAAAAAAAAAAAACTTGCCAAATTACTACAAAAAGTCTCGTAATCGTATTTTACCAATATTTGACAGTTTTCCTTGTTTTACAACTAAAAATTTTCGATCGAAATTTAAATTTTTTTTTTATAATTTTATTATTTTTTTTTAATTTTACAAATTTCCGAGATTTTTTTACAAAAAATGTCTAGTAAATTCAAGAGAATTCCTCAAAAATTTTATTGCGCCAAAAAAATTGTAAATTTACAAGTTTTTTGGCAAAAAACTTGAAAAATTACAAGAAAGATCTTAATTTTTACTAGGAATTCTTGTAAAATAGGAGGTAGAAAAAATCTAGTAAGGCCACGAAACATCCTTGTAAATTTTATCGCTTCAAAAAAATTTAAAATTTACCATTTTATTGGTAAAAAGCTTGTAAAATTACAAAATTATTGCTAAAAATCTTGTAAAATTACAAAGAATTTTTGTCAAATATGAGGTAGCAAACAATAAAAATAAGAAGTTTTTCTTGTCATTTTACAAGGTTTTTTTTTTTAATGTAGAAAAAATTTTTAGAAAAATATATTTTTGGAAATTTATTGCATTGATCCCCAATTCCTGCTATTTTCGCTCTAGTATCTCTAGTTAAGGAATTAATTACGCTTAAAGGTTTTTTAGAAGAAATTTATAGAAAATTATGATTTTGAATATCTGCTATTTTTGCTATAAAACCTCCGGTTAAGAAAATGACAGTTACAGTTGTTTTTATTAAAAATTTATATAAAATTTATATAAAAAATTTTTAATTTTTTACACTCAAAATAATTACTCTGTTAAATAATCTGTAAAATGACTGTAAACTAAATTTGACAAATATTTGACAAAGTTATCTGCCGAAATACAGATTTTATGAAAATACTTAATACAAAATTTTATCTGTAATTTTATTTTGTAATCTCTATTTGACAGATAATAAACAAAGTTCTTTGTTAAAATACACACTGAAAATAATCACTCTGTTAAATTACAGAGATACTCTGCTGAGCCAGCAAAAAATACATAGATTTCCAACCAGCAAGATTTTTTGTCATTTAACAAAGAAAACCCTGTAAAATGACTTCGACAAAAAAAACTGTAAGTTTCCAAAATTATGTGTAAAATATTGATTAAAGCGACTAGAATTTTACAAAAAAAACACTCTGTACATTTACAAAGTTTTAGTAAAATTTTATGAGTAAAAAATTTCACAAAAAAACTCTGTAAATTTACAAAGTTTTAGTTAAATCCAGTTTAATTTATTTAATTCTGTAAATTTACAAATCGTTTTGTAAATTTACAATCGTTTTGCAGAGTTTTTTTTCGTAAAATAATAAAAAAATCTTGCTAGTTGGAAATCTATGATATTTTCTGCTGGCTCAGCAGAGTTTTTTTACTTTTTTTGAGTGTACACTCAAAAAAAAAAGTTTGTAAATTTACAAGTAAAAGGTCTTGTAATTCTATTTTACTAATATTTTTGTCTTTTTACAAAAATTGTTGTATATTTAATAAAACGAAAACTACAGTTTGCTTTGTAATTTTACTATTATATGTTGGTAAATTTATTTTACAAATTTTTTAGGTAAATTTACAAAAAGTGAATTATTTTACAAATTAAAAAAATATTACAAGGTGTTTAGTTTTTTTACACAAGAAAACTGTAATTGTACAACATAATTTTACTTGATGTTATTTAGTCTTTTTACCAAAAAAATGTTTTATTACAAACATTTTTTTTTAAGATCGTTTACAAGGTTTTCAGTTTGAAATGTATGTATTGAAAAGTACAAAATTCCAATATAATTTTACAAAACTTATTTTATTACTAGAATTAATGTTGTTTTACAAAAAAAAAAATTAATTATTCAACAATAGGGCACGCAAAAATTTTCTAAGTTCAGATTTTTTTTTTGCGTTTTGGAGTAAAAAATTTAGTTAAAAATAATTTTTTATAAATAATTTTTACACCATTTTTTTTGGTAATTTGCGTTAAGTAAAATACCACAATTTTTATGTGTTTCTACTATATAATTGTTCTAGTTTTTTTTTGTATTTTTACCATTTTTTTGGTGATTTTACCATATTTTTTTGGTAATTTTTTTTTAAATTTTGTACCTGAAATGTCAATAGAAAGCTGCCAATTATGAAAAATCAAATTTTTCTCATTTTAACTGGTACTTAAACATCCAATCTACAATATCCAAATTTTTTTTTTTCCGATTTTTTAAAAATACTTGTGAAAATAATTAAAAATTCAAAAAAAAATTGTTATTTTTTGACTAATTTTTCCTGAAAATATAAGAAATTTCTTGTGTAGCCTCCTTCGCAATTCTCATATGTTCTACTTAAGAAAAACGAAATGTCGAAAAAAAAAATAAAAAATGTGCAGTTTTATACATTAAAAAGTTTGTTAAAAGTGCTCAAGTGAAAAAAAATCTTTTCAGGTTGTTGAAGTGCTACTCCAGCTGCCGAAGAAGGAAAAATAAGATGCACCAATTGAAAAAACCTTTAAATTTACAAAACCAATATGTAAATAAACCAATTTTTTTGTAAATTTACAAAACAAATATGAAAATTTAAAAAACAAAATTGTATACTTACGAAAAAAGTTGTAATTTTACAAAAATGAAATAGAAAATACAAAAACAATATTGTAAATTTACAAATTTTATGGTTAAACTACTGTTTTTACGGCAAAAAAATAAGGAAAAATGGTACATATACAATAAAAATTATAAATTTACCACTTTTTATTGTAAATATACAAGTTTTTTGCATAAAAAACAGTAGTTTAACCAAATAATTTGTTAATCTGCAATTTATTTTCTTCATTTTCTATTTTTCCTTGTAAAATAACAACCTTTTTCTGTAAGTTTACAATTTTGATTTGTAAATTTACCTAATTTTTTGCAAATTTACAAAAAAAATGTTCACCTCGAAGATGATATTTTACAAAAAAAATTGTAAATTTACATTTTCTTTTGTTAAATCAATTTACAAATTATCCCCGTAACTTTACGGGGGTTCTTGCTAGTAAGTACATATTTTACAAAACCTACCCCGTAAAATCACGGGGATTTTATGTCATTTTACAAACTTTTTTTTTTGAGTGTAGTATTTTAGTACAAGAGCGATATGTCAGTGAACTTTTTTCAAAAATAGGGTTTCTTTTTCATTAGCTACATGTTTATCTTTTATTTACCCTTAGAATATCAATTAGTTTTCCCTAAATTTAGTTGTGATTTGTGGTAGATAAATGTCAAAGTGTCATAATATAATAAAAACAAGTCAAATTTAAAGAAAAATAACAAAAGAAAGGGAAAATCTAATACCAGTGTCAAACCACATGCATGTGGAAAAATTAAAATTTATAATTACCACAAGTAAGTGATGGTGATTGAAGAAAATATGTGGGTGTTTTAATTAGCTGCATATTCTCACACATACACGAACTTACAAACATTCCCAAACAAAGTCATTTTAGCACAATTATGTGGTTGCACATAATTGTGCTAAAATATTAAATTGAGTTTTTTTTTAATGAGTAGAAAAAAAATCAATGTATTTAATGGTTCATAAATTAAAATTAATACTGAATGCGGGTAAATGAATTCAATATGAGAATTTTTACCAAAAAAATATTTTAATGAAAACAAAATACATGAGATTTAAAAATGATTTAAAAATATACAAAATTGAAACAATGATTATAATCAGTGACATTTTATTTAAAATCATTTATAGTTAATATGCTACAAGACACAGAAGTAGGTAAACAATTTTTTTTTAAATTTTTTTGAATATGGATTTCTGCAATTTATGAACTAAAAAAAAAAAACTTGTAAAATTACCAAAAAAGCCTCGCAAAATAAAAAAAAAAACCTGTCAAATTCCAAGAAAAAGTCTCGTAATCCTATTTTATCAATATTTGACAGTTTTCCTTGTTTTTTAACAAATAATTTTCGATCGAAATTTATATTTTTTTTTGTAATTTTACAGTTTTTCTTGCAATTTTACAGATTTCCAAAATGTTTTACAAAAACAATCTATCTAGTAAATTTACGAGAATTTCTTGTAAGTTTTATTTTGCCAAAAAGTTGTAAATTTACAATTTTATTGGTAAAAATCTTGGAAAATTACAAAAAAGCTCGTAATTTTTACTAGGAATTCTCGTAAAATAGGAGGTAGCAAAAAATCTAGTAAAATCACGAAACCTACTTGTAAGTTTTATCTCGTCAAACAAATTTTAAATTAAAAATTTTTTTGTAAAAAGCTTGTAAAATTACAAAATTACTGGTAATAAACTTGTAAAAAACAAGGAATTCTTGTCAAATAGGAGGTAGCAAAAAGTTACAAACTTTTCTTGTAATTTTCAAGGTTTTTTTTTTTTGAGTGTACTTCCTACGAGAGTTCCTAGTAAAAACAACAATTTTATTGGTAAAAATCTTGTAAAATTACAAACAATTAACAAGCTTTTTACCAATAAAATTATAACTTTACAATTTTTTTGACGCGATAAAAATTACAAGGACTTTTCGTGACTTTACTAGACCTATTTTACGAGAATTTCTAGTAAAAATTACGACCTTTTTGTAATTTTACAAGTTTTTTACCAATAAAATTGTGAACTTACAACTTTTTTGATGCGATAATACTTACACGGAATTTTCGTGACTTAACTAGATTTTTTTTTTAAATTATTTAATTTGTACATTTACGAAAAAAAAACGTAAAATTACAAAGTTGATCTAAATAAATAAATTGATTTTTCGGCTATTTTTGCTCAGGCATCTCTAGTAATTTATATAAAAATTAATTTTTGGAAATTTATACACTCAAAAAAAAAACTTGTCAAATTACTAAAAAAAGGTCTCGTAATCCCATTTTACCAATATTTGTAGTGATGATTCCCAATTTCAGCTATTATTGCTCTAGCACTTCTAGCTAAGGTATAACAAAGTGTGTAATATTTTCTAGATATAAACCGATGATCAAAAATGTCTGATATACACTAAAAAAAAATACTTGTACAAGGACAAGAAAAGTTTGTAACTTCTTTTTTTTGCTACCTCCTATTTGACAACAATTCCTTGTAATTTTACAAGCTTTTTACCAATAATTTTGTAATTTTACAAGCTTTTTACTATAGAAATTGTAAATTTACAAATTTTTTGACCCGATAAAACTTACAAGGAGGTTTCGTGTTTTTGTAATAGATTTTTTGCTAAATAGGAGATTTTACGAGAATTCCTGCACTCAAAATAATCACTCTGTTAAATTACAGAGATACTCTGCTGCACCAGCAGAAAATACCATAGATTTCCACCCAGCAAGTTTTTTTTGTTATTTTACGAAGAAATCTCTGTAAAATGATTTCGATAAAAAAACTGTAATTTACAGAATTATCTGTAAAATATTGATAAAACCGAAAAGAATTTTACCAAAAAAAAACTGTAAATTTAAGTTTTAGCTAAATGCATTTTATGAGTTCAAAATTTTACAAAAAAATCTCTGTAAATTTACAAAGTTTTAGTTAAATCCATTTTATGAGTAAAACTTCTCTGCTTCAAAAACATTAATTAAAATTAAATTAATTATAACTTTGTTAAATTGGGCAAATTTAATGCTTTAATGCTTCCAAATTGTAAATTTACTTTTTTATTTTTGTGAAAATTACGAGTTTTTAACGAGTTATTCCAATTTTACAAAATGTTGTTTTTCGGTCACAAGAAAATATTTCTTTAAATCTGTATTTTGACAGATAACATTATCATATATCTGTCGAATTAAGATTACAGTCATTTTACAGAGTTTTTAACAGAGTATTTATTTTGAGTGCAAGCACTTTTCGTGACTTTACTACACTCAAAATAATAACTCTGTTAAATTACAGAAAAACTCTGCTAATTTAACAGAGTACACCACACTTTTCCAGCTAGCAACATTTCTTGGTAATTTTACTATAAAACTCTGTAAAATGATTTTAACAAAAAAAAACTGTTAATTTACAGAGTTTCTAGTAAAATATTGGTTAAATAATACACCATTTAGCAAAGAAAAACTCTGTAAATTTACATAAATTTGTAAAATGCATTTGATGCTACCAAAATTTTAGAGACAAAACTTTGTAAATTTACAGAGTTTAGTAAAATACATGTTATTTTGTAAAATTTTAATAAGAATTTTGAAAACATTTTTATGGTACTTTTTTTAACATTTTCTCAAAAAAAAAAAAAAAAAAAATACCAGGGATGGAAAAAGCTCGCTCGCTCAGCTCTCGCTCTATCCAACGAGCGAGCCAAAAAAATTTCGGCTCGCTCGATTTTTAAAACGAGCGAGCTTAAAAATTTTGGCTCGCTCGTTTTTTAAAAAGAGCCAGCCCAATTTTTTTAGCTCGCTCTATGCAAACGAAACGAGCCAGCAAAAAAAGCTGGCTCTTTTTTTGAGCGAGCCAGCTAATGTATGGCTCGCTTGTTGTCGTTACTTATGGTTAAAAAGTGGCTCTTTTTAGCTCGCTTCCTATAGTATCCAATTAAATTGAAGAAATTATTATGATCAAAACCATTTCCTGTTAAGTAATAGAAATTAACAAAAATACAATATTTAAATCGTTTCCATATAAGTTTCTGAAACTATGTGAAAAAAATTGCGACACCATTTCCTTCAGATATCTGAAACTATGATAAATAATTTACACCATTTCCAAAAGCATTTTTTTGTTTTATTTTTTTTATGGATTTGGGTAAAATAATTGTTTACCCCATTTCCACCATTTTCAGTTTTATTCTATGGATATGGTGAAAAAAGATGCTTACACCATTTCCAATGTAATTCAAACAAATTTTGATTGCTTTTTTATTTTATGAAAAATTGAAACTACACCTTTTCCTTTTGGCATGCAAAAATACTGCTTGGGAATAAATTACACCATTTCCATTTAAAACTTAAAAATTTAATAAAGTTACATTATTTCAAACAAATTCTAGTTAATCACAAAAAAAAACTCAAATACACCATTTTATGATTATTTAAAATTATTTATGATAAATAATTTACACCATTTCCAAAAACATTTTTTTGATTTATTTTTTTATGGATTTGGGTTTACCTCATTTCCAGAATTCTCAGTTTTATTATATGGATATGGGGAAAATAGTTGCTTACACCATTTCCAATCTAATTCAAATAAATTTTTGTTGCTTTTTTATTTTATGCAAAATTGAAACTATACCTTTTCCTTTTGGCATGCAAAAATACTGATTGGGAATAAATTACACCATTTCCATTCAAAATCTAAAAATTTAATAAAGTTACATTATTTCAAATAAATTTTAGTTAATCACACAAAAAAAAAACTCAAATACACCATTTTATGATTATTTAAAATTATTTATGATAAATAATTTACACCATTTCCAAAAGCATTTTTTTGTTTTATTTTTTTATGGATTTTAGTTTACCCCATTTCCAGTTTTATTCTATGGATATGGGGAAAATAGTTGCTTACACCATTTCCAATCTAATTCAAATATATTTATATTGCTTTTTTATTTTATGCAAAATTGAAACTACGCCTTTTCCTTTTGGCATGCGAAAATACTGATTGGGAATAAATTACACCATTTCCATTCAAAATTTAAAAATTTAATAAAGTAAAATTATTTCAAATAAATTTTAGTTTATTACAATAAAACAAACTCAAATACACCATTTCCAATTAAATTTCTTAAATTAAGTAATGTAAACAAAATATTAATTTTTATGTGGTATTTTTAATATTAAAATATGTGTTACTGTATATTAGAGATTAAAAAATATTTACACAATTTACATTGAAAATTGTGAAATTAATAAATTCGCGATACGTTTTCAATTAAGTTTTTCGAAGTTAAAAGAATAATTTTGCTATACCATTGACACATACATTTCAAAATTTTTTATAATTTTAATAACAGCATTTCCCTCATAATTTGTAGAATTTAGGAAAATATCGATAACACCGTTTCCAATCTTATTCACCAAAATTTTAATTGCTTTTCTAAACTTATATGAAAAAGTAAAATTACACCTTTTCCACTTGTTCGGTAAAATACTGCCAATAATTAAATTACACCATTTCCATTCGTATTTGAAAAATTTAATAAAGTTAACTGATTTCAATTTAACTTCAGTAACAAAGCTTTAGATTTCAATTAAATAAGTTCCAATTAGTTAAGTTACACCATTTCCAATCAGAAATAACGTAATCCAAAATAGGAATTTTCAAGTTGATTTTTTTTTAACACAAAAAAAGTTTAATGGTAAAAAAAAAATTAGAAATAATTTTTTACCATTTCCATTGAAAATGTCAAACTTAAAAAAAAGTATATTGATTTTAAAAATTATATGCAAAATACACGATTTTTGTTTGAATTAAAAAAATGAATAAAGACACCGTTTCAAATAAAATTCTTAACATTTTTACTTAGACCGTTTGCAACTGTTTTTTAAAAGTATGTTAAACCCGTTTCCAATTTCTTTTCAGAAAAAAGTAAACAATCATATCAACACCATTTCCAATATTATTGAATAAAAGTAAAGCACTTAAAACACAATCTTCCAATTGCAAAATGTGTAATTGAAAATTTCATAAATTTTATTTGAATTTTTTTAATTATGTGAACTTATGTCAGGAATTTTTTGTTGAAATATTGTTACTACATTATTTGCTTTTTCTTAATCCAACAGTAGATGCTATATTTTGATTCCTTAAATTTATATTGTGGCAATTATATTGGATATGGTTTTTAAAATCCAATCGGAATTGGAATTTAATTGAAAATGCTGTATTTAGGTTAATTTGAAATTTTTTGGCAAAGTAGATTGGAAATGGTGTAAACACTGTTTTTTAAAATCTAATCGGAAACAGCTAAAAAAAAAATTGTGAAATTTTGTTGGAGTTAATACATTTTACTGCAATACAAATTTTTGGTTTAAATAAGTTTCACTACTCTAATAAAAATTACATCATATTTAATTTTAAGTTAATCCATTAAATCTATTGGAAATGGTGTAGGTTCTTGTTTTAGTTTATGAAAAACATTTGGAAATGATGATGACATAAATATCCTGACATAAGAAAAAAAAATCTTTCAAAAAAAGTAATTATTTCACGTAAAGCTCGCAAAAGAGCTGGCAAATTACGCTGGCTCGTTTCGTATTTTTAAAAAGAGCCTTGAAAATATATGGGCTCGTTTGGCTTGTTTTGAAAAATGAAGATATTTTATTTTTTTATAAAAAAAACTATAAATAAAATAATGCGACGCAAAATAAAAATACAGTAAAAATACTTGAAAAATATTTCTTTAATTATATCATTGTTCTGAATTACACCATTTCCGACGATACTTATTAAATTAAAAATGTGTTTTACACCATTTGAAACAGCGTTTTTAGTTTTATTTTTTTATGGATTTGTGGAAAAAAGTTGTTTACACCATTTCCAAAAGCAAAAATACTCCTTGGAATTAAATTACACCATTTCCATTCAAAATTGAAAAATTGGTTTATGTAAAATTGCTTCAACTTAATTATAGTTAATTACAAAAAAAAAAATAGGTCTAACACACCATTTCCAATTAAATTGCATAAATAAAATAATCTAATTCAAACATTTATTTATATATTGCATTTTCAATAGAAATAAGTGATTGCTTTATATTTGAGATTCCAAAAAATATTTACACTATTTCCATTAAAAATTTTGAAATTAATAAATACGCCATTCGTTTTCAGTTAAGTTAACGAAGTTCCATCTCAATCCAGCTTGATTTATATTATTAATGAAAAAATCAATTACACCGTTTCTAATCTAATCCAACAACATTTAAATTGCTTTTATAAATTTGTTCGAAAAATTAAAGTTGCACCAATTAAAGTTACTGCTAAGAATTTTATTACACCATTTCCATTCATATTTGAAAAACTGAATTAAGCTAACTTTTTTGAACTTAATTGGAGTAAATAACTTATAAAGAAAAATTGTTGTGTTTTTTCAATAAATGAATGCAACTGACACCATTTTTAGTTAAATTTAAAAAAATGGATTTTGGCATACATATTTACACAGTTTCACAAAATTATTACTTATACTATTTCCAATTGTATTTTATAAGAATGTTAAATATTAACACTGTTTTACAGAATTTTGACTCACACCATTTACAATTGTTTTTAAAAGTATGTTAGTACCGTTTCCAATTTAACTAAAAATGGTGTCAGTTGCATTCATTTATTGAAAAAACACAACAATTTTACAACAATTTTTCTTTATAAGTTATTTACTCCAATTAAGTTCAAAAAAGTTAGCTTAATTCAGTTTTTCAAATATGAATGGAAATGGTGTAATAAAATTCTTAGCAGTAACTTTAATTGGTGCAACTTTAATTTTTCGAACAAATTTATAAAAGCAATTTAAATGTTGTTGGATTAGATTGGAAACGGTGTAATTGATTTTTTCATTAATAATATAAATCAAGCTGGATTGAGATGGAACTTCGTTAACTTAACTGAAAACGAATGGCGTATTTATTAATTTCAAAATTTTTAATGGAAATAGTGTAAATATTTTTTGGAATCTCAAATATAAAGCAATCACTTATTTCTATTGAAAACGCAATATATATATAAATGTTTGAATTAGATTACTTTATTTATGCAATTTAATTGGAAATGGTGTGTTAGACCTATTTTTTTTTTTGTAATTAACTATAATTAAGTTGAAGCAATTTTACATAAACCAATTTTTCAATTTTGAATGGAAATGGGGTAATTTAATTCCAAGGAGTATTTTTGCTTTTGGAAATGGTGTAAACAACTTTTTTCCACAAATCCATAAAAAAATAAAACTAAAAACGCTGTTTCAAATGGTGTAAAACACATTTTTAATTTAATAAGTATCGTCGGAAACGGTGTAATTCAGAACAATGATATACTTAAAGAAATATTTTTCAAGTCTTTTTACTGTATTTTTATTTTGCGTCGCATTATTTTATTTATAGTTTTTTTTATAAAAAAATAAAATATCTTCATTTTTCAAAACAAGCCAAACGAGCTCATATATTTTCAAGGCTCTTTTTAAAAATACGAAACGAGCCAGCGTAATTTGCCAGCTCTTTTGCGAGCTTTACGTGAAATAATTACTTTTTTTGAAAGATTTTTTTTTCTTATGTCAGGATATTTATGTCATCATCATTTCCAAATGTTTTTCATAAACTAAAACAAGAACCTACACCATTTCCAATAGATTTAATGGATTAACTTAAAATTAAATATGATGTAATTTTTATTAGAGTAGTGAAACTTATTTAAACCAAAAATTTGTATTGCAGTAAAATGTATTAACTCCAACAAAATTTCACAATTTTTTTTTTAACTGTTTCCGATTAGATTTTAAAAAACAGTGTTTACACCATTTCCAATCTACTTTGCCAAAAAATATCAAATTAACATTAATACAGCATTTTCAATTAAATTCCAATTCCGATTGGATTTTAAAAACCATATCCAATATAATTGCCACAATATAAATTTAAGGAATCAAAATATAGCATCTACTGTTGGATTAAGAAAAAGCAAATAATGTAGTAACAATATTTCAACCAAAAATTCCTGACATAAAGTTCACATAATTAAAAAAATTCAAATAAAATTTATGAAATTTTCAATTACACATTTTGCAATTGGAAGATTGTGTTTTAAGTGCTTTATTTTTATTCAATAATATTGGAAATGGTGTTGATATGATTGTTTACTTTTTTCTGAAAATGAATTGGAAACGGGTTTAACATACTTTTAAAAAACAGTTGCAAACGGTCTAAGTAAAAATGTTAAGAATTTTATTTGAAACGGTGTCTTTATTCATTTTTTTAATTCAAACAAAAATCGTGTATTTTGCATTTAATTTTTAAAATCAATATACTTTTTTTAAGTTTGACAATTTCAATGGAAATGGTAAAAAATTATTTCTAATTTTTTTTTCACCATTAAACTTTTTTTGTGTTAAAAAAAATTCAACTTGAAAATTCCTATTTTGGATTACGTTATTTCTGATTGGAAATGGTGTAACTTAACTAATTGGAAATTATTTAATTGAAATCTAAAGCTTTGTTACTGAAGTTAAATTGAAATCAGTTAACTTTATTAAATTTTTCAAATACGAATGGAAATGGTGTAATTTAATTATTGGCAGTATTTTACCGAACAAGTGGAAAAGGTGTAATTTTACTTTTTCATATAAGTTTAGAAAAGCAATTAAAATATTGGTGAATAAGATTGGAAACGGTGTTATCGATATTTTCCTAAATTCTACAAATTATGAGGGAAATGCTGTTATTAAAATTATAAAAATTTTTGAAATGTATGTGTCAATGGTATAGCAAAATTATTCTTTAAACTTCGAAAAACTTAATTGAAAACGTATCGCGAATTTATTAATTTCACAATTTTCAATGTAAATTTTGTAAATATTTTTTAATCTCTAATATACAGTAACACATATTTTAAAATTAAAAATACCACATAAAAATTAATATTTTGTTTACATTACTTAATTTAAGAAATTTAATTGGAAATGGTGTATTTGAGTTTGTTTTATTGTAATAAACTAAAATTTATTTGAAATAATTTTACTTTATTAAATTTTTAAATTTTGAATGGAAATGGTGTAATTTATTCCCAATCAGTATTTTTGCATGCCAAAAGGAAAAGGCGTAGTTTCAATTTTGCATAAAATAAGAAAGCAATATAAATATATTTGAATTTGATTGGAAATGGTGTACGCATCTATTTTCCCCATATCCATAGAATAAAACTGGAAATGGGGTAAACCCAAATCCATAAAAAAATAAAACAAAAAAATGCTTTTGGAAATGGTGTAAATTATTTATCATAAATAATTTTAAATAATCATAAAATGGTGTATTTGAGTTTTTTTTTGTGATTAACTAAAATTTATTTGAAATAATGTAACTTTATTAAAGTTTGAATGGAAATGGTGTAATTAATTCCCAATCAGTATTTTTGCATGCCAAAAGGAAAAGGTGTAGTTTCAATTTTGCATAAAATAAAAAAGCAATAAAAATTTATTTGAATTATATTGGAAATGGTGTAAGCAACTACTTTCCCCATTTCCATAGAATAAAACTGGAAATGGGGTAAACCCAAATCCATAAAAAAATAAAACAAAAAAATGCTTTTGGAAATGGTGTAAATTATTTTTCATAAATAATGATTTTAAAATTCAAGGATTTTTTTGGAAATGGTGTATCTGTTTTTCACTTTATTTCATAAATACGATTGGAAATGCTGTAGTTGACGTTTTTTGTAACGTGTGTGGAAATGGTGTAAAATATTTTTCTTAAATTCAGAAAAGCTATGGGAAATTGTGTAAACATATTTTTTACATTATTTAAGAACAAAAATTACAAATTTGTGAAATACAAATGAAATAGTGTAATAAAATTTAAAAAGCATAGTTTCATTATACTAAAAATAATGTACAGGAGCGAGCTAAATATTGGCTGCGAGCCTGAAATATTGAGCCAGCTCTTTTTTAAAGCTTGAGAGCCTTTATTTTAAAAGCAGCTCGTCGGCGAGCCTTTCAATTTTCAAAAAGCTCGTTTTATTTTTTCAACGAGCTTTTTTAATTTTGAGCAGCTCGTTTCATATTGGCTGCGAGCCTTTTATGTTTTGAGCGGCTCGTTTTGGCTCGCTCTCGAGCTTTTTCCAACCCTGATTGCACATCATTGATGTAAAAGGCAGGTTGCCACTAAATTAAATCAAAATTAATAAAAATGGTTTCATATTTATAAAAACAACATTTAAACACAAAAAATAAATTATTGGTGTGAACTTTATCAAAAAAAAGTAATGAAGAATTCTTATAAACGTGTGGTATTAAAGCATAATAAATTTTCTCAATTAAAAAAAAAATTATATGTATAATAAACTGGAAATATATTATGATAATTATATAACATTTAAGCCATTATTGCCGCAATCATATAATGATTAACATTCCTTGTTGCCTTCAATCATATTAACATTATTGCTACAACCATATTTCCAATCATAATATGACGCTCTTAAATCATGATCAACCATGTTTTTTTTCTGCGTGTAGATATTTGACGGCTGTAATAAAGAGTAGTGTTGGTCCAAAAAACGTTTCAAAGTCAAAATCGCAGAGTGTTAATTGCAGTTCCTGAAAACAGACGAATACTTTTTTGTTTTTCTTTTATGTAATTTTTCTTTTTATTAATTATGCTGCCTTCATTTTATGTATTCTTTGCTATTTTTGTTGGGATTTGGATAGAAGACGTAATAAACATTATGTATGTAAAAAAAATAAAAAATAAATTTGCAGTTTCATGGCAAAAATATAGCATTTATAAAAAAAAAAATAAATCGACGAATACTTTTTACTGGCACTGTATCATCCGGTTCATGTTTAATATTGAATGTCGGACGGTGATATGAGTTTTTTTTCTATACGAAAAATGTCTGGGAATGATGAAAATCCATAAAAATCTATTCGGAGCTTCCACGTAAGAAACCTTTTTCAAGTATAAAAAAATTTTCCCTCCCAAAACCAAGTGCTGGATCTGCCCCTTGAATTTTTGTATATTTAAAATGTGTGTTTATGTATGAATTCATTGTGTATTTTCGGCTTTAAATACATGGCATGTTTATAATTATTGTACGTTTATTGCACAAGTTTTGTTTTATTTTTTTTTTGCTTTTTTACCTTTTGTTGCTTTCTATCTATTTCTCTTAGTAAATTTTACCTTAATTGAAGCGTTAAAATAACCAACATTATTATATAAATATGATTTTCATTAACCGCAAAAACCACTTCATTAAAATGTAGTCCAACAATAAATACAAATAAAATTCAGTGTAGAAAAAAAACCCAACTAAAGCAAAATGTTGTAGATATATAATTACTGTTAAAAAAAAGAGCCATCCTTGTACATATTTTGCCTAGACTAACAGACATCAAAACATCAGGGCTGCTGCAAAGACTTTAAAGAATAATAACAAAACACCAAACGAAATCTAATAAAAGGCATTGGAGACATTAATGGTCCCAGAAAAGCCCTACTTATGAGAATTCATTACCAAATCAACTATTTACGGTTATCTAAAAAGTTTTTGAACCCTTATAACAAATATAATTAGAGCCCGTGCTCGATCTGAAAAAATCAAATAAAATTACTGACAAAATATGTCGCCATTAGTCACGTCTCCGAAACTGAAAATGCAAATTCCTTCATTTGTGTCTGCAATTCCAGATCATGTTGGTAACCCTTGCGAAATAATGTAAGAGACAAAAAAGTTGAAAGAAAGTATGAAGTGAGGTTGAGATTGCTAGAAATAGAATTGTAGTGTTGGAAACTGTCAAAATTTATTCTGTAGAAACTATAAATATTCACATACAGCTGCGGTCAAAAAAATAGCACCAGGATAAAACAGAATTTTCTTCGTTGGTTTATTTTTAACAATTTCATCTTATGTCATTGATAACGTATCATAAGATACTTACAAGAGTGTGAAACAATATCACATAAGAAAAGGCTAATTTGGTTTTTTATTTTATTAAAAATTTTCAGAGTTTTTAAAAAAACTTAAAAAAGACTCAGTCAAAAAAATAGCACCACAGTACTTTTTGTATTAAAATTAAATTCTTAAATTTGAAAAACGAATGGATTATGAATTCATCATTGTTGTAATATCCTTAAATATTAAAAAAAAAATTGTAGAGTGCTCAGTGTTGACAATTACCTCTGTACAACGTTTTTGTACCGAATTCGCGAGATTTTTGGATCTTTAATTCGAAATTCAGTTCCAGAGTTGCTGAACAGCCACCCAAAGAGCTTCATTACAAGTTGGTTGTATTCGAGACACTCCCTCCTCTATGTCTGTCCATCAACTATCGATTTGGTCTAGATCTGGGGACTGACTAGGACATTCCATCACATTTACTTTATTTTCCAGACCCAATTTTTTTCCAATTTCCCGTCATGCTATGGGTAATTGACGTGCTAAAAGACCTAAATTAGTGGCATTTGCTTAGAAACTTATTGCAACATTACTTTCTGGAGGATATAAACGTTAAGTGTATATCCACGGTTGTCCTAGTCCAATATGTGAGCCATGGTCCAATATATGAACCCCACTCCACAGTAGGAAAATATCCCCCACACCATAAGCACCATTTAAAGTAATTTTTATTTCGAATTTTGGATTGAATTCCACGTTTTAGGGTCTTCTGACATAGGTATGTGATCCCATGTCTCCAAATAAAACAACATTGGGTTCATTTGCCCATAGATCATTGATCCACTTTTAAGATGGTTATTCTGAGTTACTGTTAGCAAACTTCAAAGGACTTGCAGCATGCTTAAGTGAGAGTAGGCGCTCTTTTTCGAATCTACAAGCGTTAATGTTCTTGTTTTGTAATCTTTGAAGAACATTTTCGCCATTTGCTGTCCTTTTTTTGGCTCTGGAGCTGCCGTAAATGGGTCTTTCTTCCATTGTCTTTACGAACACCTAACCACTTATGGTGACAAACGTCGCTTGTGACAAAGTTTTTCAAGCTCTAAAGATAATTTTGTTGAATTTTTAATCATTTTATAAGCGCATCCAACTAATTTTCCTGGTTCAGAATATGGTTTATGTTCAGAAATTAATTTTTTTACAAAAGCACGTTTTTGAGGAGTGTAATTCTTTCCACGTCCTATTTTTATGAAAATAAACATCAAATTTTGTAATGAAATAATTTTTTTATAAATAAAATCTATCTTCCTTTAGTATTTAACACTTTTATTTTAATAATTTAAACAATATTAATTTTTTTAATGAAATTTTGTCATTCGGTGCTATTTTATTGACTGCACTGATTCAGAGTTTTTTTTAAAATATCGATCATTAAAAAAGAACCGTCCACAATTTTTGGAAAAAGTAAAAACATTTAAGGGGTATATACTTAGTATAAGAGTATTACATATTTACTTTAAACGAATACACACATAATATTTTGGTTTAATTGGATGAATAGAGATTTTGTCATTGGTGCTATTTTTTTGACCGGCACTGTATATAAAAAACAGTTTTTTTAACAAGACAAACCGACATTTAAAATCCTACTGATGATGACACTAAGTGGGGTGTTTGAAACCGGTATGGGAAATACCAGAAATGTCTATAATTTTTAGAAATTCAATTTTTCTTCTGCATTTTTTCAACTTGAACCCTTATAACAAATATAATTAGAGCCCGTGCTCGATCTGTACATACAGAAAAAATCAAATAAAAAGTTTTTAGTTCAAGTTGTTTTAAATGTTTTATCGTTTGTTTTTCAAGAAAACTAAAATATTGAATGATTTATACAGTTGTTAAAACAATAAACTACAAAATTTACGGAAAAATATTTTTGTCAGTTAAATTATTTGTGACTGATTATACTTACTGAAGCACACTGGGCCGAGATGGTAGTTTTTTTTGGCCAAAACTAAAAAAAAAAAATATTAAATTAAAAAAAGTGAATGCACTTTTATATTAAGTATGACTTGCTGCACCTTGTCTGTAACTTTTGTAAAAATCGGTACACCCATTCTCTTGGAATGATAAATCAAAGATAAAATATGTATGTTTAAGTCTCCATATACCGTAATCAAAAAAGCAAACAAATTTATGCATTATTAAGGCGGGACCTTGGTTGTTTTTTTTTTTGATTAATTTATTTGACGAAGGGAAGTACAACTTGTAAATGGGTACGAACAGCTCTTTTTTTCTATTTTTTTTTGATGATTTTTTGATATTTTTATTTAAATTTTGAAAAATTGTTCCATTTGAAATAGTTGTTCCAAAATGTTCCGCGACATAATCCAAAACTTGGGATGCCAAAATGTTCGTTGGTTTACTAGCTTTCAGACTGACCTGCCCGCTTTTGCCCGTTTTTTCACCTGCGTATAAAATATCAATAGAAAGGCAGATGGACAAATCTAAAGTGGTTAAAATTAGCCGTTTTTAATTGAAATAAATTAATTTTATGAATTAACAATTTTCCAGTTTTTCCAAAAGTACATACATAGTGTTTTTCTACATTAATACGGGATAAAATGAAACTCGGTTACACAAAAACCCGAATACACAAAAAACCGGTTACGAGAAAAACCCGGTTACACGAAAAGTAGTTTTTTATCGTTCAAAAATTTGTTTGCAATACATTGGAAAAAAAATAACCGGTTAGGCGGTCCAGACAGTTTTTTGAAAGAGTGTGGCCCAGTTTTTTGAAAGGGCGTGGAACGATGAGTTTAAAAAGGGGGTTTAAAAAAAAAAAAATTTCCTATTTTTATAAATTCTTTTTTCAATTCAATTTATTAAAACGGACACAAGCGGGCCACTATTTTGGAAAGTGTTGATTAAAAGGATAATTCTGGCCCGGACAGTTTTTTGAAAAGGCGTGGAACTTTTGATAACAATGAGTTAAAAAAGGGGGTTTTCTCAAAAAAATATATTTTTTTTTTCAAATTTTTAATATTTCAATTCCATTTGCGTAAACGGCCCAGTTGGCAACGTCTTCGAGCCATCCTCAGTGACGGTGCGGTGACATGTCAGAGTCACTGCTGACATCCACAAGACATCTCTATGTACTGGGTTGAGGACAGTTTCATACAAATTTTCAAAATGTCCTCACTCAAAGTCAGCAGTGGTCAGGGCTGACCTTCTGGGGACATGTCACCTAAGACTTCTTTGGGGAAATGTCTGACGTAGGTCATGCGAAAATACAAAAAAATTTCGTATTTCCTTTAGTTTTTACTTTTATCCATTTTCCTTTATAAATTATCTTTCTCATATTTAGAAAAAACTTTTCGCCTTTTTTAGTCCCAACTGGATTTGAACCCGGAACCTCCAGTTTATTAGTCCCACACCTAACTACTTGTTCCAAACTTTATTTTGAAAATTGTTTGTCTATTTATTACTTTTATTCTACTTGTTAGATTTTGATTTAATTTTAAATAAATCGATAATATTGCCATCTTTTTCTTAGAAATTGAAGAGTTGCCCAGATTTAAAATTCTAATTTAGCATACTGCTATTCTGAAGACATTTCCTTTTAGACGTCTTAGAGGAATTGTCCAGACTCTTAAAGCAAACATTCAGTGCTGACAATGTTAGGACATGTCATCAAGGATTACCAATGATTTGTCAGAACCTGAAGATATTTCCTCGAGGAATCACTGTGGAAATTTCCCCAGTGACACATTTTCCAACTGGGGGGCACAAGCGGGCAAATTTTTTGGAAAGTAGGGATAAAAGGGATAATTTTGGCCCAGACAGTTATTTGAAGGGGCGTAGAACTTTTGATCACGATGAGTTTAAAAAGGGGGTTTACAAAAAAAAAAAATTTTTAATTTTTTATAAACTCTTATTTTAATTACATTTTTGAAAACGGGCCAGGCGGGCAAATTTTTTATGAAAGTGCGAATAAAAAGGATAATTCTGGCCCAGACAGGTTTTTGAAAGGGCGTGGAACTTTTAATCACAATGAATTTAAAAAAAGGGGGTTGTCACAACATTTTTTTTATATTTTTTTTTAATTTTTGGTATTTTATTTCCATTTGTGTAAACGAGCACAAGCGGGTAAGTTTTTTTGTAAAGTGGGAAGAAAAAGGATAATTCTGGCCCAGACAGTTTTTTTAAGGGCGTGGAACTTTTTATGACGATGAGTTTAAAACGGGGGTTTTCAAAAAAAAAAAAAAAAAAGTTTTTATAAATTCTTAGGCCTCTGTTCTGTCTTTCACAACTTTTCAATTTACATGGAAATTTCCGAATCACATGAAATCAAGTTTAGTGTTTTGTTGATCACGTTTTCATTCGACGTTGAAATCGAATAATTAAAATTCAAAAAATTATAAGGAAAAAAGTGCATTCGTTTTACTTTCACCAAATTTTATTTATGTGAAAGAAAAAGAAATTCGGATGTGAAATCTAGAACACCAAAAAAATTCGGAAATTTTAATTTTCACATTTGTTATGTGATTTTTTTTTTTTTGGAACAGCGGCCTTATTTCAATTCAATTTTTGGAAACGGACACAAGCGGGTAACTTTTTTGAAAAGTGCTGATAAAAAGAATAAATCTGGCCCAGACAGTTTTTTGAAAGGGCGTGGAACTTTCTATAATAATGAGTTTTTAAAAGAAGGTTTTCAAAAAAAACAAAATTTTTTCCATTTTTTTTATAAATTTTATATCAATTCCATTTTTGAAAACGGGCACAAGCTGGCAACTTTTTTGGAAAGTGTGGATGGAAAAGATAATTCTGCCCCAGACAGTTTTTTAAAATATCGTTTAACTTTTGATAACGATGAGTTAAAAAGGGGTTTTTCAAAAAAAAAACTTATTTTTTTTCAATTTTTTATAAACTTTTTTTTCAATTCAATTTTTGAAAACGGTATATTCACGTGATTTAAATGAAATTCACTCACGCTCACGCGTGAATCACGTTGTTTTTAAACTCTTTTTTCAATTCAATTTTTTAATTGATCCTTTTAATCACGTGATTTAAATGAAAATCACTCACGCTTACTCGTAAATCACGTTGTTTTTTTGAGTCACGCAAATCACGGGACCAGAGACCACTTCCGATTGAAATACATAAACAAAAGACAGGTGTCTCTTCATTTGTTTCATCTATAACATCTGTAAATTTTATTAAAATGAAGTGTCCACCCTGAAATAGTTTCCTTGTAGGTCCGATTCCAAAAAGTTTCATGACACTTATTTATTACCCTAATATAGTCACGTGATTTTAATGAAAATCACTCACGCTCACGCATGAATCACGTTGTTTTTGTGAGTCACGCAAATCACGGGACCAGAGACCATCTCCAATTTAAATATATAAACAAAAGACAAGTGTCTCTTCATTTGTTTTATCTATAACATCTGTAAATTTTATTAAAAAGTCCACCCTGAAACAGTTTCCTTGTAGGTCCAATTCCAAAAAGTTTCTAGGCACTTATTTATTACCCTAATATAGGCTTATATTCTGAATTTCAAAAAAATCGGTTAACATTTACGACCTGTAGAGACTTTTGGCCAAAAAACCTACCATCTCGGCCCAGTGTGTGAAGTACGGTTCTTGTAGTTTGTTATTAAAAAAATAATTTTACTCCATAAAATAAAAAATTGGAAACAGTTAAAATAACTGAACTTGGATTTGCGTTGAAATATTGAATTTAAGTTGAAATTAAGGCTGGATTACTCAATGCTCCGTTATAAAATAACTATCCGTTAAATTTAACTTTTTCATACAAATTTTGACATAAGGCTCCGTTAAATCAGCAGTTGGCAGCTAACTTTTCATTGAGTAATCCGCCCTAAGTCATTTTATTGGTTAACTTAGAAACTCCGGTCGGACGGATTTACATTTTAAAAATTTATTTCAATAAAAAAGTTTTTAAAAATTTGTTGAAATTTAGAACATTTTTAAAATTTCTCTAAAAAAAAAGATTTAACGTTTTTTTTCTGATGGCAAAAGTAACAGATTCTGAAACATTTTTGCAATAGATAAAATTTTAGATCTAACATATGTTTCATACAGAAAATATTCTGATTTGAAAACTTTTGTTAGACATTAGTTTAAGGAAAAATTTCAAGATATTGGCACGGGGCTAGAAAGTTAGTATTAATTTTCGTCCAATGTAACGTGTCATCAATATGATGAAGCGGTGTCATCAATAACAAGATTTTTTTTTTTAAATTAAAAATTAGGAAAAAAAATTAATCAATTTTATTTCGAGTTATTATTTTTTCCATTTTTTATTTAATTTACTTTTATTTACTTACAATTTTGTAATATTTTATATTTTTAAAATTTAATTGTTTTAATCTTATTCCCACCAAGATTTGAACACCGGATCTCTCGTTCGTTTGTTAGGCTAGCCACTTACCTAAATCATATCAACAAATAATTACGCTAAAAATTACTTTTGTTAATTGTGTGCTATAACATTCAAAGTTTGAATGAAGCTGTAAGAGAGAAAGAGAGGGATATAAAACTAAACATTTCTACAAATCCACATTAGCAAATGTTATCAAAGTATGAGAACGACAGTTATTTGGCATGAAACTAAAATTGTTGAGTCTTTAAAAATACACATTAGCAAACGTTACCTAAAAAACAAAACAGATTACATTTTTTGATGACATAATAAAATGTATTATGTTTCATCATATTAAAGAAAAGCTTCATCAATATTATGAAATTTCCTATCAAAATTGATGACAACAAGTGATGAAATCATTTCATCAATATGATAAAGCATTCTTCTTTCAGTGTAGTTACTTTTAATCAATTTAAGAAGTGCGATTAGTGTTCTGTGTCAACACTTACTCCACTTACCTACTGTTGACTGTAACAGCATCATCTTATTAACATTATCAACATAAAATGTTTTGTTGGCTATCATTTTGTCTGTATGGAGCTGGTGTCTTTGTCGATGTTGCTGACGCTTTTGGCTGTTGCTGTTGTTTAATAATTATGAATAACAAATAATTACCAACAATTTTTCCACGTCATCAACTGGTATAGAAATATAATTATTAATGCTGAAGAGCAGGCTTGCCAGATAAGGGGATTTGGCCCCAAATTGGGGATTTCAACATCGACTTGGGGACAGATTTTAGTGGGGAGGGATTTGGGGATTTCGCAAAATTTTGGGGATTTTATATTCATTATAGAACATATTTGGGGATTTCAAAATTTTCGAAATTTTTTTTTTAATTTTTTCAGAAAATATTATTTTGAAGTTCAGATTTGTGAAATGTCCTTTTAACTTTAAAATTTTACGTAAATGTTTGCTGGGTAACGTTATTTATTTTAACAGGTGTTTTAAAAATTTGGCATCACTTTTTATCAAAGTTTGACAACTCATGTTACGAATAGTGAATAAAAACAGCTATGTTATATGGACCATCATGATGAAAATCGCGAAAAACCGTTTTTTTGTATATGCCAGCATCACTTTACGAGATGATTTAAGGTTCCATCTTTTAGTATATTATGTGGGATTCTTAAACAATTAACTGACCAAAATTTTGGCCAAAAAAGTTTTCATTTGCAAAAGTTATCTTAACAAAAACTATTATTTCGGTGTTAATCCTACAATACCCAGCAAAAACTTCCATTACCACGTAATTAACTTTGGGATTTATAACGAAAATGAGTAACTAGTTACGTCCCAATTTCATTGTTAATTACTTTAACAAGGCGATGTCATTGGAGGCAAGGCCTTCTTTGTTCGCTTACGAAAAAGCTAACAAATAATAGCACATTCCTAGCTCGCTTACGAAAAGTTGAAAAAGTACTGCATTGTTTGTTTAGTTGCTCTTATTAAATGAGAGAAAATAAATTAAGAGTAAATTGTTTTTTATATATTTATATGAAACTTAACTGTTTTTTAAAATTCAGATTGCAAATCATTTACATCGTAAGTTAAAAGTAAGGCCTTTTTTTTGGGGTATAAAGTAACGCAGCGAGTAATTAGTACTCATTACCAGGTAATCCAATTGGGAATGGGTACTCATTACCTAGTTTTTGCTGGGTAATTATATTTTTTGTTAAGATAACTTTTGCAAATGAAAACTTTTTTTGCCAAATTTTTGGTCAGTTAATTGTTTAAGAATCCCACATTATATACTAAAAGATGGAGTCTTAAATCATCTCGTAAAGTGATGCTGGCATATACAAAAAAACTTTTTTTCGCGATTTTCATCATTATGGTTCATATAACATAGCTGTTTTTTGTCCACTATTCGTATTGTTAGGGATGCCTTTTTGATTCACTAAAAGCAAGTTTTTAATCAAAGACCAACTTGGCGATTAATTTCGCGAAAACCTTAAAAAATTAATAAATTCGCCAATTTAAGGGCTTAAGATGAAAAGCTTTAAACCAAATTGGCATAAGAAATATTGCTACAAGTCATATCTTTATTTTTTATGCCATACAATTTATAAATCATTAACTTTGCAATTTTTTTGTTAAAAAACTGGCTCGAAATCAGCAAATCTTTAACGACATTTTGCAAGAAAACTGTACCATACATCGAAAAACGGAGTACGCCATTCGAATAAGCATGTCCGAGATATATAGAAATGATGGTCGTAACTTTTGTTTATTTTTTAGTGTTCCGCAGTGTAATTTTTAAATACAATTGGATACTTTAAAAAAATTATTAAAGAGTCCAAATGTATTTTGAAATTGTACAAATGTATTTCAAAAAAAAAAATGTGTACCATTTTTTATGGCATTTGGACAATTTTAAAATACATTTGGAAATTTTTTAAATACATTTAAACAAATTTAAAATCTTTTAAATACATTCGGACAGTTTTAAAATACATTTGGGTAAGTTTGAAATACATATGGAAAATTGTAAAATAGATTTGGATATGGTTGAAAATACATTTGGACACTATTAAATTACATTTCGACCACTTCAAACTACATTTGGAAATTTTTGAACTACATTTGGATATTTTAAATATATTTGGATAATTTTGAAATTTTTAATTGAACCAAATTTTAGTTTTTCGGAAAATTTTAAATTGTATTTGGACAATTTTAAATTATATTGCATTTGGACAATTTAAAAATAAATTTGGGCAATTTTAAAAGACATTTCGTAATTTTTAAATTGTTACTAATTTCGAATCGATTTTGTCGAAATACAATTTGTTTAATATGTATAAATACATATTTTTTCTTGTTGAAACAACCTACTTAAAATTTCGTTAAACTATTATTTAACTTTAATTACTAAATTAACTTTAAGTTTTATTTAATTTTATATCATTAATTAACTTTTATCAAATACATAAAAAACTATTTACAATAACTTATTATGTTTCTGAAATTAGTTATTGTATTTCAATTGAATTTTATAGTTAACAATCGTTTTTTAAAAATTAGCAAGTGTATTTTAGAAGTTAACAGTTGCATTGCAAAGAGCAGATTGTTGTTTTTAAGAAACATTGATAAAAAAGTGTGTTAAAATGAAATTAAAATACAAATAAAATACTACTATGATTTTTGAAACACAAAAACAATCGAAACTTTGGAATCCTAATTTATAATTATAATCTATAATACAATTGATAATTTCTGCAATTTAATTGACAATTTTTTAATACGATTAATACATTTTTGTAATGAATTAAATTTGATAGCTTCTAAATTTTACTCCGAAATTAAATACCTAATTCTAATACTTACATTCGGTATTTTCTAAAAAATAATCAAAACTAAAATTTTTATTTAATTTTACAGAAAAAAAAACTTGTTCCGATGGTTATTCTTATCGAATTTCACAAAGCCGTTTTAATAATATATGTACATTGTGGTTAGATTTTTAAGATGTTTTAATGCAGAGTCAAAGAATTCCTAAATATCTATCATATTTGGTCATTCATTGGACAAACAAAAATTTACTGAATTTTTTATTCATGAAAAATACCATTTTTGGACCCTTTTTTGACGCGGTTTAGCTCACGGGAGATTATCGCTAGAGCCCAAATATTTTGGGAATCTTCATAAAACATGTCAAAGTTAATTTTGAGGGGGGTACAACTTCTACTTTTTTTTTGCCCATATAAGGTGAGTCGGTCTAATGTACAATACAATTGATAACTTAAAAAAAAATATTTTTAAAGTATGATCTCAACGAATGTGCCCTTTATATTTTTTTGTTATAATAAGTATAAGAATGTTATTAGTTTTAAGTTTTTATTGTTCTTTCGAAATAAGTTTTTGTTTTTTTTTTTTTAATGAGTACAGATAGTATATATAATATAATAATAAAAATATATTTTTTTTAAATATTCATACAAAAATCTCATACAAAATCTAGTATAAGATGTGATTTTGTACAATATTCCTATCGAATTTCATAAGGCCGGTTTAAAACCCCTCTTAAACTTAAGTAATACAATTGATAACTTTAAAAAGTATTTTTGAAAGTACGATCTCAACGAATGTGTTCTTTATTTTTTTGTTTCCATAATATTTTAAATATTTAATATTTTATTTTTTGTTTAATGTTTAGTTTTTCTTACTGAATAAGTGTCTTTTTTGTTTGTTTGAAAAGTTAGTATTGAAATACACTAATAAATTTTTTTTTTTCAAAAAAAAAAAAATTTGTTTATATATTTTGTTGAAAATAAGCTTTGGGGACAAATTTGGGGATTTGAATTTTTTTTGGGGGATTTTTGGGGATTTTCGTTTTCAAATTGGGGATAAGAGCCAAAAAGTATCTGGCAACAGTGCTGAAGAGTGAACACTAGTAAATGAATATAAAGAGAGAAAGAGAGTGAAATTGTAGACAAATAAACAGGGATGCCAACTTAGTGCTTTTCGCGCTAGATCTAGTGCTTTTTGATGTGTCAAAACGCGAAAATTTTTGACCTAGTGCGAAATTAGAAAAACGCACTAAATTGGTGCTTTTTAAATTTTCAGTTGGTGCTTTTAGTGCTTTTTAAAATACATTTTTATAGCCTCCAAACAAAGTATATTTTGAATGTAACGCGTCGAAATATTAGTCGGAGACTTCACAAAGTATATATTTTACTGATTTATAGTGTCCGACCGAATATTCGGCTTCTGCCAAAAAGCACTATTCGGCCACTATTCGGCTTCGGCCACAATTTTGGCCGAATAGGCCGAATACCGAATAATTGTACAATATTTGTGCTCACGTGTTGAAAAACACACTAAACTAACTTTGAATCACATTAGAAGGCCACAAAAACATTTTACTAAGTGTTTTCCAACTAAAAACATTTTTTTTTTAATATTCGGCTTCGGTTTGGCCGAATAGTGAAATTTTGGCCGAATATTCGGCTTCGGCCAAAAAAGGTGTATTCGGTCGGACACTACTGATTTATGATCGATTCAAAGACATTTTTTGAATGTCCGTCTGTCTGTCTGTGAAAAGCAGTATTAAGTTCGGAAAAGATGGTCAAATCGGACTAAGGGGAAAATGTTTTCCCTTGAAGAACTATCTATTTACAAAAATAGTGCAGTGCTTTTTTACCCTTTATTTTAAACAAATTTACGCGTTTTTACCCGTTTATAAAATTTTTGTGCGCGTTTTGCTCTCAAATAGTTGGCATCTCTGCAAATAAAATATAATTATCATTATTCTTTATGCTACCAAAACATAAATGTATGTATTTAACAACGAACAGATAGTCTTATTCAAAGCGAATACAAAATAGATGAATTATAAACTGAATAATGAGTAACAATAAATTTTCTACATAAATAAAATGTTGTATAACTTAATAAAGAAAAATAAAAATCTGAGACTTAATGTCGGTCATAGCCTACCTTTTATTGGCCTACAATAGTGTCGCATAACATCAACAAGAGTTTGTTAAAAAGCTCTGAACAAATATTTTTACTATTTAATTTTTTGGATTATTTTTTGCGTTTAACTTTATCAGCCTAACCACCCGATATACACCGAAAAAAATCCATGCAACATTTTTCGAAAAAAAAAAAAAAATTAGTTCTTTTTTCTTTTTTCCGAGATACACATATGACTTCATACTACGAAAATCTTTTGTAATAAGTTTCGTATTTTTACGAAAGTAACGAAATTGATTAGTAAATATTTTTTTCGTATTATTTACGAATGTTGACTTTATATTATGAAGAAAATGTTGTGAAATTGTTCGTAATTTTACGAAACTAACGAAAAAATTAATGTAAATGCTTCTTTCGTAAAATAAACGAATATTAACTACCTCCTATTTTACGAGAATTCCTAGTAAAAATAACGATATTTTTTGTAGTTTTACAAGCTTTTTACCAATAATATTGTAAATTTTCAACTTTTTTTGGCACAATAAAACTTACAAGGAATTCTCCATAATTTACTAGATCTTTTTTGTAAAAAAAACTTGGAAATTTGTAAAATTACTAAAAAAAATGTAAAATTACAAAACAAAATGTAAATTTCGATCAAAAACTTTTTGTTAAAAAAACATGAAAACTGTTAAATATTGGTAAAATGGGATTACGAGACTTTTTCTAATAATTTGCCAATTTTTTTTTTTTTTTTTTTTGAACGTAATTACTAAAATTTCATTAGAAGATATTTTTAACCGCGGGAAGGGTAAACGCTGTCCAAAACAACCGTTATTGTCAAAAACCACCATTTGAAAAATATTGTTGGTTAATTTTAATAAAATGTTGCTAAAAATTATAAATTAGACAAAAAATTTGATAAAAACATATTTTCTTGATGGTAAGCAATTTAGTTTAAACACTGAATTGCTAGTATTGTATAGTAGAACAGGTATAAGATCACAAAAATAAAAAATGTCCACATTACCAATGACAGCGATTACAATCGATTTTGTCGTATGATAGTAGTCTAAACACTGTGTTATAATATTAGCGCTATATATTACCGTATATACGCTAACCCATACAAATTTTAAATTATTCACTCTTATTTTTAGCGTGTATAATGATCGGCGTTAGTTTTAAGCTACAATAAAAAGTGATGGCAAGTTCACATTTTTAATGAAATCGCATAGACACACCCACTTTTCTTGTTATATCCCAGACATAAACCTTTTTTCTTGGTTGCCTTAATAAATTTTGACATACAACAACAGTGATGCCAAGTACACTTTGTTAAACGTGGATGCGTTTTCGGTTAAACTCTGAATGTTAACATATAAACGGTTAAGCGAAAACAGGGCTTTTGTTATTAAAGTCATTTGAGTCAAATTTAAAGGGGACATTTTAATGGGGACTTCGTCTAAAATGAACCGATGTTTTCTTATTTCAATACTTTTTGTCCTGGTTCCAAACGAAGTTTAAGTTGCTTATTTTAGGTCAATTGACTGGAAATTGCGTATTGCTGTGTCGTGTTTACATTGACATACGGACAGACAGACAGATATCACTTAATCGGCTAAAAATGGGATTCTGAGTCGATCGGTATGCTTAAAGGTAGGTCTATGACCATTATATCGGTCATAGACCCACCTTTACAACCACCCGCACAAACTAATTATACCCTGTACCACAAAAAAAAATAATTCTTTTTATGAATGCACTAGCACGTCCGCCGGAACTTAGTTACCGGTTACATTTAATACCGGATAATATAAGGTTTAGAACCCAGAGTTCAAAAAAAATTTCTCCTACGGACCTACGGAGTTTTTGTTTTATTTCAACAATAGTGGTGTTTTTATCGATTCCTATGAACGCTTAGATAAACTGCTTCGAAAAAAACGACATATCCGCTTAACTAAACTAACTTCCCAGCAAAAACATGGTAATGAGTTGTGAAAAGTAATCATTACCAAGTAGATTATTTATAATGAGTACCCATTACCATTAACATTATTTTAACCCCAAAAGTAACTAGTTCTCAGTAATATGTTATAAAAGCACCTCTAAGTAATAATATCTTCTTGCACTTGCAGTTTTTAACCTTTACAATTCAATTAACTTAAAAAGTACTTAAAAACTTAATAAAAATTACGCAATTTTTAAGTTTAAGTAAAAACAAGTTAAATTTTAAAAGTTTTAATTAACTAATTATTTTACTTCTTATTGGTAATGGGTGTTTACTTCTTATTTGTAATCCGAGGCAGTAACTACTTATTTATCTCCATACTCTTCACTAGTTATTTTTGTCTCACGCCCTTGTTAAAATAATTAGTGTTTCATTCAATAAGTAACTACTTATTAACATCTGTTTCGGATTACAAAACCCATTACTAGTAATGCCAATTTTTGCTGGGTTGGTACTACTTTTTATTTGTGTCAAAAATGGAAATAAAAACTGACGTTTGCTATAAAATAAAAGAAATTAAAAAAATTTTACTGAAATTCCCCATCATATTTATTGTATTATTTTTTTAAATAAGGATTAATCATTATTTATAACATTTTTATGACCACATCCACTACAGGGAAGAAATTTGCGTTTCAGATCCAAGTCAAAAACTGTGAACTTCCCTAGAGGTAATGTCAGTTTTGCAAGGAGAAAATTGTTTCCCTCCCGTCAAGTTTTGTTCGTTTACCTAACTTTACTTCCGTGACCCTAATACATATGGGGCATTCCAGGCCAAATCACTCACTTTTAGACCCGACCCCTTTCGATTTATTTTATTTTTGAATATGTTTTAGTACTTATTAAATGCAACTTGGGCACCAATTTTCAGCCTTTTATTCCAAGATAGTGCTGAGTAATCAATTTTTCAAAATGGCGATTTTTTCAAAAAAATGGAAAAGTTAAAAATTTCAATTAATTTTGACCAGTTAAAAATATAGATATCTTAAAAAAAGTTGGACAACGTTTTGTTGGTATTTAAATGTAGTTTTAGAAAAAAATATTAAAAAAATTATTCGAAGTAATTATCACTTATTTTTTAACGTTTAAAAATTAAAATCGACTTTTTGAAAAAGTCCGAATCCTTCGATTTTTTTTTTACAAACGTCTAAAAGTTCTACTCTTAATTACGCAACTTTTAAGCCATAATTCGAGATGTGATCGCAATTTGTTCTATTTTTTTTCAAATTTTGAAAATTGCACCTTTTATTTTTTGACTCTGATTTATTTTGTATGGTGCTCCAAAAAAATTACATTGGTAGATACTGACCCTAACTTACCCTAGATATATTCACTTCGAGGCAAAAATACGCCTCACAAAAATTAAGAACGATCGGACATGGATAAGGTGTACCGCATGGGCCTTGAAGTTTAGAAAACGGATTGCAAGGAAAAATATGAATTTTTTTCTGTTTTCTCAATTTTTTTGGTATTTTAAGTTAAGTTTTAATTAAAGTGGTTACAGAATTATAATACGGAGTAAAATGCCTCTCTAATAAGGTACCAAAGACTGAAATCGGTTGAAAATCAGCCAAGTTATTACAACTTCCCCAGGCATCTAACGTATGGCAGAACACTTGATTAAGCAATATAATACTATTTTGGAAATTCATTGAAATTTTCTACTGTAATAACATTTTTTTATTCTTCAAGTTCAAATGTAATTAGATGACAAGTATTTTTCATATTGTGTTTTGCTAACATTTTTTAAATTAGTGCTAAAAATGCCTGCATTTTCAACACCCTTTTGAAATCTCTATTTTAAAAAAAAAAAATCTTTTTTTTGTTTTAAAATTTGGAAAAACCAAAAAAATATTACACTGAAACATGAATAATGAAAAAATGTTATTACAGTAGAAAATTTCAATAAATTTAAAAAAAGGGACACGTATTTTTTAATCAAGTGGTATGGCACACGCTAGATGCCTGGGGCAGTTGTAATAACTTGGCTGATTTTCAGCCGATTTTAGTTTTTAGTACCTTATTAGAAAGGCATTTTACTCCACACCATAATTCTGTAATCACTTGAATTAAAACTTAACTTAAAATACCAAAAAAATTGCGAAAACAGAAAAAAATTCATATTTTTCCTTGTAATCCGTTTTTTAAACTTCAAGGACCATGCTAAACGCCTTACCCATGTCCGATCATCCTAAATTTTTGTGAGACGTATATTTACCTCCAAATGAGTATATTTAGTGTAAGTTAGGGTCAGTATCTACCAATTTTTTTTTTTTTGGAGCTCCATATAAAATAAATCAGAGCCAAAACATAAAAGGTGCAATTTTAAAAATTAAAAAAAAATAGAAAGAATTGTGATCACATCTCGAGTTATGGCTTAAAAGTTGCGTAATTTAGAGTAGAATTTTTATAGTTTTTTACAAAAAAATCGAAGGTTTCGGACTTTTTCAAAAAGTCGATTTTAATTTTTAAACGTCAAAAAATAAGTGATAATTACTTCGAATAATTTTTTCATATTTTTTTTCTAAAACTACATTTAAATACCAACAAAACGTTGTCCAACTTTTTTTAAAATATCTATATTTTTTAATGGTCAAAATTAATTAAAAATTTCAATTTTTTAATTTTTTGGAGAAAATTGCCATTTTGAAAAATTGATTACTCAACACCATCTTGGAATAAAAGGCTGAAAATTGGTGTCCAAGTTGCATTTAATAAGTACTAAAACATATCCAAAAATAAAATAAATCGAAAGGGGTCGGGTCTAAAACTGAGTGATTTGGCTTGGAATGCCCCATATGTATTTATGTTTTTCAATGGAAAATTGCCTCTGAATCTATGATTTGTCAGAACATGAGTTTTGTTTTTATGAAAAGATGAGTCAATCCTGGGGAAGATTATATATTTTTTAAAGAAATATTTATTTTATGTGTTCTTTTCATCACAACGAAAAAACATGATTTTTATTGTTGAAGCTTCTGGTGGCAGCTACCTAAAACTTTCTTCCAGCAGTTGTTGTCAGCTCCCGGCCTTTAATTATCCTTTCGTGTTTTTTAATATGTTGTTTATTTCCTTTAAACTTATTGGAACTCCACAATCAATATTCTTTGATTCCGTTTTGTATTTTTTATAAAAAAAAAAATAAGCAAAAAAAATTAAAAACAAATTTAATATTTTTTGTTGACATTTAAAACAGACGTAGATAATTAAAAAGATAACAAATTAGGAAACTTGGTAGCATTTTTGTAAGTGCTTAATTTTTAAGCACTTATAAATTTTATGTCTTAGCTAAGCGTATATAGACAAAAATTTGTGTGAAAAATTTATATTCGGATCGACAAAAACACCACTAATATTCAAACAATATCATGTTCGTTCTGGTGAAAATTATACTGACAATTTTCGACTTTTTAAACTTTTGTAACTGAAAAAAAAAAACAAGTAAGAAAGTTGAAGTCGGTCAAGACCGACCATTTGATACCCTACACCAGTATTTTCCGGAAAATGGGTCTCAAGTCCAAACATGAACCGATTTGATCTATCTTTTGTTAGATTTTTATTTAGTGTAGAAAAGACACACAGATCTAATTTTAGTGGAATTGGTTTATTTATGCCAATAGACCGATTTAACTAAATATCGGCCGAAATTTTGATATGGGGGACTAAGTCCAAAAATGGTCCAATTATATTCCAATTTGATTTGGTTAATAAAGTACACGTTTAACACCTTAAAATAAAATTTTTATCAAATTACTTATGACTGGTTCCATTTAAAATAGCATAGCCAATCAGCCGATGGTGGTTCAATGTATCCAAAAATTAACATATCCATTCTTCTGATTTTTATTGAATTTCGGTTTTTGTTATTTAGTCGAAATTGTGAATGTTTCGCGTTTTATCGCTGTTTAAAGTTGGTATTTTGCCACAATTTTATGAGAAATACATAATGTTTAAATGATCGTATCTTTGGAACGCATCATCCGATTATCACGAAATAAAGCGCAAAATAATGGTTATGTCCTGTACTTAAAATAGAATTTTGAAAAAGGATAGGATGCTTCGCAAAAAGGATATTGAAATTAAAAAAATGTCCTTAATTTGCAAATATCTCAAAATGCGTATCTTTAATTTTCCTTTATTTTTTTGCGCATATAGCCCAAAATGTACTTAACAACATATGCAAATCCCAAATTGGGGTGATAAGTGGTTTAATTGTAAACGCGTTTTCATAAAACGTCTTATTGATTTTTGTTAATAACTCTCGTTTACAAATAAAAAACAATTTCTGCGCATTAACCGCGAATAATTTTTTTATATGTATTTTTGATCGCTAAACTCAAAAATTTCATTAAAACAACATTTCGCGAATACATTTTTGTTAAATGAATTTTTTTAGCGTTTTTTGGAGGTATTTTAACTATTTTGCTTATATCTTAAGTTCTGTTTATCTGATGTTCTCGCAATAAAAACCAAACTAAAGATAATCAAATTTCCATCAAATCCTATATTCATCATTTTTTCATCAGTTCATAGCTTTACGCGCAAATAAATTTTTTAGCGTTATTTGGAGGTATTTTGACTATTTTTCTTATATCTTGAGTTCCGTTTATCTGATCCTTCCGAAATAAGAACCAAATTAAAGACAATCAAATTTCCAACAAATCCTTCATTTATTATTTTTATATCAGTTCATAACTTTACGCGCAATAGGCAAACAAGGAAAGGCAATTTCTTTTATTAACAAAGCTCATTTTTAAAAAAATTTTAAAAAACAGAAATCGTTACAAATTAGCAATTTTTTTTATTTACCTTAAAAGCCTGAACATTTACAACGATTATAAAAGGGTTTCATTCAAGTCTATGAGCAAATACCAAAGTTATGAAAAATTTTATGAAACTACCCTAAAGATTTTCCTTGTTTTTTTTAAACAGCTTAATTTTTTACTTTTTTTATATATCAATATATAATACCTTTAGTGCTTTTCTCATGTATTTTAATATAATTTGTGATAACTTCGGAGTAAACCAATTGATTTTCATCAAATCAACTTTATTATATATCTTAATGTTCAGGCTTTGCAAATAAATAAAAAAACTTAATTAATTGCAAAGATTTCTATTTCTTTAATTTTTTTAACGATTTGTTAATCAAAAAACTTATATTAGTCATATGTCTGTCTATTGCGCGTAAAGTTATGAACTGATATACAAATAATGAATGAAGGATTTGTTGGAAATTTGATTGTCTTTAATTTGGTTCTTATTTCGGAAGGATCAGATAAACGGAACTCAAGATATAAGAAAAATAGTCAAAATACCTTCAAATAACGCTAAAAAAAATTATTTGCGCGTAAAGCTATGAACTGACGAGAAAATGATGAATGTAGGAATTGTTGGAAATTTGATTATCTTTAGTTTGGTTTTTATCGCGAGCAGATCAGATAAATAGAACTAAAGATATTAGCAAAATAGTTAAAATACCTCCAAAAAACGCTAAAAAATTCATTTAACAAAAATGTATTCGCGAAATGTAGTTTTAATGAAATTTTTGAGTTTAGCGATCAAAAATACATATAAAAAAATAATTCGCAGTTAGTGCGCAGAAATTGTTTTTCATTTGTAAACGAGAGTCATTAACAAAAATCAATAAGGCGTTTCATGAAACCGCGTTTACAATTAAACCACTTATCACCCCAATTTGGGATTTGGATATGTTGTTAAGCACATTTTGGGCTATATGTGCCAAAAAATATAGGAAAATTAAAGATACGCATTTTGAGATATTTGCAAATTAAGGACATTTTTTTAATTTCAATATCCTTTTTGCGAAGCATCCTATCCTTTTTCAAAATTCTGTTCTAAGTAAAGGACATAACCATTATTTTGCGCTTTATTTCGTGGCAATCGGATGATGCGTTCCAAAGATATGATCATTTAAACATTGTGCATTTATCATACAATTGTTGCAAAATACCAATTTTGAACAGCGATAAAACGCGAACCATTCACAATTTTGACTAAATAACAAAAACCGAAATTCAACAAAAATCAGAAGAACATATATACCAATTTTTAAGACAATTAAAATAGGTAAGGCCGAAAAAGTGTTTTTTTTGTAGTCAAAAATTTTGGAATTCTTCTTATGTGAATATCGGGGGGTGGTTTGTATGGGGACTACCAGAAGGTCTGACCCGATTCCTTTGAAATTTGGAATGATGATTCGTGCATACAAAATTTAATTAGCTGTTAAATTTCAAAGCGATATCTGTTAAAATACAGTTATTAGAGTCATTTAACCTTAATCCAAAGGGGCGTTTGTATAGGGCCTAGGCCTTTACATGGGCCGATTTTTTTTTAATTTCAATAGGCTTCGTCCTTAGGCCAAAAGATGCTTAAGTTTCAAATTTCAAGTCAATTGGTTGAAAATTGCGACCTGTATCGTGCTTAAACCGATAGATTGACAGACGGACGGATGGACATCGCTAAATCGACTCAAAGTGATTCTGAGTCAATCGGTATACTTGAAGGTAGGTCTAGGATTAATATTTCTGGTAGTTACAAACATCAGCACAAACTCATTATATCCTGTACCACAGAGTGGTGTATGTAAAATTGATAAAATATTTTATTACTAGGGATCAGATTTTCATGCACTAAAAAATCAAAAATATGCTTTAAAAAATTTAAAATATGCAGTAAAACCCCTAAAAATATGCACTAAAAAAATAAAATGTGTGAAATAAAAATCTAGTTTTCATATAAAAAAATTCTTTAAAAGCAAAAAAAAAAAAAAACACCGGATTTAAATACATACTAACATTTGAAACTATGTATGTAAGCAAGATTTATTTAAAAATTAAGACAATCTATAAAAAAAATAAAAAAAAAAAAAATCCTATTTTCAAAATAAATTTTTAAAATTAAATTAATAGTTTTTGAAACAAATAAATTTTTGCTAATTGTTTTTGCTAATTTATGTCAAAATATGCAAAAATATACACTTAAAAATTGGAAATATCCACAAAATATGCATTTAAAATCAAAATATGCATTTTCAGCAAAATATGCAAAAACAAATCGATGCCATTTCAACGCAAATTTGTTGATTCGGAAAGAAAATTGGTCCATATCGTTTTTAGACTATCGACAAAAAACATGCATTTGCATTTAAATCACATCCCTATTATTACCATTAATTTAAAAACAAAAAAAATTTAATCCATCGATTTGTTCAGAAGATATTTTTATACAAGTAAACCCGAATTTTTAAATAGTTGAAATTTTGAAAAGTTAGCAATGTCTCGAAAACTGTTCTACTTTAAAACTTTTGGACATCATTTTGGACTCATAGTAAGATTTTACATGGAAAATCACTGAAAAATGTTGTAAATCGCAAAATTTTTTTAATTTGTAAAAAATCAAAAAGGCTAAAAGTTGACGAAAATGCACTAAAAAATGTATTTGCATTTAAAATGTATTTTTTAATGACACAAATTTTTTGGAACTCTTACGTTTAATATAGAGGACTTAAGCTTTTAATTTCAATTTTGATAATAAAAATCTGATATTTACTTAAGAAGTTATAGCTCGTCGAACTACACCACTCTTTAAATTCTTTGTGATTTTTAAAAAAATAAAAAAAAAAACGCTAGATTTTAAACTAAATTTAACTATAATTGGGTATGTCTAAATGGCTCCATATAGTATCTGTTTTCATAATATAAAAAAAAAATCTGAAGACCCAAGTCCAGATTTGTGTTTTTGTATCGTAATTTTAACCGATATGTAGTAAGTACATTTTAACAGTTTCATTTTATATTCTGTTCACTCAATTTCGATTGTGGAACAACATAAGTTGATCTCTGTACGTATGAGTAATATTTTTTTAAATTCAATATTAAGCATACGTACTGTTGGCCTGCACATAAATAATACGATTTATTTAAATTTTTTCACTATACAGATCGTTAAAGAAAAAACTGATAAAAAAAATTTTAAATTTTATCGCTCATTTTCGTGCATAGTGTCGGAAACCAAAATATTTAATTTGGCAGTAAATATGTTTAAAGTTTACAATTAAAACTGGTATTCCATTAAAAAAAAACGGTACATAGAAAATTCAATAATGGCGTGTTCTCTTCTCAAACCGTGAGTTTAAAAGATATTAATACGATGTTTTAACCAGAGATGGGCACATGAGCAGATTAGAGCGTAATTCACGTGATTCACGCGTGATCACGCGTGAGTGTGACTGAATTCAATTTTACTCACGTGATTGTGAGTGAGTGTAAGTGGAGAAAAAAATTGCGTGAGTGAGTAAGATTTTTGCGTGAGTGAGTGTGCGTGAGTCGATTTTTTTGTGTGAGTTTGAGTGATTTATTTTCCCTTTATATTTCCTTTCAAACCAAAAAAGCAACAACAAAATTTTAAAATTTGGCTTTTCGTCCCACAAATAGCAAAAAAAAAAATTGTAAAATTTCGCTGAACTTTAAATTTTGCTGAACATTTTTGAAATTTTTGTCTTAGAAATTTTTTTTGTATAAATAAGAGTTGAAATGTGAGTGTGAGTCAACGTGAGTATGAAGGAAGCTTGCGTGAGTGCATGTGAGTGTGAGTTCTATTAAAATTACTCACGTGATTGTGAGTGAGTGTGAGTAGAAACAAGTAAAAAAGTTAAATTCGGCCTTGCCGAATGTAGTAATACCCTCCACAATTTCAAAAAGATTATTGCAAACAACTTTATTTAAAAGGAAATTACTTTTGAAAAAAAAAAAAAAATTTCCGAGACAAAAAATTCTGTTAAAAAAAACTCCGCGATTTTTTTCTTTTTTTTCAAAAAATATGTTCGTACTTGTTTAAATACCATTTGTTGTTCAATTATGTTCACATATGTCAACCAGAAGCCGAATTAAAGCATTTTGTATTTTTAGGTTATGTTGAATATACTGAAATTTTTGAGGTGTGCTTACATTTGCGTTCATAACTTTTGAACCGCTGAACCGATATCGCTCAAATGTAATACCAAACTTCTCGGGAGAACTTCCAATATATATGTTAAGTTTCAGTCATCTCTGTGCAATATTTTGTCCGCGAGAGCATTTTCCACAGACAGACAGACAGACGGACAGACGGACAGACGGACATCGCTAGAATGTCTTAAAATCGATCGGGCATCATGAATATATATACTTTATGGGGTCCCAGACCGATATTTCGATGAGTTACAAACGGAATGACAAACTTATATATACCCTCTATCACTAAGTGGAGGGTATAAAAATATGTACGTGAGTGTGCGTTATTCAATAACTCCTGTCGTGAGTGTGAGTCAAAAATCACTCACGCGCACATCTATAGTTTTAACACAATATAAAGCATGATTTACGAATAATTCTGTATCATTAACTCAAAAAGCGCGTTTTTTGAGTTATGACACTATGCAAGAAAATGAGCGATATGTATTTATTTACATTGCAAAAAAAGAAAAATTAACTATCTAAATGAATAAAAAACAAAAAGTTAAATTCGACTTGGCCGAATCTATCAATACCCTCCACAATGCCCTTTTTAAGTGATAGTAAATTTTCTAACGTGAAAAAATAACATTTTCGATTAGAAATATTTTCTTTTGTGTAAAACAACTTTTTTTTAGTAATTTTTAAAAAAAAAAAAAATAATTTACTAATTTTTTTTCAAGTGAACAATTTTTTTTGAGTGTAAAATTTTTTCGAGTGCATTTTTTTTAATGTGTAAAAATATTTTTGAGTGACAAAAATACGTTGTAAAATATATTTGTGACTTACCAATGTTTTTAAAACATGTTTAACGGGTTTTCAACACGTGAATTTAAGGTGAGACTAATCTGAAATTCAGGGGAACGACAAATATATGAGGCATTCCACACCAAATGTCCCGCTACAGAAAAATATGTGTCCCGTAAATTTCTGAATAGGTTGTTTGGATAGCCATATATGGAACTAAGAAAATAACGTTTTTGGTTTTTCTAATTTTCAAAAACTGGGCTTAGTCAAATGGGCTGGTCAAATTTGTGGCTAGTTGCCTTGATTAAATATTTATCACATTAAAACGGAATGCACCACAATCTCAAAAATTTGCATTCTTATATAGATTTGTATTAACTAACGATTAAATTTTTTTTTTTTGGAAAATTTTTAGAACCCGTTCTGAAATTTTCCATTTTTTAAAAAAGTCAATTTATCAAAAATCTGGCCACTTTTTTTTTTCTAAGTTTAGATGTTTGTCCATCCACACAAAAAAACTCAGACTCGCGTTTTTCGTTTTTTTTTCGAGAAAATCGAACTTGAATTTTAAATTTCATAACAATTTATTAATTTGCTTGTATGCGCGAATCTGATTTTTTTTGTGTGGATGGACAAACATCTAAATCTAAAAAAAACAATAAAAAAAAGTGGCCGGATTTTTGATAAATTGACTTTTTTAAAAAATGATAAATTTCAGAACGGGTTCTGAAAATTTGTATCTCATAAATTCCCGAAAAAACCCTTGTCAAAATTCAGTCTTTTGCTCATAACTTTTGAACGCCTGGACCGATTTCGTTGGCTTGCATTACCAACCTGACCAGGTAAATGCCCAACATGTATGCCAGACTTCAGGAGCCTCCGTCTTTCAAAAGTTAGCGTGTTTTCAACAGACAGACGGACAGACAGACAGACGGACGGACAGACGGACGGACAGATGGACGGACGGACATCGCTAGATCGTCTTGTAAGTAATTAGTGTCCGACCGAACAGTTCGGCCAAAAAATGATATTGGCCAAAAATTAATATTTGCAAGCATTTTTAACAGCTTTTTCAGATGGCCGTTTGTTTAGGCGATAGAAGACTATTCTGACTTTCAAATTTAATGGCGAGGACGAAGTTAAGCACCAATTTAGATGTTCGGTAACCGAACGTTCGGCCAAATTGAAAAAAGTTCGGTTACCGAACTTCGAAATTGTGGCTTAACTTCGTACTCGTTCTTAAATTTTACACTCTGAATCGTCTTTCATCGCCTCAACAATTCTACCCCATATCAAAAAAGTTGTTAAAAGTACTCCCAAATACGAAATTTTTGATTAAATGACGTTTTTTGGCCGAACTGTTCGGTCGGACACTACTTATAATCGATCGTGGATCATGAATATATTTTCTTTATGGGGTCCTGGACCAATATTTCGATGTGTTGCAAACGGAATGACAAACTTATATATGGGGCATTCCAAGCCAAATCACTCACTTTTAGACCCGACCCCTTTCGATTTATTTTATTTTTGGATATGTTTTAGTCCTTATTAAATGCAACTTGGACCAATTTTCAGCCTTTTATTCCAAGATGGTGTTGGGTAATCAATTTTTCAAAATGGCGATTTTCTCCAAAAAATTAAAAAATTGAAATTTTTAATTAATTTTGACCATATAGATATTTTAAAAAAAAATGAACAACGTTTTGTTGGTATTTAAATGTAGTTTTAGAAAAAAAAATATGAAAAAATTATTCGAAGTAATTATCACTTATTTTTTGACGTTTAAAAATTAAAATCGACTTTTTGAGAAAGTCCGAAACCTTTGATTTTTTTGTAAAAAACTATAAAAATTCTACTCTAAATTACGCAACTTTTAAGCCATAACTCGAGATGTGATCACAATTCTTTATATTTTTTTTTAATTTTTAAAATTGCATCTTTTATGTTTTGGCTCTGATTTATTTTATATGGAGCTCCAAAAAAAAAAAAAAATTGGTAGATACTGACCCTGACTTACCCAAAATATATTCATTTGGAGGTAAATATACATACGTCTCACAAAAATTTAGGACGATCGGACATGTCTAAGGCGTATAGCATGGTCCTTGAAGTTTAAAAAACGGATTACAAGGAAAAATATGAATTTTTTTCTGTTTTCGCAATTTTTTGGTATTTTAAGTTAAGTTTTAATTCAAGTGATTACAGAATTATGATGTGGAGTAAAATGCCTTTCTAATAAGGTACTAAAAACTAAAATCGGTTGAAAATCAGCCAAGTTATTACAACTTCCCCAGGCATCTAGCGTGTGCCATACAACTTGATTAAAAAATACAAGTCCCTTTTTTTAAATTTATTGAAATTTTCTACTGTAATAACATTTCTTCATTATTCATGTTTCAGTGTAATATTTTTTTGGCTTTTCCAAATTTTAAAACAAAAAAAAAAAAATTTTTTTAAAATAGAGATTTCAAAAGGGTGTTGAAAATGCAGGCATTTTTAGTACTAATTTAAAAAATGTTAGCAAAACACAATATGAAAAATACTTGTCATCTAATTACATCTGAACTTGAAGAATAAAAAAATGTTATTACAGTAGAAAATTTCAATGAATTTCCAAAATCGTATTATATTGCTTAATCAAGTGTTCTGCCATACGTTAGATGCCTGGGGAAGTTGTAATAACTTGGCTGATTTTCAACCGATTTCAGTCTTTGGTACCTTATTAGAGAGGCATTTAACTCCGTATTATAATTCTGTAACCACTTGAATTAAAACTTAACTTAAAATACCAAAAAAATTGAGAAAACAGAAAAAAATTAATATTTTTCCTTGTAATCCGTTTTTTAAACTTCAAGGCCCAAGCGGAACACCTTATCCATGTCCGATCATTCTTAATTTTTGTGAGGCGTATTTTTGCCTCGAAATGAATATATCTAGGGTAAGTTAGGGTCAGTATCTACCAATTTAGTTTTTTTGGAGCACCCTATAAAATAAATCAGAGTCAAAAAATAAAAGGTGCAATTTTCAAAATTTGAAAAAAAAATAGAACAAATTGCGATCACATCTCGAATTATGGCTTAAAAGTTGCGTAATTAATAGTAGAACTTTTAGACGTTTGTAAAAAAAAAATCGAAGGTTTCGGACTTTTTCAAAAAGTCGATTTTAATTTTTAAACGTTAAAAAATAATTGATAATTACTTCGAATAATTTTTTTAATATTTTTTTCTAAAACTACATTTAAATACCAACAAAACGTTGTCCAACTTTTTTTAAGATATCTATATTTTTAACTGGTCAAAATTAATTGAAAATTTTAATTTTTCCATTTTTTTGAAAAAATCGCCATTTTAAAAAATTGGTGTCCAAGTTACATTTAATAAGAACTAAAACATATCCAAAAATAAAATAAATCGAAAGGGGTCGGGTCTAAAAGTGAGTGATTTGGCCTGGAATGCCCCATATACCCTCTATCACTAGAGTGGGGGGTATAAAAATAGTTTGTATATTACCTTCAAAAAGCAAAGAAGGGTTTATTTGAAAATATTTTGAGTTTTGAAGTTGTTCACGTTTAATCGCAGTCGACCTCAAGTTGAGAGTACTTCAAAGGTCTTTCCTAATTATGAATCTGGGGTGAAATGTCATTTTTTTTAAGTTTGAATGCGATGTTTTCGAAAATGACTCTGGCGAAGATTTTGATTTTCGTTGAAATATGTTATTGGGGCACCCCAGATTCAAAATTAAGAAATACATTTACAGTGTACGCGACATGGGGTTAAAGTCGGTTCCGACGAAACGTGTACTTTTATGCAATAAAATGATTTGCCTTTTCTTTCATAACATCACCCTAATGTTAACTTTTTTCACGTTCACTTTAATTTATCCATTATTAAATTTAAATGTAATTTATTATTGAATATTTCCTTATTGAAATTTTAATAATCTACTCAACATATAATTACAATGAAAATTTCTTTGTTTTCCGAGAGAAAAAAAATACAATACAATATTTTAATTTAAGCTTGATCATAATATATTTTTGTACATAACCACAGGATACTCCAGCACAAAGCACAATCATTTGCAATCTGAAAATTATAAGTATTTGTGTGTGCAAAATTAACATGTTTTCAATAATCCATCTATTGTTAAGATTGATAATGGATTTTCAATAAGAGTTAATAACAAAAGCTTTAAGGTACATACTATAAAATTCAGTCCAGGAAACAAACTGAAAAGGATAATGTTGCTATTTTTAATACGTACACTCACATAACAAATCTAGTTGCCACAAATGGTAATATTCTAAACTGAGTTTTTAGATTACACAGTAATACAAATCGAACTTTCCAAATCGGAATGGGATGAAACCAAAAGCAAATGAAAGTTGATATTTTACATAACAAAACCATCAATGCGTTTTTTTAGTTCAGCGTTAGATTATTTTTTGCACGCATTTAAAGTTGGTGATTTTATAATATTTAAAGTTTTTGTTTACTAAACATGTCCTACTTTAGGGATATGTGGGATCCCGTAGCTACTTACTGAATAGCCAAATTATTAAAAATAATCTACTGTGCACCGTTGCGTATGATTATTATTTAAAAGCAATTACAAAATTAAGCATACGCCTTATACAGTTTTTAAGCAATTATTATTATAATGAAAGATCACCAACTCGAAATGCGTGTAAAAAAATCTAGCTCTGGAATATGTCAACTTTCATTTACTTTTGATTTCATCCCATTCTGATTTTGGTTGTTGCACTGTGTTATCATAGCCGTTTAGCGGTTGTCAGAATCTCAATTTGATTATGGCCAAAACAATTGAGGCTGTATCAACTTCAATTAGGTTGTGACAGCCGAATTGTATGAGGTTTGAATATTTGCGATTGTGGCCACTATTTTTCTTTTCTGAGTGTAGATATTACTAAAGGGGATTTAAGTAATAATAGTGAAAGCATGAACAAGCATAGTATAACAACAGAAATTAAGGGATAAATTTAATTTTACTGTGTAACACGAATCTGATTTAATACTTACTAAAAATTAGATGTAAAAGCAAAATAATGTAATTTTCATTAAACCTTACTATTCACTCGAGAAAAATTTATAGTGAAAATGTTAAAGCGAGTTGGAAAATAAAGAATATTTACAAAATTTTTGGAAAACAATTGGGGTTTTCACAGTGACGATTAAATTTGCCTTTTTTAGTTGGGTATTTGGCAAATTCGCCATTTTACTAAACGTCACGTATTTGCCACCATTTTTTCTTTAGATATCGTGAGCGCACTTTTCGTTAATAATTTGCACAAAATAACTTTAATTAACTTTTTACATTCACAATTTAAAAATAAACACAAAAAAAAATTGTATGTTTCTTTTTGTGTAAATGTTTTTGTTGTCGCGTATGAAATTTCAGCATAAACAATCACAGCTGTTTTCATTTTTATGTTTTTTTTTTATTTGCACACTGGCATTTTGTTTTTAGACAAGGTTTAAGTTGGGCATTTTAAGAAAAATATGCCACATTCAAATTGGCATTTTTTTTGACGTTTGGCACATTTGCCAAATACCAAACTAAAAAAGGAAAATTTAATCGTCACTGCGAAAACCCCAAATATTTTTTTGTGTGAAATTTATACAAAATCCCAGAGTCTAGAATAATGATTTTTACAAAAATTATTTCTGAAAAGATATTTCTTGATAAGTATTCTCTATCACTTGCAAGGGCAGTGTCACTCTTCTATCATTAACAAAATTTTAGCATTTTTTAGCGGGAAATATTCCTTTTCGCGTTTTATTCCTAAGTGATAAAAACACTTTGCTTCACCAAAACAATCCAGGGGTTCTCATATAAAAATTCGAGTTGGTTGGAGTGCATTTTTTACACAAAAATAATTTATCAAACCAAAAAGAAAACTAACAAGGGAAGTCTCCCTGGTGTCACCCTCCGATCTTCATGAAATTTGGATATGTGGTTAAGAACGAAAATTAATTCGACACGTATTTTTTTTTTAGCGGCCAAAACTCATTTTTAGGGGGGTCGGTTTGTATGGGGGGAAGTTGACCTTTTTCAGTTTTTTACGATGTACGCCTATTTAAACAAAATTAATATTGGCATGTATGGTATTAAAGATATTAAAAATACATATCTCGTGGTGCCAACAACGGGTCAAAGAAGTTAATATTTTTCGACTTACTAACAAAAATGTCCTAAAATTTTGGTTTTTACTCAATATGACGAAAAGTTGTGCATGTTTGGACACGTTCTTGGCACACGTATATAGGTTTTCCAAAGACCGTTAATTTTTTGCATAATCTATATATATAAAAGAGTAACGTGACTGACTGACTGACTGACTCATCATCGCCCAGCCCAAACCGCTGAAGCTAGAGACTTGAAATTTGGACTGTAGGTTCACCTCCCGGAATATAGATCCACCAAGGCTGGATTTTTGCCAATGTTGATTCTAAGGGGGTAAAAAGGGTAAAAAACTGTACTTTTGGTACTTTTTATATCTCCTGAAATAATGGTCGTAGAGACTTGAAATTTGGCCTGTATGTTCACCTACCGTAATATAGATCCCTTAAGGCTGGATTTTTGCCAGTGTTGATTCCAAGGGGGTAAAAAGGGTAAAAATCTGTACTTTTGGTACTTTTTATATCTCCTGAAATAATGGTCATAGAGACTTGAAATTTGGACTGTATGTTCAACTCCTGGAATGTAGATCCTGTAAGGCTGGATTTTTTCCAATGTTGATCCTAAGGGGGTGAAAAGGGTAAAAATCTGTACTTTTGGTACTTTTTTTATATCTCCTAAAATAATGGTCATAGAGACTTGAAATTTGGACTGTATATTCACCTCCCGGAATATAGATCCACTAGGGCTGGATTTTTGCCAGTGTTGATTCTACGGGGGGAAAAAACTGTACTTTTGGTACTTTTTATATCTCCTGAAATAATGGTACTAGAAAATTGAAATTTGCAATTTCGCTTCACTTCCCGGAAAAATGATTCACTACGGCTGGGTTTTTGCCAATGTAGATTCTACGGGGGTAAAATGGGTAAAAAAGTGTACTTTTGGTACTTTACTAAAATAATGGTCATTCAAACTTGAAATTTGGAATGTAGGATCCTTTAGTGAGATAAAACATTCTGGAACAAGTGCTTTCTGAAAATTCGGTACCGTTTATAAAAAGTACCTTTTATAAAAAGTACCTTTTATAAAAAGTACCTTTTATAAAAAGTACCTTTTATAAAAAGTACCTTTTATAAAAAGTACCTTTTATAAAAAGTACCTTTTATAAAAAGTACCTTTTGTAAAAAGTACCTTTTATAAAAAGTACCTTTTATAAAAAGTACCTTTTATAAAAAGTACTTTTTATAAAAAGTACCTTTTATAAAGAGTACCTTTTATAAAAAGTACCTTTTATAAAAAGTACCTTTTAAAAAAAGTACCTTTTATAAAAAGTACCTTTTATAAAAAGTACCTTTTATAAAAAGTACCTTTTATAAAAAGTACCTTTTATAAAAAGTATCTTTTATAAAAAGTACCTTTTATAAAAAGCACCTTTTATAAAAAGTACCTTTTATAAAAAGTACCTTTTATAAAAAGTGCCTTTTATAAAAAGTACATTTTATAAAAAGTACCTTTTATAAAAAGTACATTTTATAAAAAGTACCTTTTATAAAAAGTACCTTTTATAAAAAGTACCTTCTATAAAAAGTACCTTTTATAAAAAGTACCTTTTAAAAAAAGTACCTTTTATAAAAAGTACCTTTTATAAAAAGTACCTTTTATAAAAAGTACCTTTTATAAAAAGTACCTTTTATAAAAAGTACCTTTTATAAAAAGTACCTTTTATAAAAAGTACCTTTTATAAAAAGTACCTTTTATAAAAAGTACCTTTTAAAAAAAGTACCTTTTATAAAAAGTACCTTTTGTAAAAAGTACCTTTTAAAAAATGTCCTTTAATATACAGTACCTTTTATTAAAAGTATCGAAAGTACACATTTTGGTACTTTTTTATTTCCTGAAATAATAATCATAGAAAATTTTTATATTTCTTGAAAAAAATAGTTCATATATAATCTGAAAATTTGTAAGGTAGGAGAATTCTGTTAAAAAAACCTTCTGGGAAAAATATGTTTTACGGTAAAATGGCAAAAAAAAAAATGTATTTGCAGTACTTTTGATATTTAGGACGTAATGGTTCTATGTAGAAACTTAAAATTAAGAATGTAAAATCCTTTTAATATTTGCTGAAACAATTATCCTAGAAAATTAAAATATGGAATGTAGGATTTTTCGGTGAAGAAAAAATCATTCTAGAAGAGGTACTTTTTGGAAATTGAGTTTCTAACGGGGGGTACGAAAGTGCACTTTTGGTACTTTTTTTGTTCCTATAATATTGAAGCTTGAATTTTGGAATGTAGGGTACTTCGGTGAAAAAAACATACTGCTTAAGTATTTTTGAAAAAATCCGTTTCTAGAGGTATAAAAAAGTGTTTTTTGATACATTTTATATTTCATGAAGTAATGATCCTAGGCGCTGAAATTTTGAATGCTGGATAACGTTCTTTTAGGAAATTCTGTTTCTAAGGGTCGCGACCGATCGTAAAGGGGATAAAGAAGTGTAAATTTGGTTATTCTTATATTTATTGAATTAATGGTTCAGAAACTTGATATCCTAGCACAAAAAAAAAGTTTTTAAAAAATTTAATTTTAAGGGAAGAGGTGGCAAATGAGTATTTTTATCTATCTTACTATTAAACTAAAAGCCTTAGAAAAAACAGCCACATTTTTAAATTTAAAATTTTAGAGTAAAAAGGGTTACCTGGTAAAAGTGGTGTAATATGGTACTTTTCATATGTATAAAATAACGGCAATAGAAATTTTTATTTCTTTAACGCATATTATACGGAGAGGAATAAAACTTGCATGGAACAAAAGAAGATGGAATTGGAAATGAAATGGAGTAGAACGGGGAACGAAATGGAATAGAGCAGGGAACAATATGGAATGATACTTTTTACTCAAATTTATAGTTTTAACTTTTTTTACTCCATATTTTTTCTCCCTATATGTTTTTTCACTCAAACTTATTTTTATTCCCATTTCTTTTTTCACTGAAATATTTATTCACTTAAAATCCAAAAACCCGATATAAGGGCTCGAAAATTTTCAATATCTTTTTTTCTCCGGAACGCACATGATAACGTACCAGCGAAGTTATTCGAATTGTATTGTTTAAGTTATTCATTGATATATTATTTTATGAAAGATATAAACGTCCACAAGTAAATAAAACAAAGACTATCTAGGGGAATTTTTTTGAAATCGATAGAGTAATCCTGATCCTTCTATTATTCGGTATTCAATACAACCGGTAACGAAGTACCGGGATGGTAAGCTAGTATAGAAGATAAACGATTACTCACTGACGCAAAAATTTGACTCACTCACAAATCACACACGCAAAAATTTGACTCACTAACTAATCACTCACGCAGATTTTTTTTTTCAACTCACACTCGCTCACAATCACGTGATTAAAATGAAAATCACTCACGCGTGATTCACGTGAATCATGCAAATCACGTGACCAAGGCCCATTTCTAGTAAATACGAAATATTTTGTAATTCTGTTTTTATACCCTCCAACCACAGTATGGGGGTATACTCACTTTGTTATTCCGTGCGTAACGAATCAAAATATCGGTCTAGGACCCCATAAAGTATATTTCGCCACCTAAAATTCAAAAGGCCCTAACGAACATTTTATTAATTTTACAGGAGAATCAAAATCTGTAATATTTTTCAAAAAATTGGGTGCCACATTGGATTAGCCATATTTAAATTCAAAAACCGCCACTCGGCATTCAAAAGGAAAAATTGTTTAAGTATTTTCGAAATTTAAAAAAAAAAAAAATTTAACCCATACCAGTTTTGGAGAGAGGGGTGGTCCGGTTGACTAAGAAACCCACATATGAAGGTTTCTATTTCAAACGTACCACGAAAAAAAAAATGTTGTTGAATCAAAGTCAAACTTTGAGAGCTTATTGCATGAAGTCGCTTTATATTTAATTTTTTCTACAGTAACTCAACGATTTTTAAATTTTCGAAACACATCTATTTTATACTGTTTTGTTTGGGCTATCGATTGGTATTATTGGTTTTTGGGAAAAATTCAGAACTATGTCTGAATTTTTCAAATGAAAAATAAAAATCGATGTAGCAAAAAACACGCCATTTTTAATTTTTTTTAAAAAAAATTTAAAATAAAGTTCATTATAAGGGTTCAAGTTGAAAAAATGCAGCAGAAAAATTGAATTTCTAAAAATTCAGCTCTAAATCAATTATCTAAATAGAATTAAACAAGTTTTTGGTAAGTGCAAAAATAAATGTATCGTTGCGTATGAGTGATATGGAAGATTAAATGAGACATTCAAACTTTAAAGCCAATTTTCTCGAAAACCAAAAATACCAAAAAATTTGATATGATGTAGAGAATGAAATGAACTTTAATTTAAAATTTAAAAAAAAAAATTAAAAATGGTGTGTTTTGCTACATCGATTTTTATTTTTCATTTGAAAAATTCAGACATAGTTCTGAATTTTTTCCAAAAACTAACAATGCCAATCGATAGCCCATACCAAACACTATAAATTAAATGTGTTTCGAAAATTTCAGAATCGTTGAGTTACTGTATAAAAAATTAAATATAAAGCGACATCATGCAAAAATTGCTCAATTTTACCATGTTTGACCACGCCTATCTCGCCCATTTTTCCGATAAACGAAAACTTTTGTTCCACGATTTGTTACTTTCATATAGGGCAATAAGCTCCCAAAGTTTGACTTTGTTCCAACAAAATTTTTTTTTTTCGTGGTACGTTTGAAATAAAAACCTTCATATGTGTGATCAATTCTAAGACATTCTAGCAATGTCCGTCCTTCCGTCCGTCTGTCTGTGGAAGACACGATACAGTTCAAAATAAAAGAGCTAGACTCCTGAAGTTTGGCACAAATATGTCTTATGGTCATAGACTGGTTAAGTTCGAAGATGGGCAGAATCACACCAGGGAGAAAAAAATTTCCCTTGAGGAACTAAACCAACCTGTAAAAAACGCCACTTTTTAGAGCTTTATTATACTTTTAATAAGAAAATGGAACATTAATGTCGGAAGAAGTTCTTAGCCCTGCAATTGGACCTCGTGAATTAGAAAATGTTTTTTTCTTGTCCCGCACCCTTTTGTGGGATTGGATTAAAAAAAAAAATATTTAAATAATGTTTAATTTTATTACTGAAGTGAAAAATGCATAATAAATGAATTTGTAAACATAAATCGCGAGGGGAAAAAGTTACCCCCAATGACCCATGCTCCCCCTAAAAATTGCATTTACAGTTTTTCTTTTCGTGATCCTGTTTCCTTTTAAAAGGACTTCAAAAGAGGATTAAAATATTTTTCTAATATTTGTTCTTATCCTAGGATTCCACTAGTGATAGCAAATGAAAGAGGACGATCTCCCCTAATTTTCGTACTTTAATATTTTTCCTTATCAGGAAAAATAAGGTAAGTTATGTCCTTTTGAAAATGTATCCTTTAATATCATTCAAAATTTTTACCAAAATATTTTGATAAAATTTTCAAATGACAGAATTTCAAAAATATTTTACAAAAGGTCTCCTTTAAAACTTTGACGTCCTTTTAAAAGGAAACAGGATCACGAAATGAAAAACTGTAAATGCAGTTTTACTCCATATGATCTCTACTTTCAGACGTTTGTCATTCGGTTCTTGTTTAATATTGGCTGTCGGACGGTGTTATCCATTAGACACAACTAGTTTTTGAAAATGCTTAAATATAATATTAAAGGTAAACAGAAAATACCTCGCGATCATTTTTTAAAATTTTGTTTTTTTTAAATATTTTTCAATTAAAGTTTACTAACTTATTTTTATTGACTGTATATTATCTTAAAGTGTTTCCATTGATAAGCTTTAGCATTACAAAAAAAAAATAAAATAGCAACTATCATCATATTATTAGTTCTGCTCATCTTTAACAACCACAAATCCTTAAAGGACATGAAAAGCAACTTTATATTAAAATACAAAAAAAAAAATAAAAGGTAACATGTTCCAGCAAACTAGTTCTAACTAGATTACAAACTTAAGACTAAATAGAAATGCTTTGGAGATACAAAAAGAAAAAGATAACGAAGGATATAAAATACAAATACCGATTATCTGTGGTATATATGGCTACCGCTGCTGCTTTACCTTTGGTAACTTTTGTTGCTGCTTTTCTGGCTGCTGTGGCTTTTGTATTATTTTATACTGCACGTTAACTTCCGTTTCCGTTTATTTTAAACTTTCACATAAAGTGTAAAAGTGGATGTGAGTAAAATTGTAAAAAAAAAACTGTAAAACAGAAAGAAATATTTACATAAAAACTTGTGAATAAATATTGTTGTAAAAATAAACTTTTTTTTTTTTTTTTTAAATATATGTGAAAGAGTTTGAGTGGGAAGTAGAGTGGACGGGAAAAAACATATTTTTGCTAAAACATAATATAAAAAAAGTTTCAGATTCTGAGAAATTTTTCCTTTAGAAAAAGTCTCAGATTCTGCGAAATCTTTCCTATAGAAAAAGTCTCAATTCTGAGACATTTTTCCTTTAGAAAAAGTCTCAGATCCTGAGACATTTTTCCTGTAGAAAAAGTCTCAGACTCTGAGACATTTTTCCTATAGACAAAGTCTCAGATTCTGCGACATTATTCCTATAGAAAAAGTCTCAGATTCTGAGACATTTTTCCTTTAGAAAAAGTCTCAGATTCTGCGAAATCTTTCCTATAGAAAAAGTCTCAATTCTGAGACATTTTTCCTTTAGAAAAAGTCTCAGATCCTGAGACATTTTTATTGTAGAAAAAGTCTCAGACTCTGAGACATTTTTCCTATAGAAAAAGTCTCAGATTCTGAGACATTTTTCCTTTAGAAAAAGTCTCAGATTCTGCGAAATCTTTCCTATAGAAAAAGTCTCAATTCTGAGACATTTTTCCTTTAGAAAAAGTCTCAGATCCTGAGACATTTTTATTGTAGAAAAGGTCTCAGACTCTGAGACATTTTTCCTATAGAAAAAGTCTCAGATTCTGAGACATTTTTGCTTTAGAAAAATCTCGGATTCTAAGACATTTTCCTATAGAAAAAGTCTCAGATTCTGAGAAATTTTTTCATATAGAAAAAGTCTCAGATTCTGAGACATTTTTCCTATAGAAAAAGTATCCGATTCTGAGACATTTTTCCTATAGAAAGAGTCTCAGATTCTGAGACATTTTTCCTATAGAAAAAGTCTCAGATTCTGAGACATTTTAACTATAGAAACAGTCTCAGATTTTGAAACATTTTGGGTATAGAAAAAATTTCAGATTCCGAGACATTTTCTTATACAAAAATTTCAGATTTTGAGACATTTTTCCAATAGAAAACGTCTTAGATTCTGAGATATTTTTCCTATAAAAAAAATCTCAGATTCTGAGACATTTTTCCTATAAAAAATCTCAGATTCTGAGACATTTTTATTATAGAAACATTCTCAGATTCTGAGACATTTTTCCTAAAGAAAAAGTCTTAAATTCTGAGACATTTTTTTATAGAAAAAGTGTCAGATTCGGCGAAATTTTTAAGATAGAAAAAGTCTTAGATTCAGCAAAATTTTTATGATAGAAAAAATCTCAGATTCTGAGACATTTTTCCTATAGAAAAAGTCTCAGATTATGAAAAATTTTAACTATAGAAACAGTCTCAGATTCTGAGATATTTTAACTATTAAAAAAGTTTAACTATAGAAAAAGTTTAAGATTCTTATCCATTTTTCCTATACAAAACGTCTCAGATTCTGAGATATTTTTCCTATAAAAAAATCTCAGGCATTTTTCCTATGGGAAAAGTCTCAGATTCTGAGACATTTTTCTTCTAGAAAAGAAAAAAGTCTCAGATTTCGAGACATTTTTCCTATAGAAAAAGTCTAAGATTCTGAGACATTTTTCCTATAGAAAAAGTATCAGATTCTGAGACATTTTTCCTGCAAAAAAAATCTCAGATTCTGAGACATTTTTATTGAGCAGACTTAAATTCTGAGACATTTTTCCTATAGAAAAATCTCAGATTCTGAGACATTTTTCCTATAGAAAAATCTCAGATTCTGAGACATTTTTCCTATAGAAAAAGTCTCAGATTCTGAGACATTTTTCCTAAAGAAAAAGTCTCAGATTCTGAGACATTTTTCCTATAGAAAAAGTCTCAGATTCTAAGACATTTTTCTTATAGAAAAAGTCTCAGATTCTGAGACATTTTTCTTATAGAAAATGTCTCAGATTCTGAGACATTTTTCCTATAGAAAAAGTCTCAGATTCTGAGACATTTTTCCTATAGAAAAAGTCTCAGATTCTGAGACATTTTTCCTATAGAAAAAGTCTCAGATTCTGAGACATTTTTCCTATAGAAAAAGTCTCAGATTCTGAGACATTTTTCCTATAGAAAAAGTCTCAGATTCTGAGACATTTTTCCTATAGAAAAAGTCTCAGATTCTGAGACATTTTTCCTATAGAAAAAGTCTCAGATTCTGAGACATTTTTCCTATAGAAAAAGTCTCAGATTCTGAGACATTTTTCCTATAGAAAAAGTCTCAGATTCTGAGACATTTTTCTATAGAAAAAGTCTCAGATTCAAGAACATTTTCCACATGGAAAAATTCTAAGATTTTGTGACATTTTTCGTATTGAGAAATTTCTCAGATTCTGAAATATTTTTGGTACAGAAAAAACTTTTTTTTTTCATCTTACTCTTATGTGTGGGTGTGGAAATGTGTATATATAACTATTCATTTAAGTCTTTGTAATCTAAGTAGTTAACGTGGTAGTTTTATTTATTTATCCTTTATCTTTAAATGGTGAAATATTTCATTTTTTCAACACAATATTTTATGGTTACACCATTCTCTTATATTCGCATATACACACACATACACTCACTGTCAGGTGCCCTTATTTTCCACACACAAAAAAAAAAAAAAGGATCTTATACACAGTCATAAACGGTTGTGGTTTAATAACTTAAAAGAGTTTTGTTATCAGTTCTATATTATGGTAAATTTATGTGAGCAGAATATGCATGACATGGTTGGTTGGAATTTTAGAATTTCATTCATAGTTATTAAGTATTTAATTTTGTATATCTTTTGAAAACTATGCACAAAGGTGGTGTAGGACAACAGTTAAGGATTGTAGGTTTAAAAAAAGAAATATAAAATTATTACAAAAAGTAAATTTATGAAAATAAAATTAAACAATTAAGAGGATTAAATGTTATAAAAAGGAATAAAACGATACGGACCGTAAACGAATTGGTATAGGTTAAACAATAAAAGGGACGAAATCTACGATCTTTAGTAAAATTACATTGTTCAACAAATTTGAGTTGGATGGTGCTCAGCGGAGTACGTTGGCAAATCATTGTTTACAATTTTTTTTTTTTTAAAAGTCTGTTTTTAAAAGAATTTTTCAATTCTGAAACATTTTGCATACAAAACAAGTAAGAAAACTATATTAGGCTGTGCCGAATCTTAAAATATCCTCCACAATGTTAACCAATGTACTATAGTTTCGCAGACGACCTTTCTTGGCCAAAGTTCAATTTTCTCAAAATTGATTTTATAGAAAATCGTAAAGACTTACAAACAACAGAAAACTCATTTACCGTTCAAAAACAAATTTAGCTTAAAATAAAAAAAAACGTATTTTTTTTTTTTTTCAATTATTGTTTTTGAGTTTTAGTACAAAAATTTTTTTATAATATTATACATGGAAAACAAAAAAAATATAACAATTTTAAACACAAAACCTATTTCAAACCAAAAATTTTTCCATTTTTGTAATTTTGGCCAAGAAAAGTAATGATCCGAACCATAGTGCAATGTAAATATTTAAAAAACAAAAAAAAATTAATTTATAAGTGTGTATGAAAATTATATAAAAATTATGAAAGTTATATAAAAGCATCCACATTAGGGTTTCTATTCGGGAAAATTTTCCCGGGAATTCCCGGGAAATATTTTTCTTAAAATCCCGGGATTTTTTCTTCGGGAAATTTCGGGAATTCGTCTTTTAATTTTTTAATAAAAATATATTTAATTTAAACATTTTTAACAAAATCTAAATTGATTTAATAAAAATGACATTAAAACTTTGAAAGAATTAAAATTTTTAAAGAAAAACTATGAGGATATGATTCAGCTTGCATATTATTTAGGCCTACCCAATAAGCACATTTAAAATTCAAGTGCAAATCAAGTATAAATCAAGTGTAAATCGAGCCCTAAATTCCAGCCCCTGCTTGATTTATACTTGAATTACACTTGAATTCAATAGCATACTCCAGCAAAACGGACACTGGAATTCAAGCCCTATTTTTACAGCCTTTTCCCTGGTTTTCAAGCGTAAAAACAGCGCTTGAATTTAAGTATCCGTTTTGCTGGAGAATGCTATTGAATTCAAGTATAATTCAAGCATAGACTGGAAATAAGGGCTTGATTTACACTTGATTTATACTTGATTTGCACTTGAATTTTAAATGTGCTTATTGGGTAATAATTATTTTTCTTTAATCGATTGCGTGACAAAATACGGAATCAAACTAAATTTCACTTCAAATGTTGGTTGCAAATTGGCAAAAGTTTTCTTAATCTAAAATTCCAATGATTTCTCTTTACGAAATTTAGTATTTCATATTCAGAACAACAATCTTTATAGTGCTTAAACAAAAATATCGATATTTTAAAAAATATATAACAAACCTGGGTTTCAGCTTAAAATTTCATATATGAAGTAAAAAAAGCCTGAAATCTATCGGCCGTGAAAAAAATATTTTGTGACGAACCTTGGCCACCGCGAGTTTATCCCAGCAACCAGTGAAAATACGTCGTTACAATGGCTATGTAGTACATTGGTGTTCTCATTTTGGCCGGAATGCCTTCAAACAATTAATTTTAATAATTCGAAAGTTTAATTAAATATATCTTCAAGATATAATTTTCTTATGGTTGGCGTAGTCAAAATTAGAAAAATTTTCCAAAAAGTTATTAAAACCGCATTTGATGCAAAATCTGGTATTTCCGAATTGTGAACAATTTTGCATGGAGTGGAAATACGTCAATGCAAATACTAAAACTATGATAAGGTCCAATATTTCTACAAAAAATAGATTTTATAAACTTTCTATGTATATTTTAGAGGTTAGTAAAACTATTTTACAAAAGAATACATCTAAAATGGTTTTAAATTGGAAAATACGACCATAATTTGTAATATAACAATTTTTATATGGTAAAGTTCAAAATTTGTTTTAATTAAAAAATTCCCGGGAATTCCCAGGAATACGATTTTTTTAAAATGATTTCCCGGGAATTAAAAAAGTCCGGGAATTTAGAAACCCTAATCCACATGTATGACACATACTACGTATTTTTTACTTCTATTGATACAAATAACAACAAGTAACAAGCCAACAAGCCAAAAAAACATCAACAACTACAAAATGACGCGCTGCCACGCCATATCAAGGAGGTTTATATTGAAACTCATCTCAATTGCTCATAGCTTCTTAATTGCTCATAGCTGACCGATTTTGCCATAACTGGTACCAAAATAACCAAAAAAAAAACGTTGAGAACAATAAAATATGAACATATTTAAAATTTTATTTGAATATGTCTACCATGAGCCAAGAAAAAGCACTTTAAAATTTTGGGTTATATGTCAGGTGCCACGCCCCATTGTGCGATTCCGCCCAAATTTTTTGTGAGTGTTAGGAATGATCAAATTACATTAAATTCCAAGTTTCGTTTACATTCATTTAACAGGTGTCAAGTTATAGCATTTTTTTTGTGTAAAATTTATCATAATTTTTGAGGTACCTTTACATTTTCACTCATAAAAATTAAAATACTTAACCGATTTAAAAAAAAAAAAAAAAATACATCAGTTTCTGCCTAGGAGAATTATGCAACTTTTTGTACCCCAAGCGTTTAAATCGGTTCCGGATTATTGCCAAAAACGTGATTTCAGCAGACAGACGGACGGACAGACAGACAAACGGACATCACTAGATCGACTTAAAATCGATCAAGAATTATGAATATATGTACTTTATGAGGTCCTAAACCAATATTTCAATGTGTTACATACGGAATGACAAACTTATATATACCCTCTATCACCAGAGTGGAGGGTATAAAAAATTTCAAATTCTTGGACATTAATTTTTATAGAAAATCTGTTAGATTCGGAGTTTTTGTTATAAAACACTTTCAAACCATTACTTTTGTAAAAAAAAGTTTTCAGATTCGATGATACATTTCCAATAAAATACTTTGTAGAGTCTGCAATAATTTTCCAACAAAATAACGCTCGGATTTTAACGAATTTTTTATACAGAAAAAAATATAAATTCTGATATATTTCTCTATAGATAAATTCAAAGACATCCTTTAAATCTCAGATTTTAAAATACATTTTCTTAAAAAAAATCGCAGATTCTTAAAAAATGTTCATACAGAAAATTTTAATTCTGATACAAAAATTTTTCTATAGACAAATTGTCAAAAATATCCTAAAATCTCAGACGTTTTCTATAGGAAAAACGTATCAAATTCTGATTAATTTTTATTAAAAAATAAAATAATTTTATTCTACCTTTAAAATATTATTTTTTGAGTAGGTTCATTCTAGCTCGAAGTCGTTATTTCCTTTACTAATTGAAACTATGAGAATGTCATAGAACAATTTTGAAGATTTTTTTTTTGTAAATTCTGGTTTAATTTTTAAATTAATAAAAATAAAAAAAAAAAATAAAATTCTATTTTGAGAAAGATTATTCCATCTCAAGGTCATATTTCTTTTACTAATCATTACGATTGTATTGTCAAAGTAACAATTTTCAAGACACTATTTTTAAAGTTGTTTGTCTTAAACTGATTGGTTTGGTCAATTTGAAAGACTTACTCGACATGTGTTTCGGAATTTGTCAGATTCCATTGTCAAGAGTATTTAGCAAACTGATAGAGTTAGTGGCAAAACATAAAGTCTTAAATTGATTTGATTATTTTTTTGGCCAAGTTATTGTGAATATTTTGTATTATTTCCATAAGCTAATTGGGCCTAATATATTTATATAAATAAAAAACTTTTTTACATCTTTCTCCCAACGTTTCGTCAATTATTTGTTGACATCTTCAGGGGGTTTTTTGTCTATTTTAAATTTTTTTAAAAAATTATAATATTATTACAAAAATAGAGAACATCAAACAATTTTTAAACTTACAATTACTCAGTAATTTATCACATTAAAATATACATTAAATACATTAAATGATGATTATATTCGTAAGTAAGTAGACATAATGAGAATTTGTGAACTAAATACACAATATAATGCAGCTCTAAATTTTGAACGAAATGTCCGACCAAACCATCTCTATTTAGTGCAAACATATCTTCGTATATATGACGTTATCTTACTCGCGTAAGAAAGCTACTATTAGTACGTATATGATAGTCTTTATATACAGTAGAGCACCCACAAAATGTATGGGATGTGCAAAAGTGTATTTTTTATCGCTCCCCGCTCATTTTCGGTTAAGTTGGGAGTAAAAAATAATATCTATCCAGAAATTGGACTTCTAGGTTGCAAACAGGCCAAGCGGTTTGAACTTTTGACCTCAAAAATGGGCTAAAAAACCTTTATAGATTAATTTGGCTGTGACTCTTAAAATAAAAGTTTTTCGCAACTAACTTTCATAACAATTTTTTTGTAGAATCAAAATGCAAAGATTTTTCTCTCATAGTGTTTTGACCTAAATATGTTCAATCGCGATGTTTTAAGCGGTTAAAGTCGAAATTTGTGTCAGAACTTTTTTTAAAAAAATTGTAGTAAATTTTTAAATTGGGGAAAATTTGAGCTCTTTGCACAATTCACTAGGGTATTGAATGTAGTTTTCCAAAATTTTTTTTTTTTTGCAAAAATATATCGACCCTTCCATGAAAAAATTCCAAAGTTCTACTCTGAATCTAAATTTTTTACTATTCAACCTCAATATAGGCGAATACTCACTTTGTAATTCCGTGGGTTTCGCACCATAACATCTGTCTAGGATTTCCTTAAATATATATGGGGTATTCAGTGCCAAATTGGACAATTTGAAAATTTTTATTTTAGATTTTTTAATTATTTTTAAATTTTTTTAAAACCCATTAAAACCCCCATCTAAGTTAGTTTTCAAATTTTTTAAATTACCCGTTCCAAAGATATCGAATTTTCCAAAAAAAAAACTATCGTTTTCCGTATTTTTATCATAACAAATTCAATTTTTTTAATTTTTGTTTTTTTATTAAAAATTTCTTAAAGTGTTCTAATATGAGATTTTTAAATGATTGCACTCTTTTTTTCAACCTTTTCTTAAGATCCCAGAATTTACTTGGAATGGGTACTAAAAAATTGAAAAAATATAAAATTAAAAATTTTCCAAGCGTCCGATTTGGCATGGAATAACTCATATATACTATGTGGAATCCTAGACTCATCTTTCAATGCGTAAAACACGTAATGACAAAGTGAGTATATCCCCATAACGATTTTTAAATGGTTGCACTCTTTTTTTCAATCTATTCTTAAAATTTTTTATTTGATTTTTTTTTTTTAATTTTTCGTGGAAAACTTAATATTTTCTTAAAATTTTAAGCTTAAGTAGATCGTGAGATTTTGGTAATTAATATATTCAGCGGTTGTTGAATTTTTTTTGTTGTCTTCTAATCTTTATTAAAACACTGAAGAAAAAACTTAAATTTCAACAAATTATTTCGGATTTGGACCATTTTTAAAGAAGTGATAAGTAAAAAACAGAAAAAAGTATTTTTTTTTTTTAATTCAATATTTTTTTTAACGGATTATCAAAAAGATCCCAGAATTTACTTGGAATGGGTTTTTGAAGGGTACTAAAAAATTTAAAAAATTAAAAATTTTCCAAGCGTCCGTTTTGGCATGGAATACCCCATATACTCTATGTGGAATCCTAGACTCATCTTTCGATGCGTAAAACACGCAATGACAAAGTGAGTATACCCCCATAACGTGGTTGGAGGTCAAAAATTGTGGATCAGAGTAGGATTTTTGGCAATTTTTCATGGAAGGGTCGTTATATTTTTGCAAAAAAAACAAGTAGAGAAGTTAAATTCGACTTTGCCGAATCTATGAATACCCTCCACAATGCATTTTTTTTAAGGGTAGTACATTTTTTAACGTGAAAAAATTAACAATTTTGATTAGAAATATTTTATTTTGAGTGAACAACTCTTTTTTTGTCATTTTTTTTTTTAAAAAGAAAAATTAAAATTTTTTTTTTTTGAGTGTAAAAATTTTTTCGAGTGTAATCTTTTTTTACTGTAAAAATATTTCTGAGTGAATGCACATACGTATGTACACAAAATATTGTCATTTTTGTAAAAAAAAAAAAAAATTTTTTTTGTGTAAATTTTTTATGAGTGTAAAATTTTTTTTGAGTGTAAAATTTTTTTTTAGTGTAAAATTTTTTTCGAGTGTAATTTTTAAGTTACCAATGCTTTTAAAAATAAACAAGTTTAAAAAGCATTGCTTTTAAATTAAACCAGTTTGAAAAGCATTGTTTAGTTACAACCAATGCTTTTAAAACTTGTTAAAACACGTGGCATTTTAGATGAAACTAATCTGAAATTCAGGGTTTTGTTTATAACTTTTGAAACACTGGACCGATTGAGCTGAAATTTAATACCAAACAGACCCAGGGAACGACAAAGATACATGCCAAGCTTCAGTAGACTCATTATTGTCTTTCGGAAGTTATCGTGTTTTTTATCTCGTAAATTCGCGAAACACCCTTGCCGAAATTTACTCTTTTGCTCATAACTTTTGAACCACTGGACCGATTTGGCTGGATTGCAATACCAACCTGACCAGGTAAATGACAAACATATATGCCAAACTTCAGTAGCCTCTGTAAAGTCTTTCAAAAGTTAGCGTGTTTTCTACGGACAGACAGACAGACAGACGGACGGACGGACGGACGGACGGACGGACGGACATCGCTAGATCGACTTAAAATCGATCGAGGATCATAAATATATATACTTTATGGGGTCCTAGACCAATATTTCGAGGTGTTACAAACGGAATGACAAACTTATATATACCCTCTATCACTAGAGTGGAGGGTATAAAAATATTTTGAAAACTACTTTCAATACCCTACTAAATTATGCAAAGAGCTCAAATTTTCCCCAATTTAAAAATTTACTAGAATTTTTAAAAAAAAGTTCTGGCCCAAATTTCGACTTTAACCGCTTAAAACACCGCGATCGAACATATTTAGGTCAAAACACTATGAGAGAAAAATCTTTGCATTTTGATTCTACAAAAAAAATTGTTATGAAAGTTAATTGCGAAAAACTTTTATTTTAAGAGTTACAGCCAAATTAATCTATAAAGGTTTTTTAGCCCATTTTTGAGGTCAAAAGTTCAAACCGCTTGGCCTGTTTGCAACCTAGAAGTCAAATTTCTGGATAGATATTATTTTTTACTCCCAACTCAACCGAAAATGAGCGGGGAGCGATAAAAAAAACAATTATGCACATATGGGTGCTCTAATATACAGTCTTTACATGCGAAAGAATGTTTGAATTAAATAGAGATGGTTTGGTCGGACATTTTGTTTGAAACTTAGAGCTGTTTTTTGTTGTGTGCAAATTACAGAGAAAACTCTGTAATTTGACTTTAAAACTCTGTAAAATGATTTGGACAAAAAAACTGTTAATTTACAGAGTTTCTAGTAAAATATTGGTTAAATAAACCACCATTTAGCAAAAAAACTATGTAAATTTACATATATTTGTAAAATGCATTTGATGCAAAAAAATTTACAGAAAAATCTCTGGAAATTTACAGAGTTTAGTTAAATGCATGTTATTTTGTAAAATTTTTATAAGATTTCTGAAAAAAAAAAAAAATTATAACTTTTTATACCCTCCACTCTAGTGATAGAGGGTATATATAAGTTTGTCATTCCGTTTGTAACACCTCGAAATATTGGTCTAGGACCCCATAAAGTATATATATTTATGATCCTCGATCGATTTTAAGTTGATCTAGCGATGTCCGTCCGTCCGTCCGTCCGTCTGTCTGTCTGTCTGTCCGTAGAAAACACGCTAACTTTTGAAAGACTTTACAGAGGCTACTGAAGTTTGGCATATATGTTTGCCATTTTCCTGGTCAGGTTGGTATTGCAATCCAGCCAAATCGGTCCAGTGGTTCAAAAGTTATGAGCAAAAGAGTAAATTTCGGCAAGGGTGTTTCGCGAATTTACGAGATAAAAAACACGATAACTTTCGAAAGACAATAAGGAGGCTACTAAAGCTTGGCATGTATCTTTGCCGTTCCCCGGGTCTATTTGGTATTAAATTTCAGCTCAATCGGTCCAGTGGTTCAAAAGTTATAAGCAAAACCCTGAATTTCAGATTAGTTTCATCTAAAATGCCACGTGTTTTAACAAGTTTTAAAAGCATTTGTGGTAACTAGGGATGCCAAACGGGATTGACATTTACGAATCCCGGGATTCGGGATTTTAAAATCCTAATCCCGGGATCCCGGGATTTTTCGGGATTTCGGAATTTTTCGGGATCCCGGGATTTTTCGGGATTTCGGGATTTTTCGAGATTTCGGGATTTATTAAAATTAAACCTTTTTACGTTATATTTTTAATACATTTTTTTATAATTAAATATTTAATTAATTCATAACCATTGAATAATTATCCGAGTAAAAATAAACATATATTACAATATATAACTTGATACAAACATAATAAATTATATATGATTATACATCCCTGAGATATTTTCTAAATTTTTTTAATGCAGTCATATGTAGTAATATATAATTTAATCATGATTCGGATTGAAAGGTTTACGGTTGATATAATTATATAAAATTATATGAAGGTCAATACAAAATTTCTTTTTCTGTATAATTTAACTTAAAATTATATATAGCTTATGCTGTTCCATATAAACCTATATATCCCGGGTGAAAATGACCATGTATGTTCATACATGTTCATGCATGCTCATACATGCTTCCATGTATGATAGTATATGAACAATATGTGGAAATGTATGTCATATATGGGAGCATATATGAACATTAGGGCGTTTCATCAAAAACTTTTTTTTGGATTTTTGCAACTCTTGAAGCGGGATATGAATTCTTATGGCCTAAAAGATTTTTGAGATTTTTTTCAGATTTTTGGAAGGTCAGGATCAACTCGCTCAAATCGATTTTATCCAAAAAATGAGGTTATGAAACATCAGTTTATTTTATTTTTTTCCCCTGGTGCCTTTTTTTACAAAACTGGATACATTACTTCTAAATGTTGCTAGCCTCCTAAAAAAAATATTCGCGGTCAAAATTATGAGTTCAAGGGTCACTAAGATGACCTTAAAAGTAAAAATTCAGAATTTCCCGTGTTTTAACCTCAATAATTCGAGAAATAAGCTATGTATGAACGTCATGTTGAATCCGTTAGATAGGTCTTTAAAACACCTTTCATTTAAAACCAATCTGACTATTGTCACTTTTGTAGAAATGTTAAAAAAATAAAAAACTGGGAAATACTAATTTTCTCCCCCATTTTATCGAAAATTGAACTGGTGCATTAGGTAGTTTTTTTTTGTAAAGTTAAAATAATAACTTTTAAAGACTTTTTATAGATTGTAGTTAGTGTTTCCAAGCCGGTTAACCAAAAAACAGGTTTTTTGTTAAAAAAACCGGTTTGACAAAAACCCGGTTTTCCGGTTTGGAAACACTAATTGCAATCAAAAAAACTTCTTTTAAGTTTATTATTTCAACTTTACAAAAAACTACTAATGGATTCCATTCGATTTTCTGTAAAATGGGGGAAAAAATGAGTTTATCTTGGTTTTTTAATATTTCTACTAAAGTGACAAATGTCATTTTGGTTTTAAATTAAAGGTATTAGAAAGACCTATCTAACGGATTCATCATTACGTTCATATATTGCATATTTCTCAAATTATTAAGGTTGGAACACGGGAAATTCTGAATTTTTACTTTAAAGGTCATCTTAGTGACCCTTGAAGTTATTATTTTGACCGCGAATATTTTTTTTTAGGAGGCTAGCAACATTAAGAAGTATTATATCCGGTTTTGTTAAAAAAAGGCACCAGAGAACAAAAAATAAAAAAAATTATGTTTCATAACCTCATTTTTTTGATAAAATCGATTTGAGCGAGTTGATCCCGACATTCCAAAAATCTGAAAAAAATCTCAAAAATCTTTTAGGCCATAAGAATTCATATTCCGCTTCAAGAGTTGCAAAAATCCAAAAAAAAGTTTTTGATGAAACGCCCTAATGAACATACACAAGTAATGTAATATTCCATATATGTAAATGTATGCAACCATGTGTGGATAGGTATATGTCATACTCCATAAATGCTATGCATCTGCATAGCATACATGTCTTAAAAACAATTTTTTAAAGGTTGGGTTCGGCAGAACTTTGCAAAATTGGACGAAGTTCATGTATAGGTTCAGTCTGAAAAAGTCGTTCGGTTGGACAATAATGATCACACATCAAGATTGGTTATATTTTTTGTACTCTATAGGCGATATAAACGGCACTAACGTAAACAACCAAATTTAGAAGAAAATTCGAACTGACGGTATTACTGTCAGAGCTGCGAAGGATTTCATCCCTTAATAAGATTTGGTGTTTTGAATTAAACTTTAATGATTGCATTCCCCAATCGCAATTTATCAAATGAATTTTCATTTGATTTTAAAATATAGAATGAATTCGGTTTCTTTTTCATTCGACTTTGAAATTGAATGCGTAAGTTTTTATAAATTCGATTTTTAAAAGTCTCACGAATAATAAATAAATGAAATAAAGAATGCATTCAGTTTTTAAAATTCTCATAAACAAGAATTCGATTTAATGGTAAAAATCGAATCCATTCCAAGAAATATTGACATTTTAAGATAATTGTATTCAGTGACTATAAAAATCGAATGTATTTGTGAATTCATTCGAAAAGTGGTTAATTCTTCGAAGCTTTGATTATCCTAAAGTATCATAAAGTCTAAAGTATATTTTTAAAATATTCGTTAGTTTTTATTAAAAATCAGTGTCATAAATTAGTACAAATTATTTATATTTGAAAAAATTTCAATTAATAGACATTTTATGGAAAAAAATACAAAAAAAAAATTACATACAAATTCATGTATGACAATGTATGTTCATTAATGTACATGTACTAGAGTTGTCAATTATTCGACTTTCAACTTTGTTCGAATAATTCAAATAATCGTTTTTCCTCGTTCGATCAAACGATTAAAGATCAAAAGTTATTCGATTAATCGAAGAGAATAACGAATAAAAAAATTATTTTAAAAAATATTTTTATTAACCAAAAAAATAAACAATTCATATAAAAAATCTTAAAATAAGAAAGTTAAAACTTTTATTAACGAAAAAATGCATAAAAAACTTAAAAATAAAATAGTTAAAAGTTAAAAAAAACTTAAAAATTTAATAACTAAGATCACTTTTAATTAATGGATGTCGATTTTAATACTTGTTGAGAAATAATTCAAATACAAATTATTATTTGAAATATTCAGACAAAATATATCATAAATGATTTTAATTTTTGTCAAATAAGACAATTTAAGTTGTTCTTAAGAAATAATCTTTTAAAAATAAAAGTTGACTTAATTGTTTTGCTTTCAAACGATTTTTGGTTTTTGTTTTTATTAAATTAGATTTTGAAAACACTCTTTCGCTAATTGTTGAAGTAGGTGTAATAGTAAGAAGAGCATAAAAAAGTTTATCTATTTTTTCTGTTCTTTTTTCAGATTTTTCCAAATATACCATATGGTCTGATATATCGCTAAAGTCCTTTTTATTTTCTGAAGTTTTAATACTTTGAATTGAATTATTTAACTCGCATAAAAGATTATTATTTTCATTACTAATAACTTCCTCTATTTCAATACTTTTATCTGAATTATTGTGATTACTTTCAACATTAAATAAAATGGAGTATAATTTATTCGCATATTCTTTTGTTTCGCTTTTTGGAGAATATTTTAAGAAACTTTCATTGCTCGGAAAATTTCCAGAATTTAGAAAAATTATTAACGTATTTAACACTTTTATACGTCTCTCATTAATTCTTATTTTAATACGTTTTAGTAAGTCTGATGCAAAAGAATTATTCATTTTTTCTTAATTATTTATTAAAAACTTGATAACTCCCCCTAATTCTATAATGGATGTGCTATCCAGGGCTATGGCTACAATATATTTTAACTTTCTTACATTTTGTATAAAATCTTTCAAAATTTATGAGAATAAATCAAATTCTAAGCATTTATTTAATTTTTTAATTAAAAAAAATTGTTCGATTAATCGACATTAATTAATCGATTTATTCGTTATTCGAAAATCGTAATTTTTGAATTATTCGAACAAGAGTTGGGTTTCGTTTGATCGATTAATCGAATTATTCTTAATCGACTGACAACTCTAACATGTACCCTCAAATTACGGATATGCACTTGTATGGACATCCATATATGCATCATATATGAACATACATGGTCATTTTCACCCGGGATGTTTACAATTAACCAAAAATTTTCTAAGTTTTTTAGGCAAAGTAAAAGAAACTTTTAAAAATGTTCCTAAACATTTCTTGTTAGGGTTATGTATATCACCTATCTGGTTCGAAGCGTACCCAAACATTTTTTTTGTTTTTGAAAATTATATGTTTGGTGAATGTATCGTTGACCTGTGGCGTATCTCAACCCAAACCAAAAAACACCAGGATTTTATATGTTTTTGTGCAATTAGATCTAATTAGATCCACCAATATAAGGCAATGTCTGGTCAAAACTCGGATGAAATCAAATCATATTTTATACAAGTAGATCTTTTTTAATGCAAAAACATCCACCATTATTCGGATCAAATTGTGTATTAATATATATTGTGTCATATATCATTATATATTGCGTCATATAAAATTTTTTACTCGGGTATGGTAAAGTTTTACATATTTAGCACAGAAAACCCGAAAATTTAGGAACAACTATGACCGATTTGAATAGATTCGAGCAATATCCGTCTGTGAAAGACGCAATGCAGTCGAATTCAAAAGATTAGAAACTATTTTTTTTTCTGTCGGTCTCTTTTGTAGACGTGGAAATAAAATATTTGTTTTAATAATGATAAAATTGTATTTATAAATTTGTTACAACTTATTGCGAGGGAATGTCCTCCGCCGATACATTTGTATTAATTGTCCTATTGGTAGGCGAATCACATTTTAACAGTTTCCTTCCCTTTACGATAAATGTTTACAAATGCATTTATTACGCTTAAGTAACAGAATTTTATCATTATTTACATAATTTTTTATATCTACGCCCACAAAAAGTGGCGGGACGAGAAAAATGAAATGGCTAGGTGCAACTTAAAAATGTGACATTTGCTTAACAACAGTACAAATTGGTAAAAGATTTTGGGTTTCCAGAGACTGTTTTGGTTATTTAATGGGGAAATTTTCCCCTCCTCTCTCTTTTACTCATTTACGAACTAAAACTGTTAAATAAAAACTTTACAAATGGATTACTAAATGCTCCCTTATAAATTAAACTCTCGGCAAAATCTAACTGCTTCTTAAAAATTTTGTCATATGCATACATTGGAAGCTAATTCTATATTAGGGTTTAAAAAAAATTTCCTTTGTTCGAATTTCAAAATCGTTTGGACCTGTAGGGTTCCTTTTAGACACGAAAATCGAAAAGTTTCAAACAAAGTAAAAAATTTTTCAATTTGTTCGGATTTTTCGATTTTCAAGTCAAAAAAGAAACCCTGACTCCGACGATTTTTAAATTTGAAAAAAAGGAAAACTTGATTCACCCTTCTGTATATTAAGTAATACGCCCTAAAAATTAAATTATACTACAAAAGAATAAGAGAAATTAAGCCCAACTTGCCTTATTTGAAAGATATTTCAAACACCTTTCAAATGATATCCATTTTGTCACCACCGGACAATGAGCACTGGGAAAATAATATATTTTGGCTACAAAATTTAACAAAAAATTCCGAAATCCCGGGATTTGTCAATCCCGGAAAATCCCGAAAAATCCCGGGATTGAAAAATATAAATCCCGGGATTCGGGATTTACCAATCCCGAAAAATCCCGGGATTTCCGGATTCGGGATTTCCCGTTTGGCATCCCTAGTGGTAACTAAACAATGCTTTTCAAACTTGTTTAATTTTAAAGCAATGCTTTTAAACTTGTTTAGTTTTAAAAGCATTGGTAACTTAAAAATTACACTCGATAAAAATTTTACACTCAAAAAAAATTTTACACTCAATAAAAATTTTACACTCAAAAAAAAATTTACAAAAAAAAAATTTAGTTATTTTTTTTTTACAAAAATGACAATATTTTGTGTACATACGTACGTGCATTCACTCAGAAATATTTTTACAGTAAAAAAAACATTACACTCGAAAAAAATTTTACACTCGAAAAAAAATTAGTAATTTATTTTTTTTAAAAAGACAAAAAGAGAGTTTTTTACTCAAAATAAAATATTTCTAATCAAAATTGTTATTTTTTTCACGTTAACAAATGTACTATAGAGCTGCAAAACTATCGATAGTCGTCCCATTCGATATTTTCGATAGTTTGTTTTTAAACTATCGATACTATCGATAGTATCGGATATTTTAAGGAATTGTAAGATCTTGCGTAAAATTACGGTTTTTTCATTACAACTTGGTACTTCTGAACACACAAATGACAGTTTTTGGCGTTCACTGCCATTCCAGTCTATTTTAACTCACTACGGCGCTCTTCCACCATGCCGCCCTTCTTCTGTTCGGACCTTAAATTTCGCAAAAACATTAACACGAGATTACTATCGCATTAATAATTCAAAAAGTAGAATTATTCCAAAATGATATAAAGATTTTTACAACGGTTCACTTTTTGATCAAGTTTTCAGCAAGTGTCAATCTTTTTGAAGCTAATATTTTTTCGGCGATAGTATCGCTATCGGGTAAAAACTATCGATAGTCCTTTTAAAATAAAACTATCGATACTATCGATAGTACCATCGATAGTTTTGCAGCTCTAATGTACTAACCTTTAAAAAAATGCATTGTGGAGGGTATTCATAGATTCGGGAAAGTCGAATTTAACTTTTCTACTTATTTTTGCTACTTTTTCTCAAAACAAAAAAAATATACAGATAAAATTTTGATGTTTGGCAAGAAAAACTACTCAAAACAGAAAACTTTTGTGGTTATAAAAAATACGAAGTATTTTGCTTAAATCTGTATTTTAGCAGAAAACTCTGTTAATTATCTGTAAAATTAAGATTACAAAGTAAAAAGTAATATAACAGAGGAAACTTTGTTTTTTTGTCACAACAAAATACAAAGTATTTTCTTTAAATCTGTATTTTGACAGAAAATTCTGTCAAATATCTGTTGATTTGAGATTACAGTCATTTTACAGAGTATTTTACAGAGTTATTATTTTGAGTGTAGCAATCTCAACCTCACTTTATACTTTCTTTCATATTTTTTGTCTCTTACATTATTTTGCAAGGGTTCTTGAAAATCATTACTTTGATAATATCAATCGTAATGATTATTAAAAGAAATATGACCTCAAGCTAAAATAATCTTTTAAAAATTATTTTTCTGTTTTATTTATATTTATTTATGTTGGTAATTTTTGCAAAACTTAGTCGACACGTGTTTCGGAATTTTTCAGATTCCATTGTCAAAACTATTTAGCAAATATGAAATCCCTATACTGCAAGTAACAAAGGGAATTTAAATGACAAAATGCTAAAGTTCAAACAAAAATATTAATACATATTCAAATCTACCCTCATTGAGAATAAGAGGCAAATTGTACAATCTCTAAGTAAGAAAATTAGTAGTTAGTAAAAAAAAAAAACCAAAACGTATACAAATCTTAGAATTTTTCTAAAGGAAATGTAACTTAAAATCTTTAAGTTTTTCTATAGGAAATATGTCTTAGTATCAAAGACTTTTTCTTTAGGTAATATGTCTCCGAAGCCGAGAAAAATGTTTAATAATGTGAGACGATTTGTATAGAAAAAATGTCTCAGAATCTGATACTTCTTATACTTTTTCTATAGGAAAAATATCTATGAACTTGATGCTTTTTCTATAGGAAAAATGTCTCAAAATCTGTGACTTTTTCAAATATCTTATAATGTGAGACGTTGTGTACAAGAAAATGTCTCAGAATCTAATACTTTCTGTAGGACAATGTCTCAGAATCTGAGACGTCTTCTATAGAAAAAATTTCTCAGAATCTGAAACTTCTTCACTGAACTGACAAGGGAAGTCTCCCTGGTGTCACCCTCCGATCTTTATGAAATTTGGAAATGTTGTTAAGAACGAAAATTAATTCGACACGTATTTTTTTTAGTGGCCCAAACTCATTTTTAGGGCGGGTCGATTTGTATGGGGGGAAATTGACCTTTTTCAGTTTTTTACGACTTATGCCTATTTAAACAAAATTAATATAGGCATGTGTAGTATCAGATTAAAGGTATTAAAAATACCTATCTCGTGGTGCTAACAACGCACAGTGATTCGTTCCCATATATCGAGTGGGCAAAAATAGAATATTGGTCGCAGATTTCTGAAATTTGGTACACAAGCATTAAATTATCTAATCAAGAAAAAAACGAGTTTTTGGAAAAATCGGAGCAAGGACACGCCTACCCCCCATATATCCTGAAATTTAAATATGTGATTAAAACTACAAAAATGGTCGCAAAATTCCCAAACTTTGTCATTGTTACCAATTTTGATATAGTATTTTATGTGTAAATTTTTTTCTAAATTGAAGCAAGGACTCGTGTGGCTGACATATATCCTTTTTCTTAAAAATATTGTAAATCGCTCAAAAATTACTCGATACCCTTGAAATTTTTTGTAAAAATTTGAATAAGTGATGTCAATGTGTGTGCCAAATTTCGCTGAAATCGGTTTTTTAAAACAAAAGTTATTTACATATCCTTTTTAAAAACTGCAATAAAGTGTTAATATAATTTAATCACAAAAATAAAATAGAAAGAGTTGTCAAAGATTTTCCAAATTTGGTACGCAAGCACAAAATTAATTAGTACAAAAAAAAATAAAAATTTTGAGCAAATCGGTCGAAGGACATTTGTACCTGTCGTATGTCCTGAAACTTAAAAGTGGAGTTTTAGCCACAAAACTTGCTATAAAATTACTAAACTTAGTAATTGTCTTAGAAATTTAGATAACTATCGATGTACAACATTTGTATTTTAATCTGAGCAAGGACTCGCGTGGCTGCCATATATCCTTTTTCTTGAAATCGCTGTAACTATTTTAAAAATCTTTCAATTGCTATCAAATTTTAAATATAGATTAGATCAAATGGCGTCAATAAGTGTGCCAAATTTCGTTGAGTTGCTTGCGGTAACAAAAAAGCTGTTAATATATCCTTTTTTTAAATATAGTCAAAAATATAAAAATACATAATAACTGCAAAAACAAAACATTCGCAACACTTATTTCCGAAAAATAAATTTATTCAAAATAAGTTTTAAGTAAACTCTTTTAAAATTTGCTTTATTCCTAAGTATATACCCCTTTAATAACAAAAAATTTGAAAAAAAAAATTTTTTTGGGTACTTAAAATTTTTATTTTTTTTTTTCGTTTTTTCAAAAACTTAGTTATTTTTATTATTTGATCGTATAGAAAACAGTCCAGGATGTTAAAAAAATCAATAAAAAATAATTTTTAAGTACGAACTTTTTTATGTATCTCAAAAAAATTTTGGTTTTGATTTGGGATACCAACGAAAATCAAATACTGGTTTTTAAGCAAAATGGCCCACTGTATACTTATTTTATCGAATTATTTACTATAAATTTATGGTATACAATATAATAAATCCCTTTATATATAAAAAAACACTAAAATGTTGATGTATTTTTTAAATTTATTTACAGTAAATAAAATAAATAAAAAAAAAATAATCCAATTTTAGATTTTTAAAAAAAATTTTTTTTTTTCACTTAAAAAAAAAACTTAGTTATTTTTATTTTTTGATCTTATAAAACATAGTTAAAGCTACAAAAAAAATAAAAAACAAAAAAATTTTATTCACGAACTTTTTTTATGAAGGCCATTAAAATTTAGTGATTTTGGGGATTTTAGTAAAAGTCAAAGATAACTTTTAAAGCAAAACGGCCCACGTACTGCATATTTTTTTTCTGATTTTTTATTATATTTTTACAGAATACTATATAATATATCAATGTGTAAAGAAAAAATATTTAATTTTGGATTTTTTTCTAATATTTTTTCCATTAATAATATAGCTTTTGAAAAAAAATTAAAAAAAGACACAAAAATAACCTAACTTTTTTCCAACTTCAGACAAAAACTTAGTTATTTTTATTGTTTTGCCTTATAAACCATAGTCCGAGCTATCGAAAAAGCGAAAAAAATAATTTTTTGACTCACGAACTTTTTTTATGCATTCCATCAAAATTTGTAAATTTTTGGGAATTCGGTAGAAAAAATATAGATTTCAGAGCAATACAAAAATGTATTTTAAGATTAATTCTAAAAAAATGGAAATACAACATTTAGCTAATATATTAAAGTAACTTTTGCAAAAAAAAGTTCGTTGATTTCTTTAAAATTCGATTTTTAATAATTATTTTAGTAAACCTATAAAAATCAATTTTTAGGTTTTAACACAATAGCGTTGAATTTCCATACTTTAGCGCCCTCTTGTGGCAACATATGACTTCTTAAAAATCAGGAAAGTACATATTTCTTTTAGTTTACTATTAAACTGTAAAAATACAAAAAATCATCAACATTGAAGACATACTTTTTTTTTTGATTTTTGCCAATGAAACGAATCACTGTGCAACGGGTCAAAGAAGTTCATATTTTTCGACTTATTAACAAAAATGTCCTAAAATTTTGGTATTTTACTCAATATGACGAAAAATTGTGCATGTTTGGACACGTTCTTAGCACAGGTAGATAGGTTTTCCAAAGACCTTTCATTTGGTATGTTACATGACTAGGTTTCTTTGCATAATATAGGAGATAAACGAAAAAAACTGAAAAATGGCCTTGTCTTCCCCCCTTCTTTTTACCCCCTAAATATGAATTTGGACCGCTAAAAAAAATATGTGTCCCTTTATTTTTTCTGCTCTACAAAATAAAACCAATTCCATAAAGATCCGCGGGTGACACTAGGGAGACTTCCCTTGTGAGTAAATTTTTATCAAGATGATGTTTTGATGTTTTTTTTTTATACTTGAAATTGGTAAAAAGTTAAGACTCTAAAAAAATATTTTTATAGAAAATATATGAGACAAGACTCTTCCATTAGCAAATAACTCATATTGTAATAGGGTAAGTTATCAAATTCCACGACCTTAATGCCTTAAAATTTTCTTATATATATTTTTTTTATGTTCAGAAAATTTTTTTCCTATGCATTTTTTTTCTCCCTGAAACATATTGTTAACAAAAAAAAAAAAAAACTTAAAATTTTTTCGTTAACCTTTGAAGGCTTAAAAAGCATAAGTTAATGATTAATATTGAATAATTATAAGATTGGAAAATTACAATAAAATTTTTTCAAAAATTTTTAAAAAATAGTAATAATCGTTGTCCCACGATCTTCCTGGTCAAAAAATTTGTAGAATTGATATAAGTTTTACACAAAAAAATTTCAAAAAAATCGAAGAGTACAAACATTTTCAAAAATTAAATTTAAATTTTAAAAATTAAAAAAGGCATACTAGAGCGATTTAAAGAATTTTTTGGGATTATGATTAAAAGAAGTTTGAGTAAAGGAACAAACTACCAATTTTTAAAAATTCGATATCTTTTGAACGGGTCATAAAAAAAATCTGAAAATTTACCACGAAGAGTTTTCGAAGGGTACTAACAACTGTAAACAAATTGGGAAAATCTAAAAAAAAAGTTTTTCAAAGTGTCCGATTTCACATGGAATGCGCCATATACAAGGGTGTTTGATTCGAAAAGTCACGGAATTATTGATCTGCACTCATATTAAAAAAATATTAAAAACATTATATTTCCGCACCCTGTGATGGGTATTTGGAACTTTTTTTAAGAGTTCAAAAAACGTCCGTTGTTTTAATTTTTGTTTAGAATCGACTGGTGAAATCAGATTTGCAACATTTTCAGCTGTTTTTGTTCTGCAGAAAAATAAGCTCAAAATCCTCGTATTCATTGAGCGAACATTTTTCAAAAAAAATGCCACCATTGTTTTTAACTCCCCTAAATCCCTCAAAAAACTGATGATACCCGCAGATAAAAAATTTCAAAATTAGCTGTAATATTTGAAGTTTGATTTCACTATTTTTTGAGAACTTTGACATAAATTTTCTAAAGAATCTGGCATCATAAAAAATTTGGGAACCATATTCGGAATCAGCATCGAATATGTGAAGTTTTTAAACGAAAACAAAAAACTCGTTGGAGGTACGCGGCTGATAAAACTTTAAATTAGGGGTACGCGAGCCAAAAAGGTTGGTAATTGCTGCTGTATAATGTACCTGAGATTTAAAAAACTTAAGACTTTAATCTTTTTAAAATTTTTTTAGGCAGTTTCCTAGGTTTTAAGGCACGTTTTTTTTTATAGGAAGACACTTTTCCTTAAAAAAAGTCAAACATTTTCTGATTGTAAGACATATTTTTTATTGAAAAGTCATTGAGTCTAAGAAATTTTTCCTAAAAACAGTCTTAAATTCTGAGACAAATTCCCTATAGAAAAGCTCTCAAGATATTTTTTCTATAAAAAAGTCTCAGAGTTTAAGTCTCAGATATTTTTCTACTGAAAAAGTCTTAGTTTCTGAGACATTTTTCCCAAAAGGTTGAGATTTTTTCTAAAATTCTAAGAATTTTTTCCTATAGAAAAAGTCTCAGCTTTTCCTATAAAAAAAGTCATAAATTCTGAGACACATTCAAATAGAAAAAATATCAGATTCTGAGAATTTTTTTCTAAAGAAAAACTTTTAGATTCACACAGAAAGAACATGTTTGTAACATGATTGCAGCACACCAAATCACCCATAATTGATCAGCAACAAAGTATGGTTGATAAATTTGAACATATATATCAGCGGTTACCAACCTTTTTGGCTCGCGTACCCCTAATTTTAAATTTTTTCAGCCGCGTACCCCCTAACGAGTTTTTTTTTTGTTTTCGTTAAAAAAAACTGTTCATATAAATATTTGAGTTAATTTTGAAACTTTTGATCTGCGGGTATTATCATTTTTTTTTTGAAGGATTTAGGGGAGATCAAATCAATGGTGCTATTTTTTTGGAAAAATTTTAGCTCTTGGGGTGGTTCAATGCATCTGAAAATTTCGGATTTTGAGCTGATTTTTCTGCAGAGCAAAAACAGCTGAAAATATTGCAAATCTGATTGCATCAGTCATTTCTACACCAAAAATTTAAACAACGGACGTTTTTTGAACTGTTAAAAAAGTTCCAAAAACACATCACAGAGGGCGAAAATATAATGTTTTTTTATTTTTTTAAAATGTGTTATTAATACAAGGGCAGATCAACAATTCTCTGACTTTTCGAATGAAACACCCTCGTATATACAATGAAAGGGCATTTTGAGCTTAACAAAATGGTACCAAAATTTCCACTCTATCATAACCCGTCTCAAAAATGCTAAAAACACGTTTTTTTTTGAGAACTTTGACATACATTTTCTCAAAAATCTGACATCATAGAAAATTTTGGAAACCACATTCGGAATCAGCATCGAAAGGTTAATCGAAAACAAGTGGTCAGATCTCAAAATATCATCCAAAAATTTCGCAAAGAATGCTCTCTAAATTGCACAAAAAATCCCTTTTTTGTGAACTTTAACCTCAACTTTCTTAAAAAAACTGACGTTATGGAAAACTTTGGAAGCCAGATGCGGAACCAGCATTGAAAGGTTAATCTAAAACGAATGTTCAAATTACTAAAATTTTGCGTACCCCTGCGGACAGTTTCGCGTACCCCCTAGTGGTACGCGTACCATAGGTTGGTAACCGCTGATATATATGATTGTATCAATAATATTATGATCATCAACAATTATGAAATTGCAATTTTTTATCATACTATGAGTAACGAATAATATGATCGATACAATCGTGTTATGGTAAACTTTTTAATCATACTATGATTGATAAAAATGACACTGAATCTGTGATTTTTCAGAATTTACTAAATTTTTTCTATACAAAAATTGTTAAATTTTCCTGTAAGAAAATTTTTTTATTTTTCCTTTCTGATCCTGATCTGATTTGGCTCAAATTAATTTTCAATGGAGGTTTGTCTCAATCTCTATGAAAAAGTCGATGGAATGGAATTTTGAGATTTTTCCAAAAAATTTCTTGAACATAAGAAAAAACAGTCATTTTTGGAAATTTGTTGACAATTATCGTAAAAACAGCTTGAGATCGATTTCAGAAAATTTTTAATACAGTACCCAGCAGAAATTTTGCTGAACGTTCAGCAGCTTTTGGAAGGGGAACTTGAGTAAAGGAGCGCATCCAATTGCGCTGAATTCATGCATGATTCTCTAAGGCGATGTCCCACTTTAGAGCGCTAGTTGGATACACAGAAACAGCGCTCTTTAGATGCACTGAAATCACGTGTCTTTAGAGCGCTGATTTAAGCAGAATAAAGATGCTGTAAATTCATGTATCTTTTTAGCGCTGATTTAAGCAGATTAAAGATGCAGTGAATTCTGCAAAGAATTTAGAAAATTTTTAAATACAAACGGAAGTTTTTGAAATTCAGTTCGAAATTTTTAAAATACACATGGATTTTTTTTTTATTTCAATGGAATTTTCTTAATAGCGATTATAAGATTTTGAAATCCAAATGGAAATATTTAAATGCAAATGTAATTTTCTGAAAAGCATTTAGAAATTTTCTTAAATACAATTTGAAATTTCTAAAATATTAATTGAAATTTCTGTAAATATAAATTGAAATTTCTAAAATAAAGTTGGAAATTTTTGAACTATCAATGGAAATTTTTGAAATATAATTTAAAATTTTTGAGTTATATTTGGAATTTTTTTAAATATTATTGGAGTTTCTAATATATGATTGGACATTTTTTGTAATAAAATTTGTATTTTCTAAAATTAAAGTTCTAAAATTAAAATGTAAAAATGAGATAAAAAACAAAAAATTTACCAATAAATGAAAAAATATTCAAAAGAAGTTATAACAAATGTATCTTAGTTTTTCTGTTTTTTCGTGATTAGAGTTTGTGTTTAATCCAAATCGGTTTATTCATCGAAATAACAAATAAGCATTGGCTGTTTTTTGGTTGGCCTATTTATCATCATTTAAAATGTGTTAAGGGCCTCTGTTATGTCTTTCAAAACTTTTCAAATCACATGATATTTTCCGAATCACATAAAATCGAGTTTGGTGTTTGTTTACGGGTTCATTCAAAGTCAGACAAGGAAAAACAATAAAATTTAAAATTCGTTATTGATAAAATTCAATTTTGAATTTTTAAAAAAATTCAAGAAAGAATTTTAAATATAATTCTTAAAAATTTTATTTTAAATTCTTAGAAGAAATAAAATTCAAAAAAATTTTATTTAAAATTCTTTAAAGAATTTTATTAATAAAAAAAAAGAATTTTATTTCCATAATAACAAATATATTTTGAACAAATAAATATTCAAACCAAAAGTAAAATAAAATTAAACCAAAAATAAAATTCAAAAATAAAATTCAAAAATAAAATTCAAACCAAAAATAAAATTATTTTTTTTTTTGAGAATTTTATTTTTGGAAATAATAAAATTCAAATGTTTTTGAGAATTTTATTTAAACAAAAATTTTATTTCAAATACCTTATGAATTTTAAATAAAATTCGAATTTTTTCCTTGTCTGTTCAAAGTTGAAATCAAATAACTAAAATTTAAAAAAATATAACAAAAAAATTCATTCGTTTTACTTTACAAAACTTTATTTATGTGAAACAAAATGAAAAAAAAAAAATCGGAAGTGAACATCAAAAAAATATCGGAAATTTTCATTTTCACATTTTTTATGGGATTTTTTTTGGGAACAGCGGTCAAAGATGCTATGATTGAAGCGCTCTTTGCGGCGCTGATTAATGCGCAATAATGATGCAGTCAAATCATGTGTCTTTGTCTAAAACTCATGTTTTTTTATTCAAAAAGTGTTAAAAATATTAAAAAAGAAGGCGAGTGTGAAATTTTATCAAAAAATAATTACACATTATAAGTTTTATATAAAAAATCTTAAAAAAAAATTAAATTTTTTTCCCCTTCCTTTTACTGCATCCCTAAGAGCGCTCTTTGGATGCGCTACGGTATGCTATAAACAGATGCTGTGTCGCCAAAATCTCGATTTATTTCTGCTGGGTAATTTTTGCAAAAATTACCAATTTTAAAATTTGTTTGAGGCTTTTGTTCAGCACATAAACATAAACAAAGAAGATATACAGGAAGACCTATTTTTAAATAAGATTTTAAAATCGATATTTTTGCAATATAAAAAAAAATGCCGTCCCTAATACACATCATATTCACCTTTACAAACACCTTTTATTTGTAATAAAATAAACTTAAAGCTATAGCGACGTAATGTTACGTTAATGAGGTTGTTCAAAGACGTGTTAATATACGCTTCAAGGAAAAAATAGCAATATCCTTAACATGAACATACACGCGTAACTTAACACATACTAATAAACAAATACATAATGTAAGCATTGGCGTAGGAAGCCAACATTTCTGGGGGGGGCTAAAGCCCCCCCAGATTTTTTTGAATTTTTTTTAATAGAAAACCCCAGACCTATTTCTGAAGCGTTCCCTATATCATGTGTCTAGGAGTCCTAGAAACGAATGCCCTCCGAAAGCGGCTAAAAATTCATATTTTTTTTAAACAAATTTTGATTCTGAAGATTTTTCGGAAATTTAGAACTCCCAGATATGTTATGAAAACGAAAGATTTTTAATGTTTTTCCTATAGTAAAATCATTAGATTACTATGATTTTTTTCAAGAAAAAGTTCTGATGATTGCAAAAGTGGATGATTATTAGTCAAAATTCTCAGATTCTTTCTTCCAATAACTTTTGTCTATAAAAAACCACTTAGAATTTATAAACTTTTTTAAATCAAAGAACTTAAAATGTTTTCCTGAAGTCAAAATCCTAAGATTCGGTAAAGTTTTTATTACTGAAAAAAACATCAGATTCATATAAAAACTTTTTGCAATAATTCAGACTATTTTTCAATAGGAAAAACTATTAGATCTAATATAATAATCATTACGAGTCCTTAAGACTCGTAGAATAATCATAACGAGTCCTAAAGACTCATTATTATTATTTATTGTTACAAAAATTAATGAAATCATTAAATTATTAAAAAAAAAATTGTGAATGATTAAAATTCTGGGGGGGGGGGCTAAAATTATTCTGGGGGGGCTAAGCCCCCCCCCAGACAGGGCTATCTACGCCAATGAATGTAAGTGTATACGTAAAGCTTTAATATATATAAAACAACAATGTTTTATATAGTAAAAAGTACATACACTCACAATAAAATTTGTCTTAATGAGCAAAACATTTTACAAGAAGATTTTTTTCAACATGGACTCTTTTAAATTTTACAAAGTGGACATAGGGGAAGGGACTACAGCCTTTGTGAAAATTCCATGACTTGTTAGCAAAAGATATCTCCTAACTACTCCATTACCAGATATTATACAAGGAAGGGCCATTGGAAATCGAAGATTCCATTTTTAATTTTTAGTAATTTTTGTAAAATATTTTTTTTTTTAATTGTAAAAAGTTTTTGGGTCAAAATTTTTCTTCGAGTGGCCATATTTTTTTATGTCAAATAAACTATATTTTATGTTTTCTTGACTAAACAAATGTCATTAAAAGTCTGTCCGTCTGTCTGTGTATCCGTATAACTGTCCGCCCGCCTGTTTGTCCGTCCATCTGTCTGAATGACGATCTCGGCCAAAATACTATAAAGAATTGACTGTAACTTAACATTTTTACTTGCTGTTGCTTTTAGAAGATTTGTGTTGCATTTAAGCGATATCGGTTTAGCGGTTCAGAAGTTATGAACGAAAATGTAGGAAAACCTCGAAAATTTTGGTACATTCTATACACCCAAAAAAAAAAACGTGGGTATTCAATACTAAAAATTTAACTAATTTTAGTCCAAAAGGACCTAGTGCAGAAATTGGTAACTAATACTAAAATTTTTAACTAAAATTAGTCAAAACCAGTAGAAATTACTAATGTTAGTACTTTGAAGATACTAAAATTAGTAACCAATTAGTAGATTTTGGTACAATATCACTTACTAAACCTTTTACTGTAGAATTATTTTGAGTGTATAACCTAAAAATGCAAAATGCTTCATTTCGGCTACAGGTTGACACATACAAACTGTATTCGATATCGAAATGTATTTAAATAAGCACAAACATATTTTTGAGTCCGAAAATTTTTTTTGCGAAATTTTTTTTTCCGCGTAAATTTTTTCAAAAAATTCTTTTCTATAAATAAATTCCATTTACCGATTTGTTTTACCTCAAAAACTTTTTCCCGGATTTACTTTTCATCAACAATTTTTTTCACAAATTTTTGTTTCCACAACTTTATTTATGTTTATTGCAATAATCTATTTAACATTGTTTAGGGTACACTCAAAAAAACCTTAAAAAATTACAAGAAACACTTGTAACTTTTTTTTGTTTGCTATCTCCTATTTGACAAAAATTCCTAGTAATTTTAAAAGATTTTTACCAATAATTTTGTAATTTTACAAGGGTTTTACCAATTGGAAATTAGAAATTGGAAATTAGAAATTACTAGAATTTCTAGTAATTTTACAAGCTTTTTACCAATAATTTTGTAATTTTAAAATCTTTTTACCAATAAAATTGCAAATTTACAGTTTTTTGGCGCAATTAAAATTACAAGGAATATTCGTAAATTTCCTAGATTTCTTTTGTAAAATTATCTTAAAAATTTGTAAAATTACAAAAAAAAAAAAAAATATATAAAATTACAAAAGAAATGTAAATTTCGATTTGTTAAAAAACTAGAAAAACTGTTAAATATTGGTAAAATGGAATTACGAGACTTTTCCTAGTAATTTGACAAAGTTTTTTTTGTGTGTATCCATACATTCACAAAGCCGAATTAAACTTATTGACCTGTTTCTTTATTTTTTTTTTTAACATTTTGAAAGTTATAAAAGATTCGACACTTCCGAATTTAACACTCTCACTTGTTGTTTTTTTCCCAGTGTACATTACAATATGTGTGCGTAGTTTATGGCGCTATGTTTCAATACTTACACTTTGCTATAAAATTTTTAAATCATCTTACTCTACTTAACACAATAAGCACGCAAAAGAGAAAAACGTCTACATATGCCTTTCTTAATGTCTGTTTAAGTAATTGACCCATTTTTCAAACAATAACAAAAAAATAACAGCAAGAAAAACAAAAAAAAAACAGTAAGAAAAAAAGAACAATGTCTTATTATAAAATAACATTTTGCAGCGTAAAGCAACACAATCCAAAGATACCCAGGCAAAAACTGTCAAACGGACAAAAAACAAGGCACGGTAAAGCACTTTATTTATTGTGTACAAAGAAGTATGGAATTATAATTCAAAAATTCTGAAAGAACTTTTTTAATGCTTTTTCAATTTACTTTTGTTACTAAAGGCTGTTGAAAATTTAAGATTTCGGGACTTCTCAAAATTTGTCAAAAAAAAAAAATTCCAACAAGTATTTTTAATGATTTTTATACCCTCCAACTACAGTATGGGGGTATACTCACTTTGTCATTCCGTTTGTAACGCATCGAAATATCGGTCGGGGACCCCATAAAGTATATATATTATTGATCAGTGATCGATTCTAAGACGTTCTAGCGATGTCCGTCCGTCCGTCTGTCTGTCCGTCCGTCCGTCTGTAGTTAACACGATGCAGTCCAAAATAAAAGAGCTAGATCCCTCAAGTTTGGCACAAATATGTCTTGTGTTCCTAGGCAGGTTAAGTTCGGAAATTGGCCAAATCGGACCAGGGGGAAAAAGTTTCCCCTTGAAGAACTAAACCAACCTCTAAAAAAATACACTTTTTTACATGTTTTTTTGTATTTTTGTTAAGTAAATGAAACATTTGGTATATTTATTGCGATGGGAAGGTGCTCTCAACATCCCCCACTGACCTTATCAACCCCCCCCCCCCCCCCAAAAAAAAAACATACGCCCCTGACAAATTATTGTTTTAATTTTTTTTTTACATTTTGGAGGAGAATATTTAGATATAAGATATGAACACTTATTGTTAGTTCACGGAATTAAAGTGAAGATTCAATAAATAAAATATAAAAAAAAAAAAAAAAATTGGAGGGTATAAAAGATTCGGCACAGCCGAATTTAACACTCTCCCTTGTTTTTACTCGAAAATTAAAATAAGACAAGTTTTTCGGATAAAGAATTTTTTCCTGAAGCATTTTTAAAGACTTTTTCAAAATGCAAAAAAAATCAAAAAATGTTTGGCTGGAAAATTATTTTTTTTCTTTTATGGAATTCATAAATATTTCAAAACTTATTTTTTCATAAAAAAAATCAATTCGGTTTTGCCGAATGTATTAATACCCTCCACAATGTCAAAAGGATTATTCAAAACAAAAAATTAAAAATAAAAGTTTATGTTGAATGTACCAAAATTTTCGAAGTGCCCTTACATTTTCGTTCATAACTTTTGAACTGCTGCACAGAAAAAAATAAAAAAAATATTTGAGTAAATTTTTAATACTATTGAGTAAAAAATTACTCAATTTTGCACCAGAAAACGATTTGATAGTACTGAGCAAACTTTTAATAAAAATTTATTAAATGTTTGCAAAAAAAATTTAGTACATTTTTAATTGACACAATTAAAACTTTACTCAAAATTTTTCGTTTGTTTTTAAGTAGCTGTTTAATTGTGTCAAGTTAAAATTTACTTAAAAATTATCAATTATTTTTTTTTTTTAAGTTTAAAAAAGTTTTAATTTTTTTAAAAGAAAAATCAAAAACTTGTTTTTTCAAACTTTACCAAACATATTTATGTCTCAAAGACATAGGACAATTTTATAAAGCCGATTACAAACTTTCATATACATATACAAAAAACCATAAACTAAACAAGAATTCAAAAAACTATGAGTGTTAAAAAAATAAAATAAAAAAACTATGAAATTTTTATTAAATTATTTACTTAAATTCTTTTTTAAATTTTTGAGTAAATTTTTAATTGAGTCAATTAAAAAAATTACTAATTTTTTTTTTTTAATTTAAACAAGTGATTACTCAAATTATTTTCCTCCATATTTTTTTCTGTGTGGACCGACAACGCTCAAACTCAATACCCATTTTTTCGGTTCAGCAACAAGTAAATGTTTTTTATTATTTTCTTTCTTAAAAACACAAAAACAAGTAGAAAAGTTAAATTCGAATTTGCCGAATCTATGAATACCCTCCACAATGCATTTTTTAAAGGATATTACATTTTTATCGTGAAAAAAATTAACAATTTTGATTAGAAATATTTTATTTTGAGTAAAAAACTCTTTTTTTGTCATTAAAAAAAAAATACTATTTTTTTTTTTGAGTTTAAAACTTTTTTCGAGTGTAATGTTTTTTTTTTACTCTAAAAATATTTCTGACAAGGAAGGTCTTTCACAGGGCACCCACCGATTATCCTGAAACTTACATATAGGAAAGAGGGGAGAAAAAAAAGAGTTACCTTTTTTTATAGCTGCCCAATTTTACATTGAGCGGGTCAAAGGGAGGGGGAAAAACGGGATTTTTTTCGTTTTTTGAGGATTTTTCCCATTTCTTTAAAAGAAACTACATGAACATTTTATAGAGGTCGAACGTTTTTTGAATGCCTATCCTATGGTGTATTGGTCGTATCCAAATGCGGCTTTTTAAATTTGAGATTGGGCAGCTTAAAAAAAAGGTTACTCCTTTTTTCCCCCTCATTTCCATATTCAATTTTTAGGACAATCGGTGGGTGCCCTGTGAAAGGCCTTCCTTGTAAGTGAATGCACGTATGTATACAATATATTGACATTTTTGTAAAAAAAACTTTTTTTTTAATTTTTTTTGAGTGTACAATTTTTTTTTGAGTGTAAAATTTTTTTTCGAGTGTAATTTTTAAGTTACCAATGCTTTTACAAATAAACAAGTTTAAAAAGCATTGCTTTAAAACTAAACAAGTTTGAAAAGCGTTGCTAAGTTACCACCAATGCTTTTAAAACTTGTTTACCACGTGGCATTTAAGATAAAATCTGAACTTCCAGGTTTTGCTTATAACTTTTGAACCACTGTACCGAATGAGCTGAAATTCAATACCAAATAGACTTGGGGAACGGAATAGATATATGACACGTTTCAATAGTCTCGTTATTGTCTTTCGAAAGTTATCGTGTTTTTCATCTCGTAAATTCGCGAAAAAACCCTTGCCGAAATTTACTCTTTTGCTCATAACTTTTGAACTACTAGGCCGATTTGGCTAGATTGCAATACCAACCTGTCCAGGTAAATGACCAAGATATATGTCAAACTTCAGTAGCCTTTGTAAAGTCTGTCAAAAGTTAGCGTGTTTTCTACGGACGGATAGACAGACGGACGAACGGAAGGACATAGCTAGATCGACTTAAAATCGATCGGGGATCATGAATATATATAGTCTATGGGATCCTAGACCAATATTTCGATGTGTTACAAACGGAATGACAAACCTATATATACCTTCTATCACTAGAGTGGAGGGTATAAAAAAGAATTGTGTCTGCGGGAATTAGACAATTCTGATAAGTTCAATTTTTGTTGTTTTTTAAGTGCTTTAATAATACCATATTTTTTGGTTTTAAAGCGTTTGCAAAGCTCTTATAACAGCAACGGCATACTGTTTACCATCGTTATCATTTTGGACGCTCAAAGAGCATTTAACTGTAATGCTTTCCCAGCCCATTCGCGGCCATATAAAGTACCTTGCCAGCCCTCTCCCGTTTGTATTTTTCTGCCTGGGTAGCCATACACACACATAAACAGTATTTTACTGGTTTAACTGTTTAAATATTGAAATATATATTTAACAATGTGCATTTAAGTAGAGAATGAAACAAGGGAATTTTAAGGCTTAACTAATACAAACACATACATGAGGCATTCCCCACAAAAAGTCCCGCTACAGAAAAACATGTGTGCCATGAATGTCTGAATAGGTGATATGGATAGACCTATATGGAATTAGGAAAATTGCTGTTTTGCTTTTTAAATTCTTCAAAAACTGGGCAAAGGAGGCGTGGTTAAATATTGGAAAAATGGTAAAGTTAGTATCAAAATGTTGACACAATAAAACACAAGAGAATTACAGAATTTTTATAAAATCCAATACTCAAATGATATTTTCTTGAAAAATTCGAATTTTTTTGTGTGGATAGACAAACATCTAAAATAAAAAAAAGATAAAAAAATCTTGCAGGATTTTAATAAATTGACGTTTTTTAAAAATTAAAAAAAATTTTAATTTTAGTTTGATTATTAGCGATTTGTAATTGAAATCCCTTTGTTACTTATAGTATAGGATTTTTATATTTGATATAATAATCTTGACCATGGATCTGACAAATTCCGAAACTCGTGTCGATTTAGTCTTGCAAAAATGATCAACACAAATAAATTTAAAACAGAAAAATAATTTTCTCGAAAATTATTCTATGAGAATATCATAGTTTTAATTAGTAAAGAAAATAATGACCTCGAGCTAGAATAAACTTACTAAAAATATAATATTTTAAAGGTCAAATAAAAACCATTTTTATTTTTTAATAAAAATTAATCAGATATTAATAAAAAAAAAATATTTATTAGAGAAGATTACTCAAGCTTCCGGTACACAGAAAAAAATATGGAGGAAACAAATTTGAGTAATCACTTGTTTAAATTTAAAAACAAAAATTGATTATTTTTTTAATTGACGCAATTAAAAATTTTAAAAACAATACTATTAAACTTTTTAATAAAAATTTAATAGTTTTTTTTTAATTTTTTTAAACTCTCATAGTTTTTTGAATTCTCGTTTAGTTTATAGTTTTTTGTGTATGTATATGAAAGTTTGTAATCGTCTTTATAAAATTTTCCTATGTTTTTAAGACATAAATAGGTTTGGTAAAATTTGAAAAAACAAGTTTTTTGTTTTTTTTTTGTAAACAAATTTAAAACTTTTTTAAACTTAAAAAAAAAAAAAATAAACAGATAAATTTTGAGTAAATTTTTAATTGTGTCATTTAAAAATTTACTAAAATTTTTTTTCAAACATTTAATAAATTTTTATTAAAAATTTACTCAATACTAATAAATCGTTTACTGGTGCAAATTTGAGTAATTTTTTACTCAATAGTATTAAAAATTTACTGAAATATTTTTTTTATTTTTTTCTGTGTAACATATTAAATGGAGATGGTATAATTGGGCACTTTGATTTACATTTAGAGCTGTATAGTGTTGTGTATTCGGAAAATACATTTTCATTGTGTCTACTTACATACCAATATAAGCCTTTATGTTTTGCCACTAACGTTTGTCAATTTTCTAAATACTCTTGACAATGTAATCTGACAAATTCCGAAACACGTGTCGAGTAAGTCTTGCAAAATGACCTTGCCAATCAATTTAAAATAAGCAAAATTTATTTATAGTTTCTTGAAAATTGTTACTTTGATAATATCATCGCAATAATAAGTACAGAAACGTGACCTCGAGCTGAAGTAATCTTTTTTAAAAAAAAAAGTTTTGATAAATTGACTTTTTAAGAAAATTAAAAATTTCAGAAAGGGGTCTGACAACTTTCCCAAATAAAATTTTTTTTTAATCGATAGCTCATGAAAAACTATGCCAGAATGTAAATTTTTGAGATTGTATTAATTTGAAAAATATTTAATCAACGGAACTCAACACAAGTTTGGATATTTTTCTAATATTTAGCCCAATTTTTGAAAAATTAAGAGACCTTCAACACAATTTTCCTGGTTCCATATACATAGGCCTAACCAACTATTTAGACATTCATTTGATATGGAATGCCTCAAATACAGTAATACTTGAAATACCAACAATAACTAATTTTAAATGTGAAAAGGCAGTCTTTACACGATGCTGCACGTTGTACAGTTTTTAAAACGAAATACCATTTAATTTTGCATTTGTTTCAAAAAATTTGGATAAATATAAATCTTGAAGTATCGTGCATGAAGACCCCCCTAAATAGGCTTGCAGCTCCTTCACACATACACTGGCACATAAACAAACACTCTCATTTACACATGTATGGAAACTGTTATTAATGCTATCATTTCAAGAGGTTATTTTCGTAATACAACAAATAAGTCGTTGGGGTTTTTTTTGGTTGGCATTATTCCTAATGAGCCATAATTTGTCAAAAAAAACTTTATTTTATTCATACGATTATATTAGATATGATTAATGCTAATGAGTTTAAAGGAATAATTTAGAAACTTTTCTTTTATTTAACGAAACGCTAATGGAGAAATTTTCAAGGACTTTTAAATTACAAAAGCTGTAAACGAAATCTGTAAAGTTTAACAGAGATTTTAAGGAATTACAAAAGTTCAATTTTGTCACGTTTTTGGTGCATTTGTAGAACTTAACTAGGTATTTACGATTGATTTGACAACACTGTGCAACAGCCGTTTTAGAGCATCAATCAAACCATGGCAGTTTAAAAGTTCTTATGTATAAACTCAAAAAAAAAAAACCCCTGGCAAATTATTGGAAAAATCCCATTTACTACACCATTTTAAGTTGATATTGAGAAAATACATATTGATATTGAGAATTGAAAATTGATATTGAGAAAAAGCAAATTGATATTTAGAAAAACAAATTAATATTGAGAAAATATAAATTGAAATTGAGAAACAAAAATTGATATTGAGAATACACAAATTGATATTAAGAAATGAAAATTGATATTGAGAAACACAAATTGATATTGAGAAAATACAAATTGATATTGAGAAATGAAATTTCATATTGAGAAAATTCAAATTGATATTGGGAAAAGACAAATTGATAGTGGGAAAACAAAATTGATATTGGGAAAAGACAAATTGATATTGAGAAATAAAAAATTAAAATTAAGAAAATACAAATTAATATTGAGAAAAGAAAAATTGATATTGGGAAAATAGAAATTTATATTGAGAAATTAAAAAATAATATTGGGAAAATACAAATTGATATTGAGAAAAAAAATTGAACTTGATAATTTTTAATTTTTTACTTACAAAATGGATTTACCTTTACTCAATATCAATTTGTATTTTCTCAATATCAATTTGGGAATTCTCAATATTAATTTTGTTTTTCCCAATATCAAATTTTTACATTTTAATATCAATTTTTGTATTCTCAATATCAATTTGTATTTTCTAAATATCAATTTTCCATTTCTCAATATCAATTTGTATTTTCCCAATATCAATTTTGTTTTCTCAATATCAATTTATTATTTCACAATATTAATTTGTATTTTCTCAACATAAATTTTTCTTTCTCAATATCAATTTGGAACTTTTTAATATCACTTTGTGTTTCTCAATATAAATTTTCATTTCCTTATATCAATTTGTGTATTCTCAATATCAATTTTCTTTTCTCAATATCAATTTATTTTTTCTCAATATCAACTTGCATTTCTCAATATCAATTTGTTATTTCTCAATATGAATTTGGAATTTCTCAATTTCAATTTAAAATGGTGTAGTATTTGACAGCAAAAAAATTTTCGATAGAAATTTCAATTTTTCTTCGTAATTTCGATTTTTTTTGTAAATGTACTAAATTTCTAAGGTAATTTTACAAAAAAAAAATCTAGATAGTCACGAGAAGTACTTGTAAGTATTATCGCATCAAAAAAGTTGTAAATTGACAATTTTATTGGTAAAAATCTTGTAAATTGTTTGTAATATTACAAGATTTTTACCAATAATATTGTAGTTTTTACTAGGAACTCTCGTAAAATAGAGGGTAGCAAACAACTTTTTTTTCGAGATTTATTGGTAATTTTACAAGATTTTTTTTGAGTGTAGTGTAATTCAGAAACTTTTTAATCGATTTTAAATTATTTAACGGTTAGAATAGAGTGTATGAATTTGTCTGTACATATGAGACATTCCACACCAAATGTTCAGCAAAAAAAGTAAAGTCGTGTAAATATGAAATAAATTGCAGAGTATTCGCACTTAGGTCACTATTAAATAACACAAATAAAATTTCAGTTTTTTTCAAAAAGTGGGCTTTGTAGGCATGGTCAAATATTGAAAATATCTGATTTTTTTTGTCTTACAATTAGTACCTTTATTTAAATATTTATGCAAAATTAGTGAAACACAGTGAAGCCTCTAAAATAAAAGTTTTTTATAGATTTTTGTATGGGCTATCGATTAAAAAAATTAAAATTGGAAAATTTTCAGAAGATGTTCTGAATTTTTTAAATTTAAACTTAAACTTTATTTATCAAAAAACATGCCACAATTTTATTTCTTTTTTAAATGTTTAAAAATTAGTTAAAGTGTATATCTATCCGTTCTGAAATTTTCAGAGATGTTTTTTTCCTTGTTTTCGAGAAAAAAAATGTTGAACAGTGCACTATGCTTATAATTTACAATAATGGGGTATATTACATACGTATGCGAATGAGAAATATTAACTCTTAAAAAACATTTAAATAGAGATGTTTTCGTGTGTGAGTTTTTTTTGACGATCACGTACGGTTACGAAGGAAAAGTTTTAGTCACGCACGATTTTTCATTTTCCTCACGTTCACGTACGCTCACGTGAGTAGGAAAAAATGTTGTCACGGGCACGATACTAACGTGAGCGTGACTGAGCGTGAGCAAAATTAATGATCATGCGTGATTAAAATAATTTCCTTGGTGAGATTTCGTGATGGTAAAAAACTTACCCACGATCACATCTCTATTTTAAATGTTTTTTAAGAGTTAATATTACTCATTCGCATACGTAATATACCCCCATTATTATAAATTATAAGCATAGTGCAATGTTCAACATTTTTTTTTTCGAAAACAAGGCAAAAAACCTCTCTGAAAATTTCAGAACAGATAGATATACACCTTATCTATTTTTTTGCACATGTAAAAAAAAAATTAAATTGTGGCATATTTTTTGATATAAAAAGTTTAAATTTAAATTTGAAATATTCAGAACTTCTTCTGAAAATTTTGCAATTTTTATTTTTTTATCGATAGCCCATATAAAAATCAATAAAAAACTTTTATTTTAAAGACATCACTGTATTTCATTTCATTGGCATAAATATTGAAATAAAGATACTTAGGCAAAAAATGCTGAAATTTTCAATTTTTGACCATGCCTCCAAGGCCCATTTTTTGAAAAATATTAATTTTAATTTTTGTTATTTAATAGTACCCTATGGGCGAATACTTGCAAATGATAGACCATTGAAACCACAATGGGTTTTCTGTAGTGGAACAGTTGGTGTGGAATGCCTCATATAAGGAATGACAAATCGCTAATGTTCAAACAAAAATATTCAACTCTAACCTGATTGAGAATTAGAAGAAGAAAATTGTACAATATATTAGGTAGATCACGATATTAAAAATTATCATGCGCATGTACAAGGGGGGAAAGGGGAAATTCCCCCCCCCCCAGACCAAATTTCAAAAAGAAAACAAAAAGGAAAAAAAAGAGGAAAAAAGAGGAAAAAAGAGGAAAAAAAGAAGAAAAAAAGAAAAAAAGAAAAAGAAGAAGAAAAAAGAAAGAAGGAAGAAGCAAATTTTCTAAAATAAAATTTCCGAATAAAAATTTTCTCAAATCCGATAATTTTTCATAGAAAAAATCTAAATTTTTTCAGGGAAAATTTTTAAATTTTTAAAGGAAAAAATGTGACTCAATCTGAATATTTTCTGTGAAAAAATATCTGCCAATCTTATTATGAATTTTGGTATCTTTTAATAGTACTTATATTTTGAGAATTTTTCTAGAAAAATCCGTAAAAGAAAATGTTTGAGGATTGAAAATTTTTTCTTTTTTTCTTTGTGAAAAATCTGAGAATTTTTCTAGAAAAATCCGTAAAAGAAAATGTTTAGGATTGACAAATTTTTCTTTTTTTCTTTGTGAAAAATCTGAGAATTTTGCTATAGAAAAAACGTTTTGGAATTCGAGACTTATTCTATAGGAAAAAAGTCTTAGAATCTGAGACTTATTCTATATTAAAAAGATCTCAGAATATGAGATTTTTTCGAAAGGAAAAAGGTATAATAATCTGAGACTTTTTCTATGGGAAAAAGGTCTCAGAATCTCTTAACTTCAGACAAATTCTACGAAAAAAAGTCTCAGAATCTTAGTCTTTTTTAAAAAGAAAAATATCTCAAAGTCTGAGACTTTTTATTGTTGAAAAAAAGTCTCAGAAGTTTAAACTTTCTCAATTGGAAGAAGGTCACAGAATCTGAGACTTTTTCTATGGGAAAAAGGTGTTAAAATCTAAGACTTTTTCTATAGGAATAAGGTCTCAGAATCTCACAATTTTAGACTTTTTCTAAAGGAAAATTTCTCAGAATCTGAGGCTTTTTCTATAAAAAACAGGTCTCAAAATCTATGACTTTTTCTATAGGGAAAAGGTCTCAAAATTTTTTTGTTAAAAAAAAAAGTGCCAGAAATTTAGACTTATACTTAGACTATACCTAAGAAAAGGTCTCAGAATCTAAGACTTTTTCTATAGGAAAAACGTCTCAGAATCTAGGACCTTTTCTTTTGGAAAGAGTCTCACAATCTCAGACTTTTTCTATAGGAATAAGGTCTCCGAATCTGGGACTTTTTCTAAAAAGAAAAAGGTCTAAGAGTATAAAACTTTTTTTTATTGGAAAAAGGTCTCAGAAACAGACCTTTTTCACAAAAAAAAGTCTAAGAATCTGAGATTTTTTCTATAGGAAAAAGGTCTGAGAATTTGAAACTGTTTCTTTAGGAAAAAGGTCTTAGAATCTGAGACTTTTTCTATAGAAAAAAGGTCTCAGAATCTAATTTTTTTTAGTACGAAACAAATATACTAATCTGACAAGGGAAGTATCTCAACCCTTATGAACCGATTTGCCTGAAACTTGATATATATATAAAAGAGACGATTTTAAGTTTGGGGTGTCTCGGCTTATCGGCCATATCAGTGTTTCAAAATTTCGTTGTCCCCTTATGAAACAATGTGGACCTCCGGGAAAATTTCGATAACTCCCGAACTAACCGGAATATCCTCTAGAGCAAAAATACGTGTCGACTTAAATTTAATAAAGATTATTTCGTATTGATATCGACATCGTAGCTCTATGTCTTCATATAAATACCCCCCAAAATTTATTCATTTTCATGAAAAAAGTGTTTAACGAAGTCAAACTTTTACAAGGTTATGCCACCGTTGGATAGGCATTAAAAAACCTTTCTTTTCATATGTAAACATCATATAGTTTCTTAGAAAAAAATGGCTGAAAAATCCAAAAAAACATTTTTTGACCCATGTTTTGAACCCCTAAATCCCCGATATGGCCGATAAGCCGAGACACCCCAACCTTAGAATTGTCTACTTTATATACAGTGACGAGCAAAAGTGTAACAGGGTTCACATTGCTTAGATAATCTGCTCTATATTTTAAACTACACAAGATAAAGTATTGAAGTTTTTTGATAATTTTATTAGTTAATTGATCAGAATTTATAAACATTATCGAAATATGCTGTAAAATTTTTTATAAAAAAAATATAGTAAAAATTCCATAAAAAGGCAAGTGTTACATTATTGCACTCATGATTTTTCTACATAAATCTTCAGAACAACTTTTATATTTCGGGCATATAGACCCGGATTTTGCAATTTTTTTACAAAACTTAATAAATAACATAAAAATAATTCATTTGTTGAAAAGAAATTTTGGCTAAACATTTTTTTTAACTCAAAAGTCCGTCCCTTTAACGATTTTGGGAGAGCCACACGTATTACTCAAGCTTAGAATATACAGACATTATTTTTTTGGAATGGCGTTTATATCCGGCGATAGTAGAGCCCATTTATAATCAAATTCATAAGTGGTTTGTTTATTTTGCAATTAATACAATTTTTTTATTGGGTACTCAATTTGGGTTTTTGGCGGAATTTCAAATATTTTTGCAGATATTCAACATTTTTCGGATGAATACGAGCCAATTCTGGCCGATGATGTTTTTTCTATACTCGGTCTTAAATATATCGTCAATTAAAATCATCAGTAGATTGACAATATTGTTATAAAGAATGTAGTTATTATTAAATCCCTATTTAAAATTATTGTTTGGGGTACCTAAATTGAATTAGTAAATTTCGTCCAATGATAAGAGCAGCAAAAGACTTTTATTTATTAAACATTATTTATTTTTATTCTTTCTGAAAAAATTAACTCCAAAGATTGCGTTCTGATTCGATAATTTGACACTATGGCACTACCCCGAGGATAATGTCCAAAACCACGAAATGTGATAGTGGTTTTAAATGGCATAAACCCATTCTTAACAAAATTTATGATCAACTGGTGATATAACTTGTTGATTTATTTACGGCTGAATTAAGAAAACACTTCTTGAGGCAAAATTGGCCGAAAAATCAGCCGAAAAATGTCGAATTTCGGCAAAAATATTTGAAATTCCTCCAGAAACCCAACCCCAGTACACAATAACTTTTTTTTTACTAATTGCAAAAGCAACAATCCATTTACGAAATTTTTTATAAATGGTCTCTATTATCGCCTGATATAAACACCATTCAAAAAAAATAATTTCTGCAAATTCTTTGCTTGATAAATATGCGTGGTTCCCAAAAAAACGTAAAAAGGACGGACTTTTGGGTTAAAAATAATGTTTACCCAAAATTTCTTTTCAACAAATGAATTATTTTTATGTTATTTATTAAGTTTTATAAAAAAATTGCAAAATCCGGGTCTATATGCGCGAAATATAAAAGTTGTCCTAAAGATTTATGTAGAAAAATCATGAGTGCAATAATGTAACACTTGCCTTTTTATGGAATTTTTACTATATTTTTTTTATAAAAAATTTTACAGCATATTTCGATAATGTTTATAAATTCTGATCAATTAACTAATAAAATTATCAAAAAACTTTAATACTTTATCTTGTGTAGTTTAAAATATAGAGCAGATTATCTAAGCAATGTGAACCCTGTTACACTTTTGCTCGTCACTGTATATTTTACGTTTCATGCAAATCGGTTCATAAGGGTTGAGATACTTCCCTTGTGAGACCATTTCTATAAGTAAAATATATTAAGAATGATTTAAAATATGAAGCACTTTCTATAAAAGGTTTCAGAATCTTAGACTTATTTGTGGAAAAAAGTTCTTTGAATCTGAAAATTTTTCTATACGAAAAAAGTCTCAGATTTTGGGACATTTTTTGTAAAGAAGTCTTAGATTTTGGCTTTTTATACGTCAAATGCGTAAAGGCCGGGTTAGCCCAAAAACGTAAGCAAAAATAGCACAGAACATTTTGATTTATGTTTTGTTTTTTTTTTTTTTCAACGCATGGTATTTTATGTCACGCTAAGAGTCCCCGCACAACAATGTCGGAGCGGTTGACGTTTTCGGTCATGAGAGAGTATAGGCGCAAAACAAAGACGGTAGCGGAAAATGCTAACATATGTTAATTTTCACACTATTTTTTCACTTTTTCGTCACTTTTTTATTTAAATTAATTGTATTTTTAATTATCAATATGATTTTTCCATATTGATTCGTTTTTTCTTGTTTTTTTTTTTTAATTTTAATATTTTATGTCTTTAGAGATCATATTTTTTTGTTTACTTTATCGAAAAAAATCGAAATATTTGTAAAAAAAGTGGCAACATTTTTATATCAAAAATTAAGGGAGAGAGAGAGAAACCAACACAAAAATAAAATTGATTTTATTCTAGCGGTTTTCGGTCGAGCGTTTTTTCATGCCAAATTTGTATGAAAAAAACGTCACCGACATTGTTCTGCGGGGACTCTAAAACGAAGAGAGAACCTATTCTCAACAGGTTCTCTCTACATTTTAAAGTGACATAAAATAACATGCGTTGAAAAAAAAAAACATAAATAAAAATGTTGTGTACTATTTTTGCTTACTGAATATTGTATAAAGTCTACGCTACGGTTACGTTTTTATGCTAATCCGGCCTTTAGAATCTGAGACTTTTTCTATGTATACAAAAATGTACAATTTTCTTTTGAGACAAATTAAAAAAAAAAATGATCTAAACGAAATACCTATGACCATGAAAAACAAACCTCCTTCAGCAAAAACTAATAAATTTGATGATTTTATAGGTTTCCATCACCTTTTTTACAAAAAAAAAAAAAAAAAAAGAATCCCTGTTTTTGCTCGTCCAACCAAGGTTTTTTTTTCCAAAGTAAAAAAAAAATCCCCCCCCCCCAAACTCAAAAGCTGTACCCGCCACTGAAATTATTCGATGTGAATATCATAGTTTTAATTAGTATAGGAAATAATGACCTCGAGCTACAATAAAACTACCCGAAATAAAAATTTTTATTTAAACATTTTTAATTTTTTTATAAAAATTAATCAGAATTTGATTAAAATATTAGTTAATACATATATGGACATTACTGAAAAGTGTTTATATGTTAAAAAAATAAATATTATTATTTCGTATGCCATTTATACAATTTGATATTAATTACCCAGCAAAACTTAGATTACCAAATAAGGTATAAAATAAGGTATAGGATTGCTTATTTTATACATTGCAGCATTGATGATTTTAACAGGGGATGAGACTCAAAGTAATGCATCCACATTATGACAAAGAATACCAGTAAGGTATAAAATAATTGATCAAATTTATAGCAAAGCATACGAGTAAGGTATACAATATAGCATACCAGAACATAATATATAAGGTGTTAAGAGTAGTGAAAAAGTAATTTTGTATCAAATTTACTCACGTGATTGTAAGTGAGTGTAAGTAGATAAAATATGTTCGTGCGTGAGTGTGTGTCATTAGAAAATTCCTGTCGTGAGCCCATCTCTAGTTTAAACTTATGCATTTTTTATAAAATAATTACTTTTTATGTTATTGTAATGCATTATGCATCCAATTATAAATAATGCATTAGTTCAAACTTTGAAATAATACATAATGTAGTCAAATATAAGTCATACATGATTTAATGTTTAGAAATAATAAATATGAAATACATTTTTTCCAATAATCATGCATTACGTAACAATTTATTAGTAATGCATTATTTTTCACTTTAAAATAATACGTTGTGGAACAAATGTTTGGTAAGACATCCTGAAATAATGCTACAAATAAGGTGTATACATTACCTGGTAATGTGTTATATAATCACCACCCATTACAGAAGTTTTTCTGGGTACTTTAAAAAAAAATATTTTTGAATAAATATTTTCTTTTAAAAATTTTTTATAAGGTCCAAAAAAAAATATAAAAGAACTTTTTCAGTAATGACCAAATATTATCTTATATTTTAAGCTTAAAAAATTAAAAAAAATGTTTATCACTTTGTTCAGAACTTTTCGATTTTCCAGTCAAAAAAGGATTCGGTTCCCCTACAGATCCAGTATTTGTTTGTGTTAATATTGACGACAAAAGGCAATTTTTTCGACCTAGAGCGAAATTTGCTACACCCTATTGCACACCCTCTCATAATAAATACTAATAAGAAAACCACCTATTTATACCAAAACCAATACTCTTTTATGTTCCTCTTCGTTGCCTCATAACGGATGCAAAGTAAATTGCATACTCTTTAAAGGATTTCCGTTTAAAAGTGTCTGGTGGTATTAGTAAAAGTGTAAATGGGTTCAGATAAGTATGTGTGTGTGTGTGTTTTTGCACTTATATATTTCCATAAACTTTTTTTGTATGTTTAAACTCTTTGACTCCTTAAAACTAATACAACTTATTGTTTGTTCTTTACCAGCACGTATAAAAAAATATTAAAAAAATATTTAAAATTTTTCTATAAAACTTTTTTTTAAACAAAGTGCAAAGTACAACATTTAGTAGAATTTGCAGAAAATCACATGAGTACAATAACACTCTTTTTTTTGTGTTACGTACGTTATACGTCCTCTGCCCTAAAATTGTTTTAAGTAATACTTAAAAACAAAAGTTTTTTTTTTATTTTTTTTTGTGTTAAAAGCCCTTTTTGCTCTAGAAATTTAATTAACTTTTTCTTTAAGCTCATTAGTCGCAACAGAAAATTTATTTTTGTGAAAATGTGTGTAAAATTATTAACTAAAATTTAAATAAATGTGTCAGCATAAGCCGACTGCATGAAACTCTGTAATATTTCAAATTTCACCACACTCAAAAAAAAAAACCTTGTAAAATTACATGCTTTTTACCAATAATTTTCTAAATTTACAATATTTTTACCAATAAAATTGTAAATTGACAAATTTTTTAACACTATAAAATTTACAAGGAGGTTTCGTAACTTTACTAGATTTTTCGAGAATTCCTAGTAATTTTAAAAGCTTTTTCGTAATTTTACAAGACTTTTACCAATAAAATTGTAAATTTACAACTTTTTTAGCGCAATAAAACTTTTAAGGTAATCTCGTGAATTTACTAGATTTTTTTTGTAAAAAATGTTTCAAATTTGTAAAATTACAAAAAAAATTGTAAAGTTACTAAAAAAAATGTAAATTTCGATCGAATTTTTTTTTTTGTTAAAAAACAAGAAAAACTGTCAAATAATAAAACTTTTAAGGTAATCTCGTGAATTTACTAGATTTTTTTTGTAATAAATGTTTCAAATTTGTAAAATTACAAAAAAAATTGTGAAGTTACCAAAAAAAAATGTAAATTTCGATCGATTTTTTTTTTTTGTTAAAAAACAAGAAAAACTGTCAAATAAAATTTTTCTAATAATATAATAATATGGCAACAATTGCAATATTAAAATATTACAAATTTTATAAAACTCAAACGACTTTTATATTTTTTTTTTTCTTTTAACGCCACATCAAACTTGTTGTTGCTTGTAATTGACTATGATGAAGGGCGTAATGAACCTTATTGTTTTCAATAGAAATTTTGTTAAAAGTGTTTAATTAAATTTAAAACAAATTAATCTACTACAAGGGAAGTCATTCGAGAAATAATTGAATTCAGTAAATAACTTAAGAATTTTTCTATACGAATTTGTCATAATCTGAAAGTTGTTATACAAAACAAACGTCTTAGAATCTGATAATTTTTTTTTTTACGAAAAATATCTCAGAATCTGAGAATTTTAATATACAAAAAATGTGGAAATTTTCTATACGAAAAATGTCTCAAAATTTAAGATTTTTTGTATATGAAACCTGTCTTAGAATCTGAGACTATTTTTATACGAAAACTGTCTCAGAATCTAAGACTTTTTTTATACGAAAAATGTCTCATAGTCTGAGAATTTTTCTTTATGATCTGAGATTTTTTCTTTATGATCTGAGAATTTTTCTTTATGTCTCAGAATCTGAGAATTTTTCTACTCGCAAAATTTCTAATACACAAAAATTTTTTTTTCCATGAACGATTTTTATAGTATTTATGAACAAATTCATACAATTTATTAACTTTTTCATAATATTTATAAACTTTTTCATAGTATTCATGAATAAATCATAATATGTGAAATTTAAGAATTTTTAACATTTTTCATAAATACTATGAAAAAGTTTATAAATATTATGAAAAAGTTAATAAATTGTATGAATTTGTTCATAAATACTATGAAAATCGTTCATGGAAAAAAAAAAAATTTTGTGTGCAGAACATCAGAATTTTTCTATACAAAAAATATCTCTGAATCTGAGAATTTTCTTATTCGAAAAATGCCCAGAATTTGAGAATTTTTCTATACCAAAAATGTCTCCGAATCTAACAAGGGAAGTATCTCAACCCTTATGAAACGATTTGCATGAAACGTCATATATATAAAAGAGACAATTCTAAGGTTGGGGTGTCTCGGCTTATCGGCCATATCGGGGATTTAGGGGTTCAAAACATGGGTAAAAAAATGGAAAAAAATAGTTTTTTGGATTTTACAGACGTTTCTTTCTAAGAAACTATATGATGTTTACATATGAAAAGAAAGGGTTTTTTAATGCCGATCCAACGGTGGCATAATCTTGTAAAAGTTTGGCTTCGTTAAATACTTTTTTCATGAAAATGTGTAAATTTTGGAGGGTATTTATATGACATAGACCTACGATGTCCATATGAATACGAAATAATCTTTATTAAATTTAAGTCGACACGTATTTTTTCTCTAGAGGATATTCCTGTTAGTTCGGGAGTTATCGAAATTTTCCCGGGGGTCAAAATTGTTTCATAAGGGGACAACAAAATTTTGAAATACTGATATGTCCGATAAGCCGAGACACCCCAACCTCAAAATCGTCTCTTTTATATATATTTTAAGTTTCAGGCAAATCGGTTCATTAGGGTTGAGATACTTCCCTTGTAAGAAATTTTCAATACGAAAAATATCTCAGAATTTGAGAATTTTTCTATACGAAAAATGTCTCAGAACCTCAGAATTTTTCTATATGAAAAATGTCTCAAAATCTGAGAATTTTTCTATATTTTTTCCTCAGAATCTAAGAATTTTTCTATATAAAAAATGTCTCAGAACCTAAGAATTTTCCTCTACAAAAAATGTCTCAGAATCTGAGAATTTTTCTATTAGGCAAATGTCTCAGAACATTAGAATTTTTCTATAAACAAAATATCTCAGAATCTGAGAAAATTTCCATACATAAAATTTTTCTATATGAAAAATGTCTCAGAGTCTGAGAATTTTCCATATGAAAAACATTTCGAAATTTGTGGATATTTCTGTACGAAAAATGTCTCAGAATCTATGAGTTTCTTATACGAAAAATTTTCCAGAATCTGAAAAGTATCCCATAAGAAAGATTTCCTAAAATCTAAGAATTTTTCTATACGAAAAATGTCTCAGCATTTTTTATACAAAAAATGCTTTAGACTCTGAGAATTTTCTATACGTAAAATGTCTTAGAATCTGAGAAATTTTCTATGTCTTTAATCCTGAGAAATTTTCTTTATGGAAATTTTCTATACGAAAAATATTTCAAAATCTGAGAAATTCTTTGTATAAAAAATTTTCTTTACGAAAATTTTCTCAGAATCTGAGAAGTTTTCTATTTGTAAAATATCTCAGAATCTGAGAAATTTTCTATACGAAAAATGTCATAGAATTGGAAAAAATGTCTATGGAAAAAAATGTCTTAGAATCTGAGAAATTTTATTTTCTATAGGACAAATCTGTCTGAATCTGAGAATTTTTCTTTACAAGAGACATTTTTCTCAGGACTGATTGTGAGATTTTTTCTATTCTAAAATTAATCGGAATCTAAGAATTTTTCTTTATGAAAAATGTCGTAGAATCTGAGAATTTTTCTTTATGAAAAAAGTCTCAAAAGTCTCTGGTCTGCATATAGGCTGCAACTTAAGAGTTTTAAGAAGATGATCAGAAATGCAAAATGTGATTCTTGGAAAAACTTCTGCGGAAACATAGAAGACGTTTCTGAGGCATCCAGGCTGCGCAAGGTTCTGGCTTCTTCACCTTGCACTCTGGGATATCTGAAAGATCCTAATGGGGCGTGGTCTTCCTCCAGTGGAGAGTCGCTGGATCTCCTTTTAAACACGCATTTTCCGGGCAATTCCATGACGCCGTTTCAAGCTTTGGAACGTTCTGACGCCCAAGCATCTGAAATTGCTTCGGAAATAATAAATATGCCAACATTAATCTGGGCGATAAAAAGCTTCAGGCTCTATAAATCCCCGGGACCTGATGGTATAATCCCGGCTGAGTTGCAGCAGGTGTCGGACTATATAGCCCCGTTGCTGTATAATCTATACACAGCATGCATCAACTGGTCGTATATTCCTTTAAAATGGAGGGATACCAGAGTCGTATTTATCCCAAAGGCTGGGAAAAGTTCCCACACAGCTCCGAAGGATTTCAGAACAATTAGTCTGTCTTCTTCTTTGTTAAAGACAATAGAACGAATGATAGACTCATATTTGCGTAGAGTGATTGACCCGAGGTTGCTTTCGACAAAGCAACATGCATACAGCAAGGGTAGATCAACGGAAAAAGCTCTGCATGAGCTCGTTGGTACCATCGAGAGATCGCTTTCGGTAAAGGAGTACACTATTGTGGCCTTTCTTGATATAGAGGGGGCTTTTAATACTGTCATCCCAGACTCGATAATTTTGGCATTGTCTGGTCAAGGAGTGGTGGAAAACCTACTTGCCAATAGACGTATAACTTCCGAATTGGGAGCGTCCGTCATATCTCGATTTGTTAATAGGGGCACACCACAAGGAGGTGTTCTTTCGCCGCTTCTTTGGAACCTGGCACTGTCATGTTGTCGCATATGCTGACGATGCACAGTGGGCCAGGATCTCCGTTTTTTGGCCAAAAGGCCATTTCGCTGCATCTGAATTCTGTTGATGTATTCAAAATCTTGGAATGTTCAATATTATGTAAATAAAATATTGTAATATTGTGGCTAACTGATTTTCTTTGGCAAAAGGTCAAAGTCAAAATTTCGAATTTTTGTGACATTTTTTTTTTTTAAATGTATTAAAAAAACTTTGTAAATTAAAGAATTTTTGACTGAAAATCATTCAGAAATCACTAAAGAAGTACTTATTAACTTATAAAAATCTAAAACACTTCAATAATTATCTAAAGAAGGTATAAAATTTAAGTTTCCCCAAAAAAATAACGATTTTTTTGAAAATCGCCATTTTTCAACCTCGATCTCCAAAAAGCTCCAAACGATTTTGGAAAACCTTTAATGCCAATGTGTTCCTTAATATGTCCCCTAACTAGAATTTTGCGACCGTCTGCGACCATTCGTAAACTTTCGAGATATTGTCCTATAACTAAAAAATGGCGTTCAGATTACACTTCTACACTAGCACGGAACACTCCGATTGTTCTGCAATTCACGTATGTTATAGAAGGTCGAAATCTAAGATTAACCTGTTTTTTTTAGGTACCATCTCGGTGGTTAAAGAGGGGAAATGGGAGGGGGGAAAACGGTATTATTTCGTTTTTTCATATCTGTTTCAAAGGAGCTATATGAACATTTCATACAGATCGAAAGGTTTTTTGAAGGCATATTAAATGGTGTATTGGACTTAGCGAAATACGGTTTTATTAAGTTGTAATTGTCAAAAATCTGTAAACTATACTATATACATATAAACGTTATATTATATACATAGATAGGACCTCCAAATTCAGATACATATAATAATCTCTATTATGATTAAGCCGACACTTGTTTTTGCTTTTGCCGATATTTTTGCTAGTTCGGCTTTTATTCGGACTTTTATAAATTCTTAATGCTCACATATTCAGTGACGCATTTAAGCGGATGATATTTATGGGTTACCACTTTAATTAGCCGATAGTGGCAATTGATGTAAATATTCGATTCGCAACACATAACCGATTCTTTGGAATTCAAAATTTTACTGGGTATATTTTGGTGCACTATTTCGTCTTTAGTTTGAATACATTATTTCTGTGTGATAAAAAAAGAAGTCAAATAAAAATAAAGTTAACACCTCTTCATTTAAGAGCATTTCCATAAAAAAATTTGGATGTAATTTACCATAACAAAACTTTTCTGCATTTTTTCTTGTTAATTACGACTTTCTTGGATTTTGTTTATATTAATGTGCCCAAGAAAACACTTTGCTGCTAAGCCTTGTCTGAAAATGTTAGTTTGAATTAGAAAATTTTCATAAACATATTTGTTACACCATTTTGATTCTTAAATTTTCGTTATCATATTCGTAATCAGCGAAGCCATTTCGTTTATAAACAAATTATTAAAGTTCATTATATTTAAATTTAAAATGTATGGCCGCCATTTTGAATCCACCATGTTGAATTTAAAGTTTTTTCTTCTATATTCGAAAACATTGAAGCCATATAAAGTAGAAACAAATAATTTAAATTCAATATTTACAAATTTTTAAATTAAAGGCCACCACGTTGAACCCGCCATTTTGAATTTCAAATTTTCGATTTCATATTCTTAATTAGTGACGCCATATCATTGATAAACAAATAATTGAAGTTTAATATTTACAAATTTTAAAATTTTTGGCCGGCATTTTGAATCCACCATTTTGAATTTCTATTTTCTGATTCCAAATTCGTAATTAGCGACGTCATATCCTTCATAAACAAATAAATAAAGTTCAATGTATACAAATCTAAAAGTTTTTTACCGCCATTTTGAATCCGCCATTTTGAATTTTAAATGTTCGATACCATATTCGTAATCAGCGTCGCCATATCCTTTATAAACAAATATTTAAGGTATTATATATTCAAATTTTAAAATTTATGGCCGCCATTTTGAATCCGCCATTTTGAATTTTAAATTTTCCATTCCAGATTTGTGATTAGCCACTGCCTAAACCTCTTTTGGCATATTATAAAGACTTCTATACTCTGTATTCTAGTTTTGGCCAAAATTCTTGGATGCTGGCCCACAGTGCGATGTCGCGATAGCGGTAAAGGGGAAGAATCTGCCAACATTGAGGGACATTCTTCAGGGTTCTCTGAAAGATCTGTCTAAATGGGCAAGAGACTGTGGCCTAGGAGTTAATCCAAGTAAAACAGAGCTTGTTTTGTTTACAAGGAAAATAAGATTCCTGCTTTTGATCCTATTTCTCTGGACGGCACTGAAATAACCTTCTCAGATGGAGGCAAGTATCTTGGAGTATTTCTAGATAGGAAGTTGAATTTCAGGCGTAACATTGAGGATCGGCTGAGAAAAGCAACGATTGCTTTATATTCCTGTAAAAGGGCCATTGGAAAACGATGGGGTTTTAGCCCTCAATTCGTTCATTGGATCTATACTGCAGTGGTGCGTCCAATTCTGCTGTATGGAATCATTGTCTGGTGGCCTGCTTTAGAAACAAAAGCGAACTGTGTCTTTATCACGAAGGTACAGAGAATGGCGTCGATGTGCATCACTGGTGCTCTTCGTACTACACCTACGGCTGCATTAGAAATCCTCCTTCACCTGATACCATTGGACATATTGGGCAGGCAGTATGCGGCTGCGTCGGCAATTCAACTTAATAGCACGCTGCAATGGAGCAGCAGCGATTGTGGCCATAGCGCGATCTTGAAGAAGATAACAATACCATAAAATGTGGACTGTGCTCCCTCTGTGAGCCTCTTTGAGCGCCACTTTACCACTATGATACCATCCAGGGAGTCTTAGATGGGGGATACTCCGGGTAGTGGAGCTACCATAAATTTTTACACAGATGGATCGAGGCTGCACGAACAAGTGGGCTTTGGAGTCTATTCGGAGGAGCTTGGGTTGAGCCTGGCTCGTAGATTGCCAGATCATTGCAGTGTTTACCAGGCAGAGATGCTGGCAATAAAGGAAGTGGCTGACTGGTTGAGCTGCAATGTCTTGTCTACAACCGCAGTCATCATCTATACTGATAGTCAAGCCGCGGTCAAGTCCCTGGATTCAATCAGCTTTACCACAAGAAAATAAAATAAATTTAAAATGAGCTTTAAATTTTATTTCCATACAAATTGTTTATGTTTTTAAAATCGACTTTCAAAAAATGTATTGAAAATTTGAAATTTAAAATAAAACTTTTGTTAAAATAGACTTTTTGTTTTCTTGTGGTAAGGGCCAATGTTTCTGAAAACAAGATCTGCCCTTAACTGCCGCACGTCTTTAAATGAGATGGCCAAGCAGTTTAACATATGACTCACATGGGTTCCAGGGCACAGAGACATTCCAGGGAATTGCAAAGCCGATGAGCTTGCAAGACTAGGAACTACCTTACAGGTTCCAACAGAATTGGAATGTGTTGGTATGCCTCTAGAAACTTGCAAGCAAAACCTACGGCTTTGTTCTGCGACGGAGACTAATCAAAGATGGGCAAATGGATGGACGTGTGAGACAACACGACTGATTTGGCCTTCTCTTAATCAGGGGCGCACAAGTGAGCTGACATCGCTTCCAAGAGGAGAGATTTCGACAGTGGTTTCTATAATTACCGGACACTGTCTTATAGGGAAGCACGCAGAGCGGTTAAACTTGCCGTCGAATGACTTTTGCCGAAGTTGCATGGATGAAGAGGAGTTGGAAACTATCGAACACTTAATTTGCCATTGCCCGGCACTTTCTGGTATGGTGGTGGTATCGCAATGGACCTCAGAGTCTACGTGTGTTGACGTAAAACGTCAACAGCCACTTACAACCAAACCAAACCTCTATGCGAAAAACATCTCTGAATCTGAGAATTTTTCTATTCGGAAAATGTCTCAGAACATTAAAATTTTTCTATACGAAAAATATCTATGAGTTTTAGATTTTTTTTATACAAAAATGTCTCGGAAGCTTGAATTTTTTTATTCGACAAATGTCTCGGAATCTGAGAATTTTTCTGTAGAATCTGAGACTTTTTCTATAAAAAAAATGGCTTAGAATTTAAGACTTTTTTTATAGGTAAAATGTCTCAGAATCTGAGACTATTTCTATAGGAAAAATGTCTCAGAATTTGAGACTTTATTTTTAGGAAAAATGTCTTAGAATCTGATACTTTTCTATAGGAAAAATGTCACCAAATCTAAAACATTTTCTATAGGAAAAATGTCTCAGAATCTGAGAGAGTTTCTTTAGGAAAAATGTCTCAGAATCTGCGACTTTCACTAAAGGTTTTCCTTTGTCTCAGAATCTGAGATTTTTCTTTAGAAATAATGTCGGAGAATCTGAGACTTTTTCTATATGAAAAATATCTCAGAATTTTAGACTTTTTCTGTATGAAAAATGTCTTTTTAAAAAATGTCCCAGAATCGGAGTCTTTTTCTAAAGGAAAAATTTCTCATAGTCAGAGACTTTTTTGAATTTTTAACATATAATTACAAATCATATACTAAATAAACCTAACCGAGACGGGTGACAAAGACCATTGTCTCGTTGTAGCAAAACAGACCAAGGCCTCTGGTGGGATTCGAACACACGACCCACAAACCCAGAATCTAAGACTTTTTCTATAGGAAAAATATCTCAGAATTTTAGACTTTATTTGGAGGAAAAATGTCTCAGAGTCTGACACATTTTCTTTAGGAAAAATGTCTCAGAATCTGAGACTTTTTCTATAGAAAAAATCTTTCAGAATTTGAGAATTTTCTATGTGAAAAATGTCTCGGAATGCAGGACTTTTCTGTAGAAAAATGTCTCAGAATCTAAGACTTTTCTATAGGAAAAATGTCTCAGAATCTAAGCCTTTTTAAATCCCAGCAAAAATAAATATAGATTTTGGCGACACAGCATCAACGATTGCTTTTGGGACAATTTCAATAAAAAATCATTGATTCTGGAATGTTAAGTAGAACCGGTTGCAGTGTAATATGATGCGTTCTGGAACCGATTATTTGGAACAGAAAATTTTGCTGCGAAATTATTTAAACAATTTTTTTATCCACGCCTTTAAAAGAAGGGAGGGCAAAAACTACAAAATTTTTTATCCCCTGGGTCCAAGCACAGGACTATGAACTTCTGCGAACACAAAAATGTTTTATTTGTTTCACAAAAATACAGAAAAACGTCAAAAAAATTGCCATTTTTAAGAGGTTGGTTAAATTCTTCAAGGGGGAACTTTATTCCCCCTGGTCCGATTTGGCCTATTTCCAAACTTAGCCTGCCTAGGACCATAAGACATATTCATGCCAAACTTAAGGGGTCTAGCTATTTTATTTTGGACTGCATCGTGTTAACTACAGACGGACAGACGGACGGACGGACATCGCTAGAATGTCTTACAAGGGAAGTATCTTAACCCATATGAACCGATTTGCATGAAACGTCAAATATGTAAAAAAAGGGACAATACTAAGGTTGGGGTGTCTCGGCTTATCGGCCATATCGGGGATTTAAGGGTTTAAAACATGGGTCAAAAAATGGCGAAAAAAACGTTTTTTGGATTTTTCAGCCAATTTTTTCTAAGAAACTATATGATGTTTACATATAAGAAGAAATGTTTTTTTAATGCCTATCCAACGGTGGCATAACCTTGTAAAAGTTCGGCTTTCTTAAATACTTTATTCACTAAAATGTGTAAATTTTGGGGGGTATTTATATAAAGACATAGACCTACGATGTTCATATGGATACGAAATAATCTTTATTAAATTTAAGTCGACACGTATTTTTTCCCTAGAGGATATTCCTGTTAGTTCGGGAGTTATCGAAATTTTCCCGAAGGTCCACTTTGTTTCATAAGGGGACAACGAAATTTTTAAACTCTGATATGGCCGATAAGCCGAGACACCCTAACCTTAAAATAGTCTCTTTTATATATATTTTAAGTTTCAGGCAAATCGGTTTATAAGGGTTGAGATACTTCCCTTGTTAGAATCGATCACTGATCAATAATATATATACATTATGGGGTCCCCGACCGATATTTCGATGCGTTACACACGGAATGACAAAGTAAGTATACCCCCATACTGTAGTTGGAGGGTATACAAATGTCCAATCATATTTTAGAATCTCCAATTATATTTAAAAATCTCCAATTATATTGAAATGTAATTAAAATTTTTTTGGTTATAAATTGTAATATCTGAAATATAAATGGAAGTTTCTGAAATATAAGTTGAAATTTTCGAAATATAATTGGAAATTTTTTAAATGTAATTGGATCTCTTAGGCGATATTTCTTCCAAATGCTTGCAGGGAGTCAAATGATTTTCAGAATTAGTCCATTGTATTTAAGATTTTCCAATTCTGTTCAGAAATAGTCAATTGTATTTCAGATTTTGTAATTTGTATTTCAGAAATAGTCAAATGTGCTTCATCTTTATTCTGCTTAATTCAGCTCTAAAAAGAAACATGAATTCACTGCATCTTTATAGCGATTTTTTCAACGCTCTTAAGAGATGTGAATTTAGAGCATCTTAAGAGCGCTTTTTCGGTGTATCCAACTAGCGCTCTAAAGTGTGACATCGCCTTAGAGAATCAGCATGAATTCAGCAGGTTTGGATGCTCTCCTTGACTCGAGTTTCCTATCCAAAAGCTGCTGCCAGTACAGCAAAATTTCTGCTTGGATAGAAAAAATGTCTCAGAATATGGATCTTTTTCTTTAGTAAAAATTTCTTAAAATCTGAGGCATTTTCTAAAGGAAAAATGTCTCAGAATATGGGACTTTATAGGAAAAATTTCTCAGAATCTGGGACCTTTTCTATAAGAAAAATGTCTCAAAATCTGAGACTTTTTCTATAGGAAAAATGTCTCAAAATCTGAGACTTTTTCTTTAGGAAAAATGTCTTAGAATCTGAGACTTTTTCTTTAGGAGAAATAGCTCCGAATCTAAGACTTTTATTATTGGAAAAATATTTTAAAAATGCATTAAATGCATTTTCTCGATCTTTTGTTGTCCTAAATTTTGATAATTTTATTTATAGCTTCTCCGTCACTTTCTATTGAAAAAACTGACCCCCCTTCTTCCAACTCTAAAGCTGTACCCGCTACTGGTCTTAACAGATTTTTAAATGCTAAATTCTGAAAAAACATTGTTTCTAACACTTGGCATACCTTCTTTCTTCAAAAAATCGTACTCATTCATAAAATTGAGTAAGCAAAACTTTCTTTAAAGTTTATTGTCTTTATATCACTTGAAATTAAATTATCTTAAATTACATTTGACAAATTATTTAATGCAATTATTTTCATTAAAATAATTTTGTTCGGTAAAAGACTCACTTTAATTTTTTTTTGTTTTAATCAATATTGACAGTAAATGATGCCAACCAACCCTCAATTCATTCACATCCATTAAATCAAACGAACGCATGTATCAATGAAATATTCATTCATAAGTGTCAAAAGACTCATCAGCATCATCATCGAAATACTGAAAAATATTAATGAAAACATGGCACGAAACATGATGAAGATAGTAGCCAAAAAAAAAAAAAATAAAAACCAAAATAATATCAAAATAATATAAAAATTCAGCTAACCCTTGATTAACAGGGAATACAAAAGTATTAAAAAATATTTAACGGTAATAAAGTTAAAATATTTTGGAGAGGACTTTTTATACCCTCCACTCTACACTCAAAGAATTATGTAGTTAAATTCTAGTGAATATTCACTTAAAATAAATGAAATTTTATTTAAAAACCATTCCACTGTCTGTTGAAAACACGCTAACTTTTGAAAGAATTTACGGAGGTTGCTGAAGGTTGGCATATATGTTGGGTATTTACGTGGTCAGGCTGGTATTGCAATCCAGCGAAATCGGTTCAGTGGTTCAAAAGTTATGAGCAAAATACTGAATTTCGGCAAGGGTTTTTCGTGAATTTACGAGATAAAAAAACACGATTACTTTCGAAAGGAAATTCTGAGCATGCTGAAGCTTAGCGTTTATATTTGCCGTTCCCCTGGACTATTTCGTATTGAATTTCAGCCGAATCGGTCCAGTGATTCAAAAGTTATTAACTAAAAATCGTGAATTTCAGATTAGCTTCACCTTAAATTCACGTGTTGAAAACCCGTTAAACATGTTTTAAAAACATTGGTAAGTCACAAAAATATTTTACAACATATTTTTGTCACTCAAAAATATTTTTACACCAACAAAAAAAAAAAAATACTCGAAAAAAATTTTACACTCAAAAAAAAAAACTTTAGTAAATTATTTTTTTTTTTTCAAAAATTACATAAAAAAAAGTTTTTTTTACACAAATTAAAATATTTCTAATCAAACATGTTTTTTTTTCACGTTTTTCACTATCACTTTAAAAGGGCATTGTGGAGGGTATTAATAGATTGCAAGTCGAATTTAACTTTTCTATTTGTTTTAAAAAAACCTTTTGTATTATCGGGGTCAAAATAAATCGTATAACAGAAATTGTGGATTTTTTTGATTAAAAAAATATTTTTCAAAAGTATTTGAGTTCAAAAACTACATTTAAAAAAATTATGTCATTACTGTTTGTAGTTTATTTAAAAAGTTTTCCGTTTAGTCGTTTTTAAAAGAAACAAGTAAAAAAGTTAAATTCGGCCTTGCCGAATGTAGTGATACCCTCCACAATTTCAAAAAGATTATTGCAAACAACTTTATTTAAAAGGAAATTACTTTTGAAAAAAAAAAAAATTTGAAAAAAAAATTTCCGCGAAAAAAAAATTTTGGTAAAAAAAAAAAATCCGCGATTTTTTTCTTTTTTTGTCAAAAAATATGTTCGTAATTGTTTAAATACCATTTTGTGTTCAATTATGTTCACATATGTCAACCAGAAGCCGAATTAAAGCATTTTGTATTTTTAGGTTATGTTGAATGTACTGAAATTTTTGAGGTGTGCTTACATTTTCGTTCATAACTTTTAAACCGCTGAACCGATATCGCTCAAATGCAATACCAAACTTCTCGGGAGAACTTCCAATATATATGTTAAGTTTCAGTCATCTCTGTGCAATATTTTGTCCGCGAGAGCATTTTCAACAGACAGACAGACGGACAGACGGACAGACGGACAGACGGACAGACGGACAGACGGACATCGCTAGAATGTCTTAAAATCGATCGGGCATCATGAATATATATACTTTATGGGGTCCCAGACCGATATTTCGATGAGTTACAAACGGAATGACAAACTTATATATACCCTCTATCACTAAGTGGAGGGTATAAAAACATTTGTTTGATGTTCAGTTTTTATTAATGACTATTTCAGTCCTGTGTTTCAAAAATAAAACACTAAAAAATAAAGATTTTCATTAACATTTAATTTATAAAGTCATTTATTTTTGTTCTGTAAGTAAAAACTACTGATAATTTTTTAAATTTTTAATGATTTGTGTAAGTAATTTTTTTTTAAATTGTTGGTATTTTTTAATGATATATCATTAGTTTTTACCTACAAAAGAAGGTTATTTGTTTGTAGAAAAAAAAATTCAAAAATTTTTTTATAGAAATATAAAAACATATTTGTATCAAGTGGCTTTGGCACGATGGGTAGAGTGTCTGTCCAGAATGTAGTTGATTGCGGGATCGATTCCCCAAAATTTTATTAAAAATTTTTAAAAAAATATTTCAATAGAAAATTGTATAAAATAACCTACGAAATCGTTAATTTTTAATGTTTTCGTAGGTTATTTTTTTGTAATTTTTTGGTAAAAATAACAGAACTATCATTAATTTTTAATGTTTTCGTAGGTTATTTTTGGTAAAAAAGAATGAAAAACCCGTAATTTTTTAATGTTCAGTGTTATTTATTTTAGAAAATTTCGTCAACAGTAAAAAATAAATGTTGATGTTTGTTAAAACAAATGAATAATTACTGGGATGGTTTTCAATTGTTTATTCACTGGTTTTAAATGTGTTTTTCTTTTGTTTTTGCCTACAAAATATTTTGAGTGTACATATTTTTCTGATTGAATTGATTGTTTTTTCTTTTTGGGTTTTTTGAATTTTTTTTGAAAACTGAATGTTAACTTATTAGATATCACAGTAATCATAAATTGAAATTTCCCATAGAGTAAGAAGAATAAGAGACATTACTGGTGAAACCGCACTCCTTTTGTAATTTTTTTTTATCCGTAAACTCCGATTATCTCGGGATAGAAACCCAGAATATTTCAAAAGGAAATTGAAAAAAAAAGTAAAATTCCGAATACTTTTCAAAAGGAAATTGAAAAAAAAATGTAAAAAAAAGAGAAACCCCAAATACATTTCAAAAGGAAATAAAGAAAAAACCGAATGCATTTAAAATGTAAATGAAAAAAAAAACAAAAGAATTTTATCTATCCTTGAGATAATCGTAGTTCGCACTTTGGGTTTCACAAAGTTTTCACTAATCGTACCTCTGTTTCTTTCTTTACTCTATGCTCTATGGCATTCAATTTCTAATACGACTACAAAAAAAGATGAATAGATAAATTTTTCTTCAGAGCCGAGTCACAATTGGCACCACATTCGGTAACCACAAAATGTTTTCATACATTTTGTATGAAAAGCAAAAAATCGCTTTGTGGTCGACCACACTGCCGCCAGAATAGATTCTATTCTATTTTTGTAGTGCTCTCTCACCACCCTCTCATTTTTCTCAAATTTGTATCAAGTAGCGTTGCCATATGTTCAACAAAATATGCTAATTTTTCCAATTGGAGTGCAACACACACACAATATATTAACTCCAATTGGAAAAATTAGCATATTTTGTTGAACATATGGCAACGCTACTTAATACAAATTTGAGAAAAATGAGAGGGTGGTGAGAGAGCACTACAAAAATAGAATAGAATCTATTCTGGCGGCAGTGTGGTCGACCACAAAGCGATTTTTTGCTTTTCATACAAAATGTATGAAAACATTATGTGGTTATCGAATGTGGTTCCAATTGTGACTCGGCTCTCATGTGAAAAAAAAAATTGAGCACAGATTTTGCAAAAAAGCAATAGTGAACATAGAGTAAGAAGAATAAGAGACCATTACTGGTGAAACCGCACTCCTTTTGTAAATTTTTTTAGCGGTAAACTCCGATTATCTCGGGGTAGAAACCCAGAATATTTCAAAAGGAAATTGAAAAAAAAAGTAAAAATTACGAATTCATTTCAAAAAGAAATTGAAAAAAAAGTAAAATTACAAATTCATTTCAAAAGGAAATTGAAAAAAAAGAGAAACCCCAAATACCTTTCAAAAGAAAATAAAAAAAAAAAAAGGAATGCATTTAAAAGGTAATTGAAAAAAAAAACAAAAGAATTTTATCTATTCTATTATCTAAGTATTCTTGAGATAATCGTAGTTCACAATTTGGGTTTCACAAAGTTTTCACTAATCGTACCTCTGTTTATTTCTTTACTCTATGACTTTCCCAATCGGATTGGGATGAAAACAAAAGAAAATTAATGTTGAAATTTCCATAAGGGTTTTTTTTTTTTTTTTAATTTAGTGCGAGATTTTTATTTTCACGCATTTGAAGTTGGTGATTTTAAAGCATTTACAATTTTTGTATACTAAATATTTCTGGTGGTAACCTTATTGGACAAATGGGGGCCAGCGTCCAAGTTTAAATTTGAAACACGTTAGTTGTAATCAGTATAAATTTCGCTGCAATCGGTCCAGTACTTACTGAATGTCTGATTATTAAAAATTGGCTACTGTGAAACGTTACGTTTGTTTGCTATTTAAAGGTAATTAAAAAGTTAAGTATACGCCTCTTATACTGTTTTCAAGTAATAATTATAAAAATAATTAACCAACTCCAAAATGCGTGTAAAAATTTGCTTTGATGTCGTTCCATTCCGATTGGATGTGTAATTTTTTAACAAATCAACATAAAAATATGTATTTTTTTAATCTTTTTAAAATATTAAATTTTCCAGTACGACCCTCGTAGCTCAATTATCAATTTCTTCCTTTTGCCGCTCCTTGTTTCCAACCGATATATGTACTTCGCACATTTAGTGTCAGGTTTATAAAATTTATTTATTTATTTTTTTACTATCATCATGCTTGCATCCAGTTCAAGGTGAAGATTTCAACTTGAACCTTTTTTAAAAATTATAACAAAATGTGAAATGAGGACAATGTCATTGCCCTACAAAGTTATAAATGAATCAATATTTTTCTTTTTCGTATTAAATTCTACAATGTTAAATGCAAATGTAAAAATTCAATTAAAGAAAAATTATAAACTAATTTTAGTTATCAGAACTTTTGAATGCTTTCTAATTATGAGACAGACATGTTCTTTAGATACTGATAATGACAAATTCTCTGATTTTGAGATATTTTTCATATAGAAAAATTCTATTGAAAATATCTCAGATTAAAAAAAATTAACAAAAATTTCTCGGTTTCTGACGCATTTATCGTTCAAAAAAATTCTCAGATTCTGAGCCATTTTCAGTATAGAAAAAAAATTTAGATTCTGAGAAGTGTTTTGTATAGAAAAAAATTTTGTATTTGTTGTATAGAAACATTTTTTTGAGACATTTTTCGTATAGAAAAATTTTCAGATTTAGAAACATTTTTCGTATAGAAAAAAATTTTAGATTCTGAGATATTTTTTGTAAAGAATTTTCTTAGATTTTGAAAAAAAAAAAATCGTACTTATAAAAAAATTCTTCTAAAAGAAAAATTTTCAGATGAGACATTTTCTTATAGAAAAATTATCAGATGAGACATTTTTATGTGTATAAAAATTTTCAGATTCTAAGATATTTTTCATGTAAACAAATTTTCAGATTCTTAGAAAATGATATTTATTGAATAGAAATATAAATAAATCTCAGATATTTTTCGTTTAGAAATATTTTCGGACTTTGAGCGATTCGTCGTATAGAAAAGTTCTCAGATTATTAAACAATTTTAGTACTGAAAAATTTTGAAATTTCGGACATGTTGCGTATAGAAAAATTTTCAGATTCTGATATATCCCAGCAAAAATAAATCGAGATTTTGGCAACACAGCATCTTTTTATAGCATACCGAAACGTATCCAAAGAGCGCTCTTGAGGATGCAGTAAAAGTAAGGGGAACAATTTAAAATTTTTTGTTAAGATTTTTTATATAAAAATCAAAATAAAAAATTATATTTTGATAAAATTTCATACATGTTTTCCTTTTGAATATATTTAACACTTTTTGAAAAAAAACCCATGAGTTTTGGACAAAGACACATGATTTCACTGCATCATTATTGCGCATTAATCAGCGCTGCAAAGAGTGCTTCAGTCATAACACCTCACATTTTGAATGAAAAAAAAAAAAATTGAGTACACCATTTCCACTTTAGTTACAGAAAATACAAATTATATTACAAAAAATGTCGAATCATATTTTAGAATTTCCAATTATATTTAAAAATGTCCAATTATATTTCAAAAATTTCCAATATAATTGAAAATTTTTGAAGTATAATTATTTTTTTTTTTGGTTATAAATGTAAATATCATGAAAAATTAATGAAAGTTTCTGAAATATAATTTGAAATTTTTGCAGGGAGTCAACTGATTTTCAGAATTAGTCAATTGTATTTAAGTTTTTCCAATTGTATTCATAAATAGTCAATTGTATTTCAGATTTTGTAATTTGTATTTCAGAAATAGTCAAATGTGCTTCATCTTTATTCCGCTTAAATCAGCTCTAAAAATATACATGAATTCACTGCATCTTTATAGCGATTTTTTCAGCGCTCTAAAGAGATCTGAATTCAGAGCATCTTAAGAGCGCTTTTTCGGTGTATCCAACTAGCGCTCTAAAGTGTGACATCGCCTTAGAGAATCATGCATGAATTCAGCAGGTTTGGATGCGCTCCTTGACTCGAGTTTCCTTTCCCAAAGCTGCTGCCAGTTCAGCAAAATTTCTGCTGGGATTTTTGGTATAAAAAATTCATCAGCTTCTGAGACATTTTTCGCATAAAAAAATTCACAGATTCTTAAATATTTTTTTTTATATCAAAATTTTTAGGTTCTGAGATATTTATCGTATGGAAAAATTTTTTAGATTCACAAACACTTTTCGTATAGAAAAATTTTCAGAAAATTCTGAGACAGTTTTCGTATAGAAAAATTCTTAGATTCTGAGACATTAATTTTAATCGAATAAAAAAATCCAAATATTCTGGACATTTTACTCACATTCTAAGAGATTGTCGTATAGAAAAATTTTCAGATACTGTTTCAGAATCCGTACTGTAAAGCTTTAGAAATTTGGGAAATTTTTTGTATAGAAAAATTCTTAGATTCTGGAAAAACTTTCAGATTCTGAGATATTTTTCGTATAGAAATTCTCAGACATTGATATTTATCAAATAGAAAAAATTTTTATTCTGAGACATTTTCTCAGATTCTAAGATATTTTTAGATTCAGAAACACTTTAGATTCTGAGACATTTTTCTCAGATTTTTAGATATTTTTGGCATAGAAAAATTCTCAGATTCTGAGACATTTTTTGTACAGAAAAGTTCTCAGATACTGAATATTAAAAAAAAAAAAAAAAATAAATTCTCATATGAGACATTTTTACGTACAGAAAAATTTTAAGATTCTGAGACATTGCTATTTATCGAATACAAAAATTCTCAGATTCTGAAAAATTTTTGTCACATTCTGAGATATTTTTCAACAAAAAAATGCTCAGACCCTGTGATATTTTCAGTATTTTTCGTTTAAAAAAATTTTCAGATTTTAAGAGATTTATCGTTTAGAAAAATTATCAGATTTAGAATGTTTCGTATGGAAAATTTCTCACACTCGGAGACATATTTTGTACAAAAAATTTCTCAGATTTTGAACAAATTTTTAGTATAGAAAAATTGTGAGATTCTTAGATATTATAGACGTATAAAAAAATTCTCAGATCAAACATTTTTCTTATAGAAATATTCTCAGATACTGAGACATTTTTCATATAGTAAAATGCGAAGATTCTGAGACGTTTTTGGTGTAAAATATTCTCAGATTCATTTTCCGTATAGAAAAATTCTCATATTCTGAGGCATTTTCCGTTTAGAAAAATACTGAGATTATTAGGCATTTTTTAAAAATAATAATTGTCACATTGTAAGATATTATTCAAGTAGAAAAATTCTCAGCTTCTAACAATAAGATATTTTTCGTATAGAAAAATTTTTAGATTCTGAGACATTTTTCGTATAAAAAAATTTTCAGATTTTGAAAAATAAATTTTATTGAAAAATTTTTGGGATTTTATTCATTTTTGTAAGAAAATTTCTCAGATTCTGAGACATTGTAAACTCAGAATCTAAGATATTTTTCGCATAAAAAAATTCTCAAATTTAGGACGTTTTTTGTAAGCAAAATTAACATATTCTGAGACATTTTTCGTATAAAAAAATTCTCAGAGTCTTATTGTGAGTTTTTTCGTATAGAAAAATTGTCAGATTCTGAGACATTTTTACGTGAAGAAAAATTTTCACAGATTTTAGGACATTGATTTTAATCGATTTTTTTTTTTTTTTTGAGAAATTTTTCATTAAGAAAAATTCTCAGATTTTGAAACAATTTTCGTACTGAAAAATTTTACAGTTTGCAGAGAAAAATTCTCCGATTCAGAGACATAGAAAACTCAGAATTTTTCGCATAAAAAAATTCTCAAATTCTAGGGTTTTAAGATTTTTCGTATGGAAAAGTTCTTAGATTCTTATTGGGAGATATTTATCATATAAAAAAATTCATGGTTTCTGAGACCTTTTTCGTACAGAAAAGTTAACAGAATATGAGCCATTTTTGGCGAATTTACCTCTCATTTCTGAATGATTTTGTACAAAAATTTTTCAAGTGTTTAGTTATTGATATTAATGATAACGCAGTGATAGAAAATCGAACTTTCCGAATCGGAATGGGATGATACCAAATAAAAAGTTGACAATTTACATAACAAAACTATTTTTTACACGCATTTAAAGTTTTTTTTTTTAAAGCATTTAAAGTTTTTGTGTACTAAGCATGTTCTACTTTGGGGGCCCCTGGTGGTGCCCTTATTTTAAGCTCGAAATGACATTAGCTATGACTGGTATGAATTTCGCTGCAATCGGTCCGGTACCTACTTACTGATTAGCCAAATTATAAAAAATAATCCACTGTGCACCGTTGCGTATGATTGTTATTTAAAGGCAGTTACAAAATTAATCATACGCCTTATAAAGTTTTCAATCAGTTACACTGTGCTACAGTGAAAAAAGACTTCTGATGTGACATAGTATAGGTTGTTGGTTTGGTTGAGTAGATCACAAAAATGCCCATTAAACTTGCCAGACACCCTCAAATTTTAGATATAGTCAAACAACGTTTTTAGGGGACTTTTCTTACTAAACCATGTGTAATTCAGAAACTTTTCAATCGATTTAAAATTTTTTAAATGTTTTGGATAGAAGAAAGATAGGGCTTTCCAAATGTTTGAAGTGGTCTGCACATATAAGAAAGATATCTATTGATTTTTTCTATAATATAAAACTTTTTTATTATTTTTTGAAAATTTTTCGAGTTTATCGATTTTTTTCTGCTATAGTTCGTTCAACAACCTATATATTTATAAACGTATTTTTAAAGAAAATTTAATTCTGAATACGATGAATTATATCCCGAAAAAATTTGATTATAATAAACAGAGTTGTGATAATTTTTCTAAAAAAGAAAATTAAGATTTTGGTGGAAATCGCCGTTAGATAACCCAGACAAAAAATAAGTTTTTCATAAGAGGTCATGTATAAAATTTTTTAAGGTTTTTGGCGCGCTGAATCCGAATCTGGCCTTGAAATTTCTCTATCGCGTCAGATTTTCGAGATATTTAACATAAACTGATATATCAAAAACTTAATGAGATAGAGCAATTTTAAGGTCAAATTCGAATTCAGGGGGCCAAAAATGATATGCGACCCCCCATTACACACAAAAAATTATTGGCTAAAAATTTTCAATTATATCTATTGATCAACAAAATTTAAATAAGTCAATCAATGTTTTGATTGAAATTTTTTTCAACAAAATTTTTTTTTCGGTTTAATTTATTTGAATGGAATAATTCAAAAATATACAAAATAATCGGGTTTTACTTTTTTTTATTGTTTGGAACATATAGAAAAGCAAAAAGATGAATTTTTTGATAATTTTGTCATAAGAGTTAAAACACCTCAATTCAACCGATAAAAGTAGCATTTTTGACCTTACCCCTTTCGAATTTTATGAAACTTGGAATATAGTTGGGCCCTTACAAAAAAATCATAGTGCCAAAAATTTGGACTTCTGGAAGTTTTTCTTTCCGAGATATGCGGTCTTGAAAATTGGCAAAATCGTATATATTTGACAAAAGTGTTCTGAGATAAATAAAGATAACTCGAAAAGTAATAAAAATGCAGGTCTCAGTTGCAAATAATAGGTAATGAGACAGCCTTTAAAATGGCATTCCCAAAGATTTTTTTGAAAAAGGTCAAAGGTCATTGGTTTTAACCTTAATTTTTGGAGAGCTATATCTCAAAAAACGATATTTTTAAAATTTTGGAAAAAATATATGTTATTAAGGGTCACCTATAGTACTTAAGTTTAAATTTTCAGGATGGAGACTTCATTGGTACTTTTAATATTACTAGAAACATAGTGACTGGAAATAAAAAGGTGGTGTATTTTCTCTTAGAAAATAAAACTTTTTTTTTGTATTTGAGATTCTGGTACCAAAGTTCACTTTTCTGAATGTTTTTGACGTGCTGAGTCCATTTATGACCTTAGAACTGCCTATCGCTATTTGTTTTCGAGATATCTGCACATAAATGTGTGAAAATTGCTGAAATGCTATTGCTGTGTTTTTTTGAGCATTTAGGTGCATATATCTTGAAAAGTAATAGCGATAGGCCAGTTCAAAGGTCATATTTGAACTCAGCACGTCAAAAACATTCAGAAAAATTAATTTTGGTACCAGAATTTCAAAGACAAAAAAAAATATTTTTTTTTTCTAAGGGAAATTACACCGCTTTTTCTTTCCTGTCACAATGTTTCTATTAATATTAAAAGTTCCAATGAAGTCTCCATCCTGAAAATTTAAATTAAGGTGGTATAGGTGATTCTTAACAACATATATTTTTTCCAAAATTTTAAAAATATCGTTTTTTGAGATATAGCTCTCCAAAAATTAAGGTTAAAACCAATGACCTTTGACCTTTTTCAAAAAAAATCTTGGGGAAAGCCATTTTAAAGGCTGTCTCATTACCTATTATTTGAAATCGAAATGAGACATGTATTGTTATTACTTTTCGAGATATCTTTATTTATGTCATAACACTTCTATCAAATATATACGATTTTGTTAATTTTCAAGAACGCATATCTCGAATACTGGAATAACCAGAAGCCTGAAAAATTGGCAAAATCTCTTTTTTGTTAAAGTAAACCCCAGTACTTAATTTCATTAAATTTGGAGAGGGTGCGGTCAACTCGTCGGTTGAATTGAGGTGTTTTAGCTCATAACCTTACCTACAATTCATTTGTGAAATCAATCATTATTTTGATTGACTTTAAATAAAAAATTTATAAAATTTTTGATCAAAATCGAAAAAATGTTTGATTGAAAAAATTTTCAATCAATCACCTACAATTTGATGATTGGTATGACAATTTTCTTAATTGGAGGAATTTCAATAAAAAAATTGATTGAATCCGCGTTTTTGTTGATTGAAATTCGTTTTGATTTTTTTCTGTGTATGTTTTTTTATTTTTTTATTGTTTTTGCCTGGGTTGTCCGAACGGCGATTTCATGCAAAATCTTAATTTTATTTTTTAGAAAAATTATCACTACTCTGTCAATAGTTATCCGATTTTTTCAGGATAAAGCTCATTGAATTCAGAATTAATTTTTTTTTTAAGAATACGTTTATAAATATAAAGATTGTTAAACGAACTATAGCAGTAAAAAATCGATAAACTCAAAAAAAAAAACAACAAAATTAGATATTGTTAAAAAAATCAATTTACATCTTTTTTATTTATATAGACCGATTTGCACACATGAAAAGTCCTATTTTTCTTTTCTCCAAAACAGTTAAAAAATTGAAAATCGGTTGAAAAGTTTCTAAGTTACACGTGGTTTAGTGATAAAAGTCACAAAAAAACGTTTTTGACAATAACTTTAAAATTTGAGAGTGTCTGGCAAGTTTTATGGGCATATTTGTGATCTTTTCGATAAAACCTATAACCTTCACTAGCTCATTTGAAAAGTATATTCGATTTTGTTTGTTTTGTAGCACAGTGCTATTATTATAATTATAATTAAAGTTCACTAACTTCAAATACGTTTAAAAAAAATCTACTGCTGAACTAAAAAAAAGCCTTGAGAGCTTTTGTTATGGAATATGTCAACTTTCATTTGCTTTTGGTTTCATCCCATTCCGATTTTGGTTGTTGCACTGTGTAATTGATAGTATCGTTTAAAAAACACAAATTCTAAACTAATACAATTATTTAACATTTTATTTATAAAAAAAAAATTTACCAAGTAATTATGTAATTTAGCATATGAAATTGCTCATTTGTGAATATCATAGAAATGAGAAACAAAAATAAATACTAATAATTTCAAATCCACTTCTGACAGCCAAACCTATTAAATTTTTAGAATAAAATATCATTGAAATAATTTGACACCAAACATGAAACATTGAAATTAACTTATAGGCCGTTTTTCCAATTCAATTATCGATTAAATGCATGCTGCCATCACTATATTTTTGAAATTCCATCAGTTGTTTTGGTATGTTATCTATATTATTACAAATTGTAAAAAAGACCATACCCAATAAACAATTTTTTTTATAAAAGTTTATGAAAATAACAAACATTTAAGATTATTTAACGATTTTTTTTTTTTTAATTTTTTGTTCAAAAACTTTCTGACTAAAAATAAGTTAAAGTAACATTTTTTGTTTTGTTTTAACTAAGTTTTTAGGTAATTTTACTACTTTTATTAGTGTTTTTTCTGTAAGTACAGAACGAGCCCGGGCTCTAATTATATTTGTTATAAGGGTTCAAGTTGAAAAAATTCAGAAGAAAAATTGAATTTCTAAAAATTATAGACATTTCTGGTATTCCCATACCGGTTTCAAACATCCCAGTTAGTGTTATCATTAGTAGGATTTTAAACCACTTTTGTTTCCTGGGTTATTAACAATTTGTATTTAAATTATTTTATTAATGAAAATTTTTTTGAAAATTTTCAATAAAAATTAAATGAGAGAGATAAAAAAATTTAATTTATAAATATTTTGTTGCTATAAAATTTTAGTATTTCATATATTTGTTTGAAAACTGCTGCATGTTTAACAAGTAAAAAAGTTAAATTCGGCCTTGCCGAATGTAGTGATACCCTCCACAATTTCAAAAAGATTATTGCAAAAAACTTTATTTAAAAGGAAATTACTTTTGAAAAAAAAAAAATTTTGGAAAAAAAATTTCCGCGAAAAAAAAATTTTGGTAAAAAAAAATCCGCGATTTTTTTCCTTTTTTGTCAAAAAATATGTTCGTACTTGTTTAAATACCATTTGATGTTCAATTATGTTCACATAAGTCAACCAGAAGCCGAATTAAAACATTTTGTATTTTTAGGTTATGTTGAATGCACTGAAATTTTTGAGGTGTGCTTACATTTTCGTTCATAACTTTTGAACCACTGAACCGATATCGCTCAAATGCAATACCAAACTTCTCGGGAGAACTTCCAATAAATATGTTAAGTTTCAGTCATCTCTGTGCAATATTTTGTCCGCGACAGCATTTTCCACAGACAGACAGACGGACAGACGGACAGACGGACATCGCTAGAATTTCTTAAAATCGATCGGGCATCATGAATATATATACTTTATGGGGTCCCAGATCGATATTTCGATGAGTTACACACAGAATGACAAACTTATATATACCCTCTATCACTAAGTGGAGGGTATAAAAATACAATCATACGAGTGATAATTTTAAAGCAATTTAATTAACACATTTTTTTTTTTTTTTGTAAAATAGTATTTTTTAATGTTTAAAAAATAAATATAAATCCATATGAGCATAATATGTAATTCCATTCTATAGCCACAAAGTAAAATTAACAAATTTAAAACAAATTGTTATTAATTTGTAATCGGGTTATTGTTATAAACAAAAAATTTAATGAATATTTTTAAATACGTGCGGACAAAAAAAAAAGTGAACAAGAAACTAGGGAGGAAATTAACTTTAATGAGAATTAAGCATCGCCATAGATTTTTGATTCAAAACTCAGTTTTGCTCTACTTTGCTTACTTTTTGAGAAACAGGAATTTAGGGTCTGATATGGTCTTGAGAATCTTAAAAAGTGAATTACTCGAAAACTTTTTCCCCGAGGGTTTTTGGTAGTGTTCTGGGTAATTATTAGTGAAATCAATCATGAATATTTTTGACCCCCTCCGATATTGATGAAATTTGGTTAAGTTCTTACACTACGTAAAAAACTAACAAATGCAAATTTTCAGTCCTCTAAGTCGACAGGGGCCGAAAATACGAAGGGTCAAAATTTCCCCCAAAATCTCCCAGTCGCGACACTTTACACCGTAAAAACTTAATATCGTTGGTTCTATTATAGCTAGAAAGCTCATTTTGGGTTTGTTTTAAAGCTCATAACATGCTCTACAAGACCTACCATAACCAAAAAATTTTCGAAAAAAAATAAGGGTTACCTCCCTTATTTTAAGGTCGTGATAAAGGGAGGAGAAAATGGGGAGGATGGTATCCCCCGATTTTTTTTTTACTTGATAGTCTTATAGAGAAAGTCCTAGAAAATATATCCTAAAATTTTTAAGTTGGGACAACAATGGGATCACTCAAAATCAAAATTTTTCACAATTTCCCCTAAAATCTCCAAATCGCAACACTCTTGAACCTTGAAAATTTAATATCATAAGTGTTATTGTAGCTACAGACCCCATTTTTGTTTGTTTTAAAGCTTATAGTACGCTCTACAATACCTACCTTAACAAAAAAATTTTAGAAAAAAAGGAAGGGTGCCTCCCTTATTTAAAGGTCGTGACAAAGGGTGGAGGAAATGGGGGGAAAGTATCCCCCGAGTTTTTTTTTACTTGGTATTCTCAAAGTGCAAGTCCTAATGAACATATCCTAAAATTTGTATGTTGGGACAACAATCAGATCGACCAAAATCAAAATTTTTCACAATTTCCCTTAAAATCTCCAAATCGCGACACTCTTGCACATTACAAATTTAATATCGTGGACTATATTGTAGCTACAGAGTCCATTTTTGGCTTGTTTTAAAGCTCTTAATATGCCCTACAATATTACTATCACAAAAAAAAATAAAAAAATGAGGGGTGCCTCTTGTATTAAAAGATCGTGGCAAGGGGTGGGGGAAATTGGGGGACAGTATCCCCCAATTTTTTTCATCTTGTTCTTTTTTTAAAAAGAGTAAGTTTTAGAGAGCATATCCTGAAATTTTTATCTTGGGAGTCCAATGGGAGGCGCAAGAATGTCGCGATTTGTTGATTTTGGGGGAAAATTTTGAAAAATTTTGATTTTGGTCGACCCCATTGCTGTCCCAACATAAAAATTGTAGACTATGTTCATTAGGACTTGCACTTTGAGAATACCAAGTAAAAAAAAAATCGGGGATACTTTCCCCCATTTCCTCCAACCTTTGCCAGGACCTTCAAATAAGGGGGGCACCAATTCCTTTTTTTGGAAATTTTTTTGGTTTTGGTATGTCGTGTAGAGCGTATTATAAGCTTTAAAACAAAAACAAAAATGGGCTCTGTAGCTACAAAAACACTTATGATATAAAATTTTTAATGTGAAAGAGTGTTGGGATTTGGAGATTTTGGGGAAAATTGTGAAAAATTTTGATTTTGAGTGATCCCATTGTTGTCCCAACATAAAAATTTTAGAATATATTCTTTAGGACTTTCTCTCAAAAATTAGCAAGTAAAAAAAAAATCGGGGGATACCATCCTCCCCATTTTCTCCTCCGTATATCACGACCTTAAAATAAGGGAGGTAACCCTTATTTTTTTCGAAAATTTTTTGGTTATGGTAAGTCTTGTAGAGCATATTATGAGCTTCAAAACAAGCCAAAAATGGGCTTTCTAGCTAAAATAGAACCAACGATATTAAGTTTTTACGGTGCAAAGTGTCGCGACTGGGAGATTTTGGGGGAAATTTTGACCCTCCGTGTTTTCGCCCACTGTTTACTTAGAGAGCTGAAAATAAGTGTTTATCAGTTTATCACTTAGTGTTACAACTAAACCAAATTTCATCAAAATCGGAGGGGGTCACGAAAATTTTTAGCTATTTTTGATTGATTTCACTAAGACTGACCCTTCTACGAGTCAAGGGCTTCAAAAATGATTTTGGACTTTTTCTCGTGCCGTCAGTATTTACAGAGATATGTGCATTAGGGCGTCCTGTCAAATCTAAACTTTAGTTAAACTTTAGTTAGTAAAAAATTACTCAATCTTGCACCAGTAAACGATTTAATAGTATTGAGTAAGCTTTTAATAACAATTTATTAAATTTATGCCAAAAATTTGAGTAAATTTTTAATTGACACAATTAAAATTTTACTCAAAATTTTAAGTTTTTTAAATTAAGTTTTTAAATGTGTCGAGTACTCAAAATTTATCAATTTATTTTTTTAAAAAGTTTTACGTTTATTTTTAAAAAAAAAAAAAACTTTTTGCTGTTAAACTTTTTTCAAATATATTTATGTTTTAAAGAAATAGAAACATTTCGTAAAGATAATTTCAAACTTTTATATCCAAAAACTAAGAGAATAAAAAAATAAAAAAAAACTATAAAATTTTTATTAAATTACTTAATTAATTTTTTTAAAAAACTTTTCAGTAAATTTTTAATTGCGTCAATTAAAAAATTACTAAAATTTTTTTTCGAATTTTAAACAAGTAATACTTAAAAGTACAAAGTCAGCAGTGGTCAGGGCTGACCTTCTGGGGACATATCACCTAAGACTTCTTTGGTGAAATGTCTGACATAGGTCATGCGAAAATACAAAAAATTTTCGTATTTCCTTTAGTTTTTACTTTTATCCATTTTCCTTTATAAATTATCTTTCTCATATTTAGAAAAAACTTTTCGCCTTTTTTAGTCCCAACTGGATTTGAACCTGGAACCTCCAGTTTATTAGTCCCACACCTAACCACTTGTTCCAAACTTTATTTTTAAAATTGTTTGTCTATTTATTACTTTTATTATCGTCGAACTATATTCAATAAATGCCAACTCGAAAAGGCTTACTTTTCAGGAGAGCTAAAAAACTAGTTATTTCGCATATTATTGCAAAAATAAACAACGTACCTTCCACAAGATGGTTTAAATATTCTAAACAATTTTTACCTATGCAAAAAATTTCATATTTTGCACTCATTTGCGTATTTTTCAGAGATGGCATTTATTACTTTATCAAAAAACAAATATTTTTTGAGAGTTTGTCGGAATATAAAAATATTTTTTTTTTTTTTTAATTTTTATTATTTTTTTTTTGGGTTTGGTTTTTGTTATTCTTTGCAGTGTAATTGCAAAAACTGAAAAAAATTTAAAATCTTTCCATATTTTTAAAAGTTACTAACTCCGAAAGCCTTTTAATCTCGGGGTGGTCAACTTTGGCACTCTGTAACTCACGCTGTATTGTAGTAGGCTCACTCCAAACGTGCTGGTTTGAAAGCTTATGTCATTGACTGTATTTGCCCAACTCATAATGTTTAAATCTGATAAATAGTTTGAAAGTTACATGTATATAAGCAATTTTTTTTTGCAACCACTATTTACCGAACTTTTCAAAATGGCAATATCTCGAAAACTAGCCATTATATATCAAAATCTTTACCGGATTCGTGTTCAGCGTGGCAAATGCAATGGGATATGAGGTATATTTTTTTTTAAAAAAAAATTTGAAAATTTTTTGGAAATTTACAATGGGAGTTGGCATTTATTTTCACCAAAAAAATATCTACTTTGAGATAGCAGAATAACAAAAATGGATGTAAAACGACAACAAATTATTTTTTTGCGCTGAAATTTTTATCACAGATGGGTATTGCATAGGGGAGCTATTTGCCGTCGGAAACTCATTTCGGTCAAATTTGAGTTGGCATATTTTGAATATAGGTTCACGTTATACTTGTTAGATTTTGATTTTATTTTAATTAAGTCGATAATATTGCCATCTTTTTCTTGGAAATTAAAGAGTTGCCCAGATTTAAAATTCTAATTTAATATACTGCTATTCTGAAGACATTTCCTTTTAGACGTCTTAGAGGAATTGTCGACACTCTTAAAGCAAACATTCAGTGCTGAAAATGTTAGGACATGTCATCAAGGATTGCCTATGATTTGTCAGAACCTGAAGACATTTCCTCAAGGAATCACTGTGGAAATTTCCTCAGTGACACATTTTCCAACTGGGATGTTGTCAATTATTCGACTTTTAACTTTGTTCGAATAATTCCAATAATTGTTTTTGTTCGTTCGATCAACGATTAAATCTAAAAAAATATTCGATTAATCGAGAATAACGAATAAAAAAAGTGGCTATGAAAAAATATTTTTATTAAGTTTAAAGTTTCTTAAGTTGGAGGGATTCGGCGGGTTACGTTGGTGGACACATTTTCCCTCTTCACACAAATGTTAACAAATTCAGTTATTGCGATATTTACGCCTAAAAACACTCTTTTGTCATTTTTTCTATAACCACGCCCTTAAAAGTGGGCGGGCCGAAAAATATCATTTCCTAATCAGTTTGGTCCAAATGTAGGTCAATGAACTCATATATGTATGGCATCAAAATATTTCATTTGTTGAACAAATATAAGTGGAAATTTTTTTTTTTTTAAATATTGTTTTTTTGGTGGTGTTTTTTGTTCTTTAAGGGGGAACATTTTTCCCCTCGTCCGATTTTGTCTCGGAACTTCACCAGCCCATGACCAGAAAACATAAACGTGCTTAACTTCAGGAGTATAGCCCTTTTATTTTGGATTTTATCGTGCTAGAATATCATATAATTGATCACTGATTGAAAATATAGTTACTTTATGGGTTCTAGACCGATATTTCGATACTGTAGCTGGAGTAGTGTGGCCCATCAACATATGGAAAAATACCAAGTATAACTCACAACTGAACGTACCTCAAAATATGATAGATGGCATCGTAACGAACAATTTGCGCCAAATTTCAGCACCCTACAACGATTGGAAGGAGATGCTAACTCATCATAAATGTTTGCAACCTCCAAAGAAATCTTGAAATTTTTTTTATTGGAATCTTAAAAATAACCATATGAAATGCTAGCGTAACAAGAGCACATAATTCACATGTGGCCATTTTGTCCTAAGTTTGTCCTTAAACAAAAAAAAATACATATTACAAAAAGCGGAACCCTGCATTTCACTAAAACCGCTGTAACTCAAAAACTATGCGGACCATTAAGTTGCGATAAATTTCATTTGAAAGGTAATAAAAATATCTTTAATTTGAGTATAATATCCAAAAAAAAATTTTTTGTTTTTTTCCTAATCGAAACTAAAATGTCCTTATTGTCCTTTGTAGGCAACCTTAGGGCAAAATGGCCATATGTGACTTATTTGCTCTTGTAGCGATACCATTCCATGTAGTAATTTTTAGGATTGCAAAATATTTTTTTTTTTAGATTTCTTCGGAGGTTGCAAACACATGTGATCAGTTAGCATCCCCTTCTAATCGTCGTAGGGTGCTGCAATTTGGCTTAAAATATAAGTTACGATACCATCTTTCATTTTTTAAGGTACGTTGACCTGTAGCGAAGCAAAAGGAATTTTGGGCCACCCTAAGCTGGAGGGTATAAAAAAATAATTGTTCGATTAATTGACATAAATTAATCAATTTATTCGTTTTTCGAAAATCGTAATTTTTAAATTAATCGAACAAGAGTTTGGTTTTGTTTGATCGATTAATCGAATTATTCTTAATCGGCTGACAACTCTAGTACCTGCCGATTGTTGGAAAATTTATGAACAAATTTTACAAGGGCATCTTTAGTCGGTAACCGGCGGTAAAATTTTAAAAAATTACATTTTCGTCATCTGAATTTTTTGACTCCGGCTCAAAACTTAAGAATTTTTGCGTACTTTATGGGAAAAATATTTATAAAATTTAAAAATAAGACAAAAAAATTTAGTAAAGGTGCCAAAGGCCAAAAGTTGGTGGAAGGTTAGCAAAATGCCTAAAAAAGTAAAATCATATTTTATTAAATTGTGTTTCAACAATTTACAATTTTACTTAATTGAGCATTTTGCTAGCATTGCGCAAATTACACAGTACAACACTAAAAAAAATTAAGGGGTTCCGACGATTGATTCTGGTAGAGATCACATCGTTTTGCAAGATGACATCGGAATTTTATTTTAGAGACGCTTAAAATTTCACAGCTTTGGCCTGTTCTTGCAGCAAATAGGTATATAAAACTATGTTTTCTTTACATCTGATGTGTTGGCTATGTTCAGCAACTTTGTAGAAAATATTATGGCATATATTTTTGTGGAATATATTAACCGTCTAACTCCCCCTCATAACGGCATTTTTTGGATCTATTCTAACAAATCGTAAAAAACACCCGGAAAATGGGGAAGGGCGGGGATAAAATGTTCTACAAAAATGTTGCCCATAAAATTTTACTATACACGTGAGAGCACACTAGAGCACAAAAATTAACGCAAACACCAAAAAGAGTCAAGTTCAAGATTGCGCAATCAAAAAATTACAAAAAATTATCCCTTAGTGAGCATTCTTGAATTTTACTGTTTTTTGGTGTTTCTGTTTAGTTTTCGGCTTTGGTCTGTTCTGACATATATAGTAAAACTTTTTGGCCAATATTTTTGTAAAACATTTCATTCCCGACCTTCCGTTTTTTAGGGGTGTTTTGTACGATTTGTTAGAATGGAGCCAAAAATTTACGTTATGTGAAGGAGTTAGAGGGTTCATACTTTCCAAAAAAATATTTAGCAAAAATATTTTTTGCTAAACACACACTAAACATCAGATGTAAATAACACATTGTTTTATAGTCAAATTCAAGATTGCCAATTAAAAAATTAAAAAATAAATTTATCCATAAAAATAATAAAACCTTGAATTTGACTGGTTTTTGTATTAAGTTTTGGGCTTTGGTGTGTTCTGACTTATATAATAAAATTGTATGGCCAACATTTTTGTAGAACCCTTCATCCCGGCCCTTCCCCTCTTTTGTGGTGGTTTTTACGATTTGGTAGAATAGAGCCAAAAAATACCGTTATGAGGGGGAGTTAGAGGGTTAATATGTTCCATAAAAATATTTGCCATAATATTTTCTATAACATACCTGAACATACCCTACACCTCAGATCTAAAGAAAAAATAGTTTTATATCCGATATGTTGAATGAACAGTCCAAGGCTAGGAAACTTTAACCGTCTCTGAAAAAAAAATTCTGATGTGGATCTCTCAAAACGCCGACACACATGTATCCCTTTTTGGTCTCCTCTACCAGAATCATTCGTCGGAACCCTGTAATTATTTTTAGTGTTGTACTGTGTTATTATTAATTTAAATTATTAACAAAAAAAAGTATTAAGCAAACTTTAAGAATTTCCTATGGTAGTTACAATAAAGTAGAACGCGGCCATTTTCCTGCAAGTTTAAATGCAACCTACTAACTTAGTTCATACATATTTTATTATTCTACTCTTCAACAAACTGCAATTAATTTATAATACAATATAGAACGGAAAGTAAAACAATAAGGTACTTATTATAAAAAAGCTCTTTATAACTTTGAAGTATGCAATTTTATGGCCATATCGTTTTTATTTCTCGGTAAATAGTCATTTAGTTATTACAACGTTTATGTTCATGCACTACCATTATTAATTATAAAATATTTAGTATAAATATTTTCTCTTCAAGGACCTTCACATAATACAATAAATACTTACGCACATTAAAAAAAAAGTTTATCTTGTACTAAACATGTTAAAACCATTGTACCAAACCAAGTTATTTGATTAACTTTTTTATTTAAAAATAACTTGTTCATACGAGAATGGTGTTTACTAGGGTGGGATAAGCTCAAAATCCACATTTTTCAGATGCATTGAACCACCCCAAAAAGAAAACATGTTTTTAAAAAATAACCGGCATTCTTTTTTTCCTTCAAAAAAATTATGTTACCAGCAAATAAATTTTTTTTAAATTAAATCCAATAACACAGTACAACACTAACATAAAAAACGAGGTTCCGACCATTGATTCTGCTAGAGGAGACAAAAAAAATATACGTGTGTCGGCGTTTTGCAAGATCACATCGGAATCTTATTTTAGAGACGGGTAAAGTAACCCAGGTTTGGACTGTTCTTGCAACACATCGGTATATAAAACTATGTTTTCTTTACATCTGAGGTGTAGGGTATGTCTAGCAACTTTGTAGAAAATAGTATGGCAAATATTTCTGTGGAACGTGTTAACCCTCTAACTCCTGCTCACAACGATATTTTTTGGCTCTATTTTAACAAATCATAAAAAAACACTACGAAAGAGGGGGAGGGCGGGTATGAAATGTTCTAAAAAAAATGTTGGCCATAAAATTTTACTATATATGTCAGAGCCCAAAACTTAACACAAACGCCAAAAACCAGTCAAATTCAAGGTTGCCCATTAAGGGTTAATTTATTTTGTAATTTTATTAATTAACAATCTTGAATTTGACTACAAAACTATATGTTCTTCACATCTGATATTTAGGATATGTTCAGCAACTTTGTAGAAAATATTATGTTTTGTTGAACATATTAACCCTCTAATTCCTCCACATAACGATAATTTTTGGCTCTATTCTAACAAATCGTATAAAACACCCCCAAAAAGGGGAGGGCGGGGATGAGATGTTTTACAAAAATACTGGCCATAAAATTTTACTACATATGTCAGAGCACGCCGAAGCCCAAAATTTAACAGAAACACCAGAAACCAGTCACATTCAAGATTACCCCAAAAGGGTTAACTTTTTTGTAATCTTTTTATTGCGCAATCTTCAACTTGATTCTTTTTTAGTGTTTGTGTTAATTTTTGGGCTTTGATGTGCTCTGACAAGAATCAATCGTCGGAACCCCGTAATTTTGGAAAAAGTTTGAAATTGTTGTTCAGTGTAATTATAATATAAACTACTTGAAAACTGTATAGAAGGCATATACAAAATTTTGTAATTGCCTTTTAATAACAATTATACGCAACGGTGCACAGATTTTTTAAATAATTCGGCCATTCAGAAAGTACTGGACCGATTGCAGCGAAATTCATACCGGTTATAGTTAACCTAATTTCGAGTTTGGACGCTGGACCACACATGTCCAATAAGGGCACCACCAGGGGCCACTAAAATAGGGCATATATCGTCCATTCCATGAGACATTTTAAAAAATCTGACCGAGGGTCTTCGGATTTTTGCTATATTTTTTATACATATACTCTATGGAGCCAATTTCAAAATTCATCCATCAGATCGAAAATATTCGAAAAACTCGCGATTTTATTCACGATTTTCGTTTTTAAAAAAGTCAAAAAAATGCAAAATCTGTGTAACTTTGAGCAGCTGTATTTTCTAAACTACTTATCTCATTTTAACAATCTATAGCGCATACGAATGGTATGTAAGTCTATTTTAATTTCTAATAAACTGAAAAAATATTGGTGGTTTAAAAGTGCATTTTATATGCAAATACAGTTTTGAAGTGCATTTTGCGAAACTTTTACCCGTTTTAATTTTTTTTAATTAGCATATTTGGAAAATTTATTATTTTTGCTACAAAAAAATGTTTTCATTGCAATGGACCGATAATGTATGCTAATTTTAATATTTTTTTTTTAAAAAATACTTCCTTAAGTTTCCCTTATAAAAATTTTTATTTTTTAAATTATACCAAAATCATGTAAAAAGACATGTTTATAAACCGTTATATTTTCAAAATTAGGAATCGTATCCCAGCAAAAAATAATCAAGATTTTGGAAGCAGTGCATACAATAATGCACTTGTGTAAGCGAATGATTTTTGATGTTGTTGTTTTTTTATGACATTCACTTACACATCTGCATACCGTATGCAGTAGTGTAAGGGAGAGATTTTGTTGGCATACCAACCTGCATACCGGTTGCAGTAAAGTATGGCAATGACTTAAAAAAATACTAAAAATATTTAGGAAAAGGCATGATTTCAATTCATATTCATTGCGCCGATATAAGCGCTCGAAAGAAATGCTCTAAAGTGGGACATTGCGAACAAATATCATGCCATACGTAAGCAGGTTTGTAAGCAGACAACAAAAATCACTCCCTTACAAACCTGCTTATAGGCAAGCAGTATTTTTTGGTGGGATATTATTGCTTTTATGCACATTAGAAAGGTATTTTGTCTATTTTTTGCATATAATGACCGCAAAAATTGTGGTGTTTGGAAAATGCATTTTAAATGCAAATGCAGTTTTGAAGTGCATTTTTCAAAACATTTGCCCCTTTGAATTTTTTTTTAATTATCATATTCGAAAAGTTTACAATTTTTACTACAAAATAATGCCCTCCTAATAATGGACCTACTGTGTGTGCTATTTTTTAGAATTTTTTAAAAACTCATGTAATTTCAGATTTTTTTTGGTTTAATTTAAAATATTAAAATGTATTTTAAGGAAATTTTTAAAATTTCTTTAAAAATAGCACACACAGTGGGTCCATTATTAGGAGGACATTATTTTGTAGTAAAAATTGTAAAATTTTCGAATATGATAATTAAAAAAAAATTCAAAGGGGTAAAAGTTTTGAAAAATGCACTTCAAAACTGCATTTGCATTTAAAATGCATTTGTGAAACACCAACAATTTTGCTGTCATTCAATGCAAGAAATGGACAAAAATACCTTTCTAATGTGCATAAAAACAATAAGATACGATTAGTACTTTTGAAAATATAACGATTTAAAAACATGTCTTCTTACATGATTTTGGTATAAGGGTGATTCCATGTCAAACCGCACAGAAAACTGTGATTTTCGGATTTGTCACCTCCGATTTTAATGAAATTCGCAAAAAATATTTCACATGCGTTGTTTTCATAAAATGATTACCTTACAGGCTCCAAAAATTTTTAGTTTTGGAAATATGGCGTCTTGAAAATTGGCAAAAACGTAAAATTTTCAATAAGGTGCACATACAAAGTCACCCATAACTTTAAAACAATAAAACCCACAATTACCAAATAGGTACCATTTGAAAGCTGAAAGGATTGCCTTAAAAGTGACATGCACAATTTTTTCTTCTAATGAAAGGTCAAAGGTCATATTTCAATGTCTAATGTTCAAAGACCTATATCTCAAAATCCGATATTTTTTAAATTCTCAAAAAAATATATGATAACAATCAAGTCTTTCCCTACATTTGCATCAAAATTTCAGGGTGGACACTTATATGGTTCCAAAGTTACAGAAGAAAACGTGCTCGAAGGCAAGGTTTTTTCTACGAGTTCATATAAAATATATTGCACAAACAAAACAATATACATAGTCGTAAACAAAGGTGCGGGCCTAGAACAAGGCTAAAAACTTTTTATGTATTTTGAGTTATATTGTAGGGGTTTTCTTGTTCTTTTACAAGGAAAGTCCTCGAAAGTGAACATACCTGATTTCTTTAAAATTTATACACAAGCTAGAAAAAATAAATCTAAAATCAACCAGTCTGAGCTTGTCGGCCTAAATTCAGGTTAAACGGGGTTAAAAATTACCCATTTTCAGTTATTTTAAAGCTTAGGTACTTTATATTGATGCCATATATAACAGATCGGTTTCATTCGAAACCTGTATTCTTCCATAGTAGGGAAATAGCAATGGGGTGGGGGAACCTTATGTTCAAAGCGGAATAAAGCTCATAAAAAAGAATATAATCAAGCATAAAAATGGTTTAGAAATGGAAACACTAATGTTTCGAACTTCTTTGAATTTTTGCCTTATTTTATTTTGGACACACTAATAAAGATTTTTTAAGAAGTAAAACTGCTAAAAAATTCATGTGATTGCTTAATTTAAATAGAAAATTGTACCAATAATGAATTTGTTTTACAAAAACTATAACAAAAACTATACATTTTTAACATAAACAATTATGCAACAAATAAAATGTCTCAAATGAAACGGATCTGATATAGGTGGCATCAATGTACCTAAAAGTTAAAATTACTAAAAATCGGTAAGTTTTGACTCCCGTTTAACGCTTTAAAACTAAATTAAGACCATTGAACTCAGACAGGTCTATGTTAGATATTTGTTGTCTTTCATGGGCATAAATTTCAAAGAAATTACGTATGTTCACTTTGAAGATTTTCCTTGTAAGAAAACAAGAAAACCCTACGATAAAATTCAGTTTTGATAGTGAAATCAAATTCAGGAGGTCGAAATATTAATAAATAATGGGTTCAGTTTTTAGGTCTCTCCCATTGTTTGTTTACTGCTAGCAGCATGCTAGCATGTTATACTGCTTCGTATGTGTAAGCTTTTGCATATGAACTCGTAGAGAAAATCTTGACTTCAAGCACGTTTTCCTCTGTAACTTTGGAACCATATGAGTGTCCACCCTGAAATTTTGATACAAATGTAGGGAAAGACTTGATTGTTATCATATATTTTTTTGAGAATTTTAAAAATATCGGATTTTGAGATATAGGTCTTTGAATATTAGACCTTGAAATATGACCTTTGACCTTTCGTTACAAGAAAAAAATTGTGCATGCCGCTTATAAGGCAATCCTTTCAGCTTTCAAATGATACCTATTTGGTAATTGTGGATTTTATAGTTTTAAAGTTATGGGTGACTTTGTATGTGCACCTTATTGAAAATTTGACGTTTTTGCCAATTTTCAAGACGCCATATTTCGAAAACCGAAAGGTTTTGGAGCCAGAAAGGTAATGACTTTAGGAACACTATCCATTTGCAATATATTTGTCAAATTTTATTTAAATCGAAGGTGACAAATCCGAATGCTGTGTGGTTTGAGGTGGATTTGCCCATAATTTAAAAAATAAAAATTTTTATAAGGGAAACTTAAGGAAATATTTTTTAAAAATAAATATTAACAAGTAGAAAAGTTAAATTCGACTTTGCCGAATCTATGAATACCCTCCACAATGCATTTTTTTAAAGGGTAGTACACTTTTTAACGTGAAAAAATTAACAATTTTGATTAAAAATATTTTATTTTGAGTAAAAAACTCTTTTTTTGTCATTAAAAAAAAAAAAAAAAAATTACTATTTTTTTTTGAGTGTAAAATTTTTTTCGAGTGTAATGTTTTTTTTACTGTAAAAATATTTCTTAGTGAATGAACGTGGGTATGTACACAAAATATTGTAATTTTTGTAAAAAAAAAACTAATTTTTTTTTGTGTACATTTTTTTTGGAGTGTAAAATTTTTTTTTCAGTGTAAAATTTTTTTTGATTGTAAAATTTTTTTCGAGTATGATTTTTAAGTTACCAATGCTTTTAAAACTAAACAAGTTTAAAAAGCATTGCTTTAAAATTAAACAAGTTTGAAAAGCATTGTTTAGTTACCACCAATGCTTTTAAAACTTGTTAAAACACGTGGCATTTTAGATGAAACTAATCTGCAATTCAAGGTTTTGCTTATAACTTTTGAACCACTGGACCGATTGAGCTGAAATTTAAAACCAAACAGACCCGGGGAACGGCAAAGATACGTGACAAGCTTCAGTAGTCTCATTATTGTCTTTCGAAAGTTATCGTGTTTTTTATCTCGTAAATTTGCGAAACACCCTTGCCGAAATTTACTCTTTTGCTCATAACTTTTGAACCACTGGACCGATTTGGCTGGATTGCAATACCAACCTGACCAGGTAAATGACAAACATATATGCCAAACTTCAGTAGCCTCTGTAAAGTCTTTCAAAAGTTAGCGTGTTTTCTACGGACAGACAGACGGACGGACGGACGGACGGACATCGCTAGATCGACTTAAAATCGATCGAGGATCATAAATATATATACCTTATGGGGTCCTAGACCAATATTTCGAGGTGTTACAAACGGAATGACAAACTTATATATACCCTCTATCACTAGAGTGGAGGGTATAAAAAATCAGGCGACTTGCAACATTTTTATACCCTCCACTAGTGATAGAGGGTATATATAAGTTTGTCATTCCGTTTGTAACTCATCGAAGTATCGGTCTGGGACCCGATAAAATATATATATTCATGATGCCCGATCGATTTTAAGACATTCTAGCGATGTCCGGACAAAATATTGCGCAGAGATAACTGAAACTTAACATATTTATTGAAAGTTCTCCCGAGAAGTTTGGTATTGCATTTGAGCGATATTGGTTCAGCGGTTCAAAAGTTATGAACGAAAATGTAAGCACACCTCAAAAATTTCAGTACATTCAACATAACCTAAAAATTAATTCGGCTTCTGGTTGACATATGTGAACATAATTGAACACCAAATGGTATTTTAACAAGTAAGTACATATTTTTTGACAAAAAAAAAAAAATCGCGGATTTTTTTTAACAAAAATTTTTTTTGCGGAAATTTTTTTTTCAGATTTTTTTTTTTTTTCAAAAGAAATTTCCTTTTAAATAAAGTTTTTTTGCAATACTCTTTTAGAAATTGTGGAGGGAATCACTACATTTGGCAAGGCCGAATTTAACTTTTTTACTTGGTTTTTTTTTTACTTAAATTAAATCCTCGTTGCCACTCTAATATTAATATACGTTTATAAATATTTTAAAAGCCACAACCAAACCCATTAAAATTTATGTTAAAATTACCATTTACTACACCTAATGCAAGTACTAACTACTACAACTACACTGATGCCTGAACATAAATCGATAGATGACACTGCATGCATTCTCCTCAATATTGCAACTGTCATACATAATTTTCTCACACCATTGAAGGCGTTTAATATGTAATTAAAATTTCTAATCAAATACATATTAACATACAGACACATAAAATTACAAATTGTTATACATAAAAATCAAGGTTCATGTTAAATTTGGCAAATTTAATTTACGAAATTAAGTATTCATTGATTTCTAACACTGTGCAACAAAATTTTGTATTTTGAATGAGACAAAAAAAGTAAAACTGACCAATTCAAATCCAGAAAACTTCAATTGAAATTAAATGGTGACAGCTTTGTCCTGTTTTTGCAGAATATCGGCATATAAAACTATGTTTTGTTTACATCTGAGGTGTAGGGAATTTAAATAACAATCATACGCAATGGTGCACGGTGGTTTATTTTTAATAACACATAAAACAAGTAGAAAAGTTAAATTCGAATTTGCCGAATCTATGAATACCCTCCACAATGCCTTTTTTAAAGGATAGTACATTTTAACGTGAAAAAAATTAACAATTTTGATTAGAAATATTTTATTTTGAGTAAAAACTCTTTTTTTGTCATTTAAAAAAAAGAAAAATTACAAAATTTTTTGTTGAGTGTAAAACTTTTTTCGAATTTTTTTTACTGTAAACATATTTCTGAGTGAATAAAAAAACTAAATTTCTTTTTGTCATTTAAAAAAAAAAAATACTAATTTTTTTTGTGTTTAAACCTTTTTTCGAGTGTAATGTTTTTTTTTTTTTTAATGTAAAAATATTTCTGACAAGGAAGGTCTTTCACAGGACATCGATTGTCCTGAAACTTACATATATATAGGAAAGAGGGGAGAAAAAAAAGAGTTACCTGTTTTTTTATAGCTGCCCAATCTTACATTAAACGGGTCAAATGGGAGGGAAAAAACGGATTTTTTTTTCGTTTTTTGAGGATTTTTCCCATTTCTTCAAAAGAAACTATATGAACATTTTATAGAAGTCGAACGTTTTTTTGAATGCCTATCCTATGGTGTATTGGTCGTGTCCAAATGCGGCTTCGTTAAGGTCGTTATTGTCAAAAATGTATAATTGTTGAGTTAGCTTATATGGAGATATATACGTGGAGTATATACGTACGACCGCCAAAATCATATATAATAATCACTATCAAAATTAAGCTGACCTGTATTTCTTCGTTTTGGGAAATTCCTACTAGCTCGGCTTTAATACGGATTTTCCCGAAATCCCTTATTTTTCATGAGGTGGCAACTCTTTTTTAAATTTGAAATTGGGCAGCTAAAAAAAACAGGTTACTCCTTTTTTCCCCCCCCCTCATTACCATATTCAATTTTCAGGACAATCGGTGGGTGCCCTGTGAAAGACCTTTCTTGTGAGTGAATGAACGTACGTACATATGTACACAAAATATTGACATTTTTGTAAAAAAAAACTTTTTTTTAAATTTTTTTTTTGAGTGTAAAATTTTTTTTGAGTGTAAAATTTTTTTCGAGTGTAATTTTTGACTTACCAATGCTTTAACAACTAAACAAGTTTAAAAAGCATTGCTTTAAAACTAAACAAGTTTGAAAAGCGTTGCTAAGTTACCACCAATGCTTTTAAAACTTGTTTACCATGTGGCATTTAAGATGAACCCAATCTGAAATTCGGGGTTTTGCTTATAACTTTTGAACTGTTCCGATTGAGCTGAAATTCAATACCAAATAGACTTGGGGAACGGCAAAGATACGTGACACGTTTCAGTAGTCTAGTTATTGTCTTTCGAAAGTTATCGTGTTTTTTATCTCGTAAATTCGCGAAAAACCGTTGCCGAAATTTACTCATTTGCAAATAACTTTTGAACCACTATACCGATTTGGCTGGATTGCAATACCAACCTGTGTAGGTAAATGACCAACATATATGCCAAACTTCAGTAGCCTCTGTAAAGTCTTTAAAAAGTTAGCGTGTTTTCTACGGACGGACAGACAGACAGACGGACGGACGGACAGACGGACATCGCTAGATCGACTTAAAATCGATCGAGGATCATGAATATATATACTTTATGGGGTCATAGACCAATATTTCGATGTGGTTGAAACGGAATGACAAACTTATATATACCCTCTATCACTAGAGTGGAGGGTATAAAAAATTATCAAAAATCACAAAATTTATTTCTGCAGCTGTTTTTTATTTGGCTATACCCTCTTTGGGTATACCCTCTATCACTAGAGTGGAGGGTATAAAAATTACGGAGATCCGACGGTGATTCTGGTAGAGGAGACCAAAAAAATTTATTCGTGTGTCGGTGTTTCTCCTCTACCAGAATCACCGTTGGAACCTCGTAATTTTTTTATGATGTACTGTATTATTAAAAATAAAGCACCGTGCACCGTTGCGTATGATTGTTATTTAAATTCAATTACAATATTAAGCATACGCCACTTATACAGTTTTTAAGCAATTATTTTAATTATAACAAAAATTCACCAACTTCAAATGCGTGTAAAAAAGCCTTGAGGGTTTTGTTATATGAAGGGCTATATGAAGGGCTTACTGCAATATATATTAGGGGCTTACTGCAAAAACTTGATAAGCAACATTTCATTTTGTTGGTGTTTTTTGATTTCTACTGATGTCCCTTTGACAGATTTTCGGCAGAATTTTTGCTTAAACCCTTCGTACAAGTATCTTGATTATGAAAGTTTTTAAAAAGATCAATTTTCTTCATAATTTTAAAATTTTTAAGGCAAAAACCACCATAAAATGAAATGTTGCTTATCGAGTTTTTACACTCAAAATAATAACTCTGTAAAATACTCTGTAAAATGACTGTAATCTCAATTCAACAGATATTTGACAGAGTTTTCTGTCAAAATACAGATTTTAAGAAAATACTTTGTATTTTGTTGTGACAAAAAAACAAAGTTTCCTCTGTTATATTACTTACTTTTTACTTTGTAATCTTAATTTTACAGATAATTAACAGAGTTTTCTGCTGAAATACAGATCTAAGCAAAATACTTCGTATTTTTTTATAACCAAAAAAGTTTTCTGTTTTGAGTAGTTTTTGTTTTTGTTACAAAACATCAAAATTTTATTTGTTTTTTTCTTTTTTTTGAGAAAAAGTTGAAAAAGTATCAAAAAAGTTATCAACATTTTTTTTTCAGAAATCTTATAAAAATTTTACAAAATAACTAAACCCTGTAAATTTACAGAGTTTTTTCTGTATTTTTTTTTTCATCAAATGTATTTTACAAATATATGTATATTTACATAGTTTTCTTTGCTAAATGGTGGTTTATTTAACCAATATTTTACTAGAAACTCTGTAAATTAACAGTTTTTTTGTCCAAATCATTTTACCGAGTTTTATAGTAAAATTACAGAGTTTTCTCTGTAAAAAAGCTTTCATATTTAACCAATATTTTACTATAAACTCTGTAAATTAACAGTTTTTTTCTGTCAAAATCATTTTACAAAGTTTTTTAGTAAAATTACCAAGAAATGTTGTTAGCTGGAAAAGTATGGTGTACTCTGTTAAATTAGCAGAGTTTTTCTGTAATTTAACAGAGTTATTATTTTGAGTGTACACTAAGCCCTTCATATCAACTTCCATTTGCTTTTTGTTTCATTACATTCCGATTTTAGTTGTTGCACTTTGCTACCGAAGATTTTCCTCTTTCATTTGTGAACAATAGTGACATTACACTGTGCAGCACAATTTTGTATCTTGGATGGGACCAAAATGAAATGAAACTATACCAACAGTAGACCAAAACCCCCGAAAGGTTTTGAAAACTTAGCTCGAGTTCTTTTTTATGGCCCCCTGAAGTTTTAGATTATTTTTCAAAGGCGTTTGGAATAAGTAAAAAAAGGTATTAAATCTAATTCTGAGGCAATAAATGTTAAGAGATGTCTTCACTGAAATTTGATGGCGGTACTTTTCTTTGAACACATTAAACCTCTAGCTCCCATTTTTAGGGATCATTTTGGTCCTTTTTATATCCTCATAGAAAACTAATAAAACGCGCGTTTAAAGGGTTAAAGTGTTGTAAAAAAATGTTCTGCATCAAATATTAGTAGGGGCAAAAGTTCGTGAGAAACGAAGTAATATTAGCTGTGTTTTGCAATCATTTGGATTATGATTTACCATAGAATATGTGGACTAAAGAAATATTAATATTTTTACGGATTAGCAATCCGTTGGCTCTCCCTGTTGTGGAATGTATTTTATACAGAACTTTTGTAATATTCTTAAAGCCTACTTTAAGGGCGCACAATAAGTATCCCCATCACATCACACAGCGAGTACACACAAACAAAGACTTTTTTAACAAATTGAAATTTACATTTTTTTTTGTAATTTTACAATTTTTTTTTTGTAATTTTACTAATTTTTTAGATAATTTTACAAAAAAAATCTAGTAAATTCACTAGAATTCCTTGTTATTTCAATTGCGTCAAAAAAAACTGTAAATTTACAATTTTATTGGTAAAAATCTTGTAAAATTACAAAATTATTGGTAAAAAGCTTATAAAATTACTAGGAATTCTCGTAAAATAGGAGGTACCCAGCAAAACTTTGGTAATGGGTAGTGATTATATAACACATTACCAGGTAATGTATATACCTTATTTGTAGCATTATTTTAGGATGTCTTACCAAACATTTGTTCCACAACGTATTATTTTCAAGTGAAAAATAATGCATTACTAATAATTTGCTACGTAATGCATGATTATTGGAAAAAATGTATTTCATATTTATTATTTCTAAACATTAAATCATGGATGACTTATATTTGGTTACATTATGTATTATTTGAAAGTTTGAAATAATGCATTATTTATAATTGGATGCATAATGTATTACAATAACATAAAAAATAATTATTTTATAAAAAATGCATAAGTTTAAAATAGAGATGGGCTCACGACAGGAAATTTCTAACGACACACACTCACGAGCATATTTTATCTACTTACACTCACTTACAAACACGTGAGTAAATTTAATACAAAATTACTTTTTCACTACTCGTAACACCTTATATAGTATATTATCTTCTGGTATGCTATATTATTTCATTTCTCGTAACCTATAAAATATCATATATTTTACACCTTACTCGTATTCTTCGTTATAAATTTATGACTTATTTTATACCTTACTGGTATTCTTTGTGATAATGTGGATGCATTACTTTGAGTCTCATCGCCTGTTAAAATCATCAATGCTGCAATGTATAAAATAAGAGATCCTATACCTTATTTTATACCTTATTTGGTAATCTAAGTTTTGCTGGGTAGCAAAAAATCTCGTTAAATTACGAAACCTCCTTGTAATTTTTATCGTAATTTTACAAATATTTAAGATAATTTTACAAAAAAAATCTAGTAAATTCACAAGAATTCCTTGTAATTTCAATTGCGTCAAAAAATTTGTGAATTTACAACTTTACTGGTAAAAACCTTGTATAATTACAAAATAATTGGTAAAAAGCTTGTAAAATTACTAGGAATTTTTTACAAAAAGGAGGTAGCAAACAATAAAAGTTACAAGTTTTTCTTGTAATTTTACAAGGTTTTTTTGAGTGTAATATCGCCTCTGTTGTTATTTATTTTCATTTTATTTACTTTCAATATTTGTATTTTTTAGAATTTTTAAAGCACACTTTGGGGATAATATTAGAAAATGTACTAAATAAGTACAAATAATTGAAAAACACAACATTAACATTACCACACACTGTTAAATTGTTTTTCACCAAAGTTAATTTTAAAGTGTAGATCTCTCTTTTTTGATGTGGTTCGTCGTCGGTGTTTCCAATTGTGACTGGGCTCTGATCCTGCTAAATACAATACTCCTTAGTTTTGTAAGAACCTTACTTTACACATATGTATGTACATTTTAATATGTACATTTATTTGCATGCATTTATTATAAGTAGGCAATTGTGGTGTGTGAGTGTGTGTAGCAGCCAGACCCACACATGAATGGGAACAAAAACAAAAAAACAAGTAATGTGCTCTTTTGTGCGTAATCGAATGACTGAACAGAGGGTCGTTTACATATGCAAGTTCAATATAATTTAAATGACAGGCATGTCAATATGTGTTCAATAACCAATGAATTGTTTTAATTACTATTAAAAAGCTTAACTTACATCGAGTACTGAGATTTATTCACGAATACAGTAGAGTGGAGCAAATATAGCTTTTTTTTTTAATTTCGAAAACGGTTAAGTTGTCTTTTGGGGTCGATATTAACCCACTAAAATATTGGACCTGTAGGGCAATGGCATTGGATTCCTTTTTTGACTTGAAAATCGGAAAGTCCTGAACAAAGTGTTTCTTGTTTTCCAAAAAAAATATTTTTAATTAGTTTTTAACTGAAAATGTAATGTAATATTAACTCAGTATTTAAAAGATGTATATTTTTAATTATTGTCCCAGCAAAAACCTTTATTACCAAATAATGAGTTAAAATGCTAATATAATTATCAATAAGTACTTATTCATTAGCATTTTAACTCATTATTTTAACATGGTGGTGCCATTGCGGGCAATTACTGTTTAATTTTATATATGAGGGTTTTCGTGTCAACTGACACAACTTTTGAAACCGATGTCTTCCGATCGGGATGAAATTTGCACCAAGGTTAGACCTATTGGATGGTAGTTCAGACACAATTTTTCAACGAGATCGGTCAAGGACTCTCTGACAAGGGAAGTATCTCAACCCTTTTGAACCGATTTGCCTGAAACTTAAAATATATATAAAAGAGACGATTTTAAGGTTGGGGTGTCTAGGCTTATCGGCCATATCAGTGTTTCAAAATTTCGTTGTCCCCTTATGAAACAATGTGGACCTCCGTGAAAATTTCGATAACTCCGGAACTAACAGGAATATCCTCTAGAGCAAAAATACGTGTCGACTTAAATTTAATAAAGATTATTTCGTATTTATATGGACATCGCTGGTCTATGTCTTCATATAAATACCCCCCAAAATTTACACATTTTCATGAAAAAAGTATCTAACGAAGCCAAAATTTTACAAGGTTATGCCACTGTTGGATAGGCATTAAAAAAACCTTTTTTCTCATATGTAAACATCATATAGTTTCTTAGAAAGAAATGGCTGAAAAATCCAAAAAAACGATTTTTTCGCCATTTTTTGCCCCATGTTTTGAACCCTTAAATCCCCTTAAATGGCCGATAAGCCGAGACACCCCAACCTTAGAATTGTCTCTTTTATATATATTTTACGTTTCATGCAAATAGGATCATATGGGTTGAGATACTTCCCTTGTGAGTTGCAGGTGGTCGAAATTTGACATTTTGGCCAATTAGGTGTTTATTCTCATCCATACACTCAAAAAAAAAAGTTTGTAAATTTACAAGTAAAAGGTCTTGTAATTCTATTTTACTAATATTTTTGTCTTTTTACAAAAATTGTTGTATATTTAATAAAACGAAAACTACAGTTTGCTTTGTAATTTTACTATTATATGTTGGTAAATTTATTTTACAAATTTTTTGGGCAAATTTACAAAAAAGTGAATTATTTTACAAATTAAAAAAATATTACAAGGTGTTTAGTTTTTTAACACAAGAAAACTGTAATTGTACAACATAATTTTACTTGATGTTATTTAGTCTTTTTACCAAAAAAATGTTTTATTACAAACATTTTTTTTTTAAGATCGTTTACAAGGTTTTCAGTTTGAAAAGTATTGAAAAGTACAAAATTCCAATATAATTTTACAAAACTTATTTTATTACTAGAATTAATGTTGTTTTACAAAAAAAAAAATTAATTATTCAACAATAGGACACGCAAAAATTTTCTAAGTTCAGATTTTTTTTTGCGTTTTGGAGTAAAAAATTTAGTTAAAAATAATTTTTTATAAATAATTTTTACACCATTTTTTTGGTAATTTGCGTTAAGTAAAATACCACAATATTTATGTGTTTCTACTATATAATTGTTCTAGTTTTTTTTTTTGTATTTTTACCATTTTTTTGGTGATTTTACCATATTTTTTTGGTAATTGTTTTTTAAATTTGGTACCTAAAATGTCAATAGAAAGCTGCCAATTTTGAAAAATCAAATTTTTCTTATTTTAACTGGTACTAAAACATCCAATCTACAATATCCAAAATTTTTTTTTTCCGATTTTTTAAAAATACTTGTGAAAATAATTAAAAATTCAAAAAAAATTTTTATTTTTTGACTAATTTTTCCTGAAAATATAAGAAATTTCTTGTGTAGCCTCCTTCGCAATTCTCATATGTTCTACTTAAGAAAAACGAAATGTGGAAAAAAAATAAAAAAGTGCAGTGTTATACATTAAAAAGTTTGTTAAAAGTGCTCAAGTGAAAAAAAAACTTTTCAGGTTGTTGAAGTGCTACTCCAGCTGCCGAAGAAGGAAAAATAAGATGCACCAATGGAAAAAACATTTAAATTTACAAAACCAATATATAAATAAACCAATTTTTTTTGTAAATTTACAAAACAAATATGAAAATTTTAAAAACAAAATTGTATACTTACGAAAAAAGTTGTAATTTTACAAAAATGAAATAGAAAATACAAAAACAATATTGTAAATTTACAAATTTTATGGTTAAACTACTGTTTTTACGGCAAAAAAATTAGTAAAAATGGTACATATACAATAAAAATTGTAAATTTACCACTTTTTATTGTAAATATACAAGTTTTTTGCATAAAAAACAGTAGTTTAACCAAATAATTTGTTAATCTACAATTTATTTTTTCCATTTTCTATTTTTCCTTGTAAAATAACAACCTTTTTCTGTAAGTTTACAATTTTGTTTTGTAAATTTACCAAATTTTTTGCAAATTTACAAAAAAAATGTTCACCTCGAAGATGATATTTTACAAAAAAATTGTAAATTTACATTTTCTTTTGTTAAATCAATTTACAAATTATCCCCGTAACTTTACGGGGATTCTTGCTAGTACATATTTTACAAAACCTGCCCCGTATAATCACGGGGATTTTATGTCATTTTACAAACTTTTTTTTTTGAGTGTATAACTTCTTACGTATTGATTTTAGCAAAATGTGTTTCAAATAGATTAAAGAGATATTTCTTCAGTCTTTCGAAAAAAATTATAAAAAAAATAAAAAAAAAATTTTTGTTTTTTTTTTTCTTAAAAATCCAAAACTTTTTTGACTTTTTCCTCAAATTGGGCCCTTTCTTTTGATTCAAAAGAAAGCCTAGGTCATTTCCTTTCAGAGCTTTGGGGTCGCTTAGTGAGATGCGAGTGGGATATCTATGAAAAAAAAAACGGTTCTTCAATTTGCACTATTAGGCGTGGGATAGCTAACCAGTTTTCGATTTAGATCCGCGATACCCTCTAGTTTTTATAGGTTCGAAAAAGAAAGCACGAGCCAAAAAATGAGGGCGGTGGGGTGGGGCGATATGGGCCTCATCGGTGTCAAAGTTGGGCGTAAAGAGGTAAAAATCCTCAAAAAGCTTCACAACTGCCCTAGAAACGCCCCTGGAGGGGGCAATGTGAGACCAACCTCCAATAATTTTCTGCCCTAAACATTTTTCTTGAACATAGCTAACCCCTATTTTCACTTCCTAAGGTAGCTCCCATACAAAACATTTTTAAAAATTTTTTCCTACCATTCTAACTTATCCTAAAGTGCCCCTAGTGTAGTGTCCGACCGAACAGTTCGGCCAAAAATTAATATTTGCAAGCATTTTTAACAGCTTTTTCTGATGGCCGTTTCTTTGTTTAGGCGATAGAAGACTATTCTGACTTGCAAATTTTATGGCCAGGACGAAGTTAAGCACCAATTTAGATGTTCGGTAACTGAACGTTCGGCCAAATTGAAAAAAAGTTCGGTTACCGAACTTCGAAATTGTGGCTTAACTTCGTACTCGTTCTTAAATTTTACACTTAGAATCGTCTTCTATCGCCTCAACAAATCTACCCCATATAAAAAATTTGTTAAAAGTACTCCCAAATATCAAATTTTTGATCAAATGATGTTTTTTGGCCGAACTGTTCGGTCGGACACTACCCTAGTGGAGCCAAGTGTATGAACGACCTCCATTATTTTATTAATTCCAACATTTTTTGCAAACATACCTACAATGTATCTTTAAACCTTAAGGTGGTCCCCATACATTTCTTTTATTTTTTATAAATTTGTTTTATTAAACCAGCTCCTACCGCCCCTACCGTGCCTCCTAGAGAGGCAAAAATTAGGACCAACCCCCATTAATTTTTAATTACCAACATTTTGTCCAAACATAATAACACCCTATCTCCACTCCCTAAGGGGGCTCCCATACATTATAAAAACATGTATTTTAAAAACTAATAAAAAAATAAAAATAAATGTATGGGGACCCCCTTAAAAGTTGAAAATAAAGTATAGGTATATTCTGAGAAAATATTGGAGTTGAAAAAATATTGGGGGTCGGTCACACATTTTACTTCTCTAGGGGCACCCTATGGACAGTTAGAGCGGTAGGAGCAAATTTTATAAAAATCTCATTTTGTATGGGAGCTCCCTTAGGAAGTGGAAATAGATGTTAGGTATATTCAAGAAAAATTTTGGAGGCAGAAAATAAATGTAGGTCGGTCTCACATTGCACCCCTCCATGGGCAGTTCTAGGGCAGTTGTGGGGCTTTTTGAGGATTTTTACCCTTTTACGCCCAATTTTGACCACGACGAGGAGCCATATGGCCCCACCCCACTGCCCTCATTTTTTGGCTCATGCTTTCTTTTTCGAACCTATCAAAATTAGAGGGTGTCCCGAATCGAAAACTGGTGAGCTATCCCACGCCTAATAGTGCAAATTGAAGAACCATTTTTTGTGTTCCAAAATTAAATTTTTTTTTTTCTTGAATATCCCACTCGCATCCCACTAAGCGACCCCATAGCTCTTAAAGGAAATGACCAAAGCTTTCTTTTGAATCAAAAAAAAGGGCCCAAAATAAGGAAAAAGTCAAAAAAGTTTTGGATTTTTAAAAAAAAAATCAAATTTTTTTTTTTTAATTTTTTTTATAATTTTTTTTCGAAAGACTGAAGAAATAGCTATCTGACCTATTTGGTATACATTTTGCTAAAAACAATAGGTAAGAAGTTACATGGATGAGAATAAACACGTCTTTGGCCAAAATGACAAAAAATATCGGAGGACATCGGTTTCAAAAGTTGTGTTAGTTGACACGAAAACCCCCATATACATTCTTTATGGGGTCCTATACCGATATTTCCATACTGTTGTTGAAGAGTATAAAAAAAAATAAAAATAATTGTTCTATTAATTGACATAAATTAATCGATTTATTCGTAATTCGAAAATCGTAATTTTTAAATTAATCGAATAAGATTTTGATTTTGTTTAATCGATTAATCGAATTATTCTTAATCGGATAACAACTCTACTGTTTACCAATAAAATTGTAATTCTTGCTACAAACAAAAAAAAACTTGTCAAATTACAAGAAAAAGTTTCGTGTTCCCAATTTACCAATATTTGACTGTTTTCTTTGTTTTTTTTTAACAATTTTTTTTTTTTTTTGAAATTGTAAACTTACAATTTTATTGGTAAAAATCTTGTCAAACTACAAAATTATTGGTAAAAAGCTTGTAAAATATACAAGGAATTCTAGTCAAATAAGAGGTAGCAAAAAAAAAAAAGTTACAAGTTTTTCTTGTTATTTTACAAGTTTTTTTTTAGTGTAGGAATTTTTGTAAAATAGGAAGTAGCAAAAAATTATTTTACGTGGCTTTTCTTTTGGCAATTTTACAATTTTGAGTGTAGAATTTAGTTTACATAATTTTACATTGTTTTCATATGTAAAATTTATACAGTTTATCGTATTTAGTTTCCCTAGAAAGCTTCAAAAAACTTATTAAAAGTTCATTGATTTTGGGGCTAGAAAACTTAATTTTCAAAACAGGTAAAATTTTTGGAAGTTAAAACCAAAAAGTATTTGTAGTTCATTAAACTGATTGTTCACAAAAAAAAAACAAGTAAGGAGATGGTAATGCTAATAAATCAACATACTCGTTCTATTGTACATATAACCAAAAGGATTTTAAACTTTGTATTTCCTTTCATCAGCTATAATCTCTATGGAATTTAACCCACATCTTTGTACAGCACATATGGGAAAATTCCAAAAATCTTTCTCCTCATATTGCAATACTTACGTTGTTAGTGAAAACCTGAAAAATAAGCAGAAGAAATTTTAAAACTCTTGTGTATGAAAAGTTTCTTTTTTTGTGTTTTTTGTTAACCACATGTTGTAACGAACTTAACTTTTTTTAATTTTTTTTTATTTTGTACAAATATGTATATAGAATGTTTACAGACATCTAAAGTTCGAAAATCAATAATTGGCAAAAGACCAAAAAATCAGCTGAAGAATATTAAATTGGCAGGTAATACCTTTTGCAACTACTGACAACCAACTTACAGGCACAGTGAGGGGTAATATTATAGGTATTTAAACATTTGAATACTGTATACACAAAAAAAAGTTTGTCAAATTACTAGGAAAAGTCTCGTAATCCCATTTTACCAACACCAAAAAAAAAACGTTGGTATTTAATACTTAAAATTTAACTAAATTTTAGTCCAAAAGAACCCCAGCAAAAAATAAGGGAAGTAGTCCAAATCAAACCACTTCTGAAGTACTCCAAAAAAGCAGTTAACCCCTGATTTATTATTCAAATGGAGATACTTTTAAACAACTTCCAAAAATTGATATATAATGTCATAAATTATGGCTTGCACCACTTCCAAATATAGACATTAGTATGCACTTCCTCACTAAAGAAATCCCCACTATAAAACTGCATTAAAAAATTTGGAAATTATCAATAATTATTTAATAAATATTGGTTATTTTACAAATGGTTTATATTTAAAAATTACATGAAATAATTCAATTAAGGAATGTATTTATAAATTATATTAAGCTTCTTACGTATAGTAAGGAAATATCATGAAAATTCAGAATATTGGGTTTGATTTTTGTTTTCTATAGCTTTTTCCTACAGCTTTTTTTGGTAATATTCAAGTTTATGACTATTATAAACTCGGTTTTAGCAATAGCACTGTTTTCGCATAACCGTATATACGCTTACCTATACAAATTTTAAACTATCCACGCTTATTTTTAACTTGTATAATTATTGACATTAAATTTAAGTTTCGATAAAAAGTGAAGCCAAGTTCGCATTTGAAAATAAAATGTTTTTTTCCGTGTTTGCTTCAATAAACTTTGACATTCAACAAAAGTGGTGCCAAAAAAATTTTAAATTTTAATGTTAAAATATAAACGGTTACGCGAAAACAGGGCTAACACTCAAAAAATTATGTTAGTAAAATCAACTGAAAATGTCAGTTAAAATAACTACTTTGTAAGTTGTTTTGGGGTCAACTACTTTTTCAGTTAAATCAACTAACAATGTTAGTTATTTTAACTGACAAAAAACAACTGACTTATGCAGTAAAAACTACTTACATTTGTAGTCAAAACAACTAAAATGTAGTAAAAATAAAATAATCAATATATTTTCTAAACATTATTCAAAAAAAAAAAAAAAAAAATGAAGACCAAATTTTTCCAAGTTTTTTTTTTTAAATGTTGTGAAAAATAAAAAAACACTTTTTTTTTTTTTTTTTGAAAAAAACTTTGAAAATTTTTCCGAGATAAAAAAATAAAATTAACTACTTTAAATAACTGTTACTACATCACAGTACTTTTTTGTTAGTTGTTCAAAAAAACTACTTAAAATAACTAACAGAAATAGTTGTTTGATATTTTTCATACAAAAACAACTGACTTTGTAGTTGAAAACAACTAACTACTGTAAAATATACAAATAACTAACATGTAGTAACTTACATAATTTTCTGAGTGAATGTTTCTTGCTATCAAAATATATGGTTAAACGAATCATAAAACAATGTTTCAACTAAACCGTGTTTTACCATAGCAATGCGAATGTGCTATAATCCCGTATTCTCATACACGTCTTTTAATTTTAAATTAAACGACTCGTTTAGTATTTATTCCATTACAACGAAATGACACTATATGGTAATAGAATGATGAGCTAAAACGAGTCGTTTAATTTAAAACGAGTCGTATGCGATTCCTCCTTTTTTTTTTCTTTTCCTTCCTTTTTCTTTCTTTTTTCTTTTTTTTTTCTTTTTGAAATTTGGTCTGGGGGGGGGGGGGGGTAATTTCCCCTTCCCCCCCCCCCTTGTACCCGCGCTTGTTATTTTATTTTTACTACATTTTTATTATTTTGACTACAAATGTTAGTAGTTTTTACTACATAAGTCAGTTGTTTTGTGTCAGTTAAAATAACTAACATTGTTAGTTGATTTAACTGAAAAAGTAGTTGACCCCAAAACAAAGTAGTTATTTTAACTGACATTTTCAGTTGATTTTACTAACATAACTTTTTGAGTGTAGTGTTTAATCACTTCTTAAATATACAATATTATGCATTCGCAATGAAGTGGTTAATAAGTATACTCAAAAGTTCAAAGTTATAGAATAGTATGAAGACCACTTCATATGTACTGAAAAACGAGTTGAAACAACTACTTACTTGCTGCGACAACTATATGAAAATGTAATGAGATATTCAGTAGATATTCACTACTCCAGAAGCAGTAGAAGTCCTTTTTATCATTGTTCTAAGTAATGTTTTTTTTTGCTGGGACCTAGTGCAGAAATTGGTAACCAATACTAACATTTTTTACTAAAATTGTTGAAAACCAGTAAAAATTACCAATTTTAGTACTTTGAAGATACTAAAATTAGTAAATATTAGTAGATTTTGGTACAAAATCACTTACTAAACCTTTAACTGTAGAATTATTTTGTAAAGTTACGAAACCTCCTTGTTAATTTTATCGTGTTAAAAAATTTGTAAATTTACAATTTTATTGGTAAAAACCTTGTGAACTTACAAAATTATTGGTAAAAAGCTTGTAAAGTTACTAGGAATATTTGTCAAATAGGAGGTAGCAAAAAAAAAAGTTACAAGTTTCTCTTGTAATTTTACAAAGTTTTTTTTGAGTGTACGTTTGAAACTAGAGGCTAAATGTAGTGAAACTGTATTTACTGTATTCATTTCGTGATTTTGTTTCCTTTTAAAAGACTTTAAAATTTTAGAGGATTCAATTTTATAAAATATTTTTTTAATGTTTGTGCTTGTCCTAGGATGGCACTACACTTAAAAAAAAACTGGTAAAACGACTGGTAAAATGCCTTGTAATCCCGTTCTACCAATATTTAACAATTTTCCTTGTTTTTTAACAAAAAATCTTGTACTTAACTCAAACGAGAACTACAGTTTTATTGGTAATTTTACAAATTTATTTTCGTAATTGTATTCTACCATTTTAAAAGGTTATTTTACAACTGTAATTTTACAACAAAGTTTTTATTACGAGGATTCTAGTTGATTTACAAAAAAAAACTGTTATTTTACAAAAGTGTTGTTCTACAAAAAAAAAAAAAAAAACATTTTTTTTTTTGAAAATTTTCTATTTCTTTTTAAAAAATTTTCAAGTCCCGGACAAAATTTTTTTGTTTTTTATTGAAAAATATTTAAAAAAAAGTTGACAGAATTTTGAAAAAATTTACAAAAAAAACAGTTATTTTACAAAACTGATTTTATTCCGAGGATTTATGTTGTTTAACAAAAAAATTTTTTTTTTTGTAAATTTACCATTTTGGTTGCAAATTTACCATTTTTTTTAAACATATTTACCATTTTTTCTTGTAATTTTATTTTTTTTTTTATTTTTGTGGTTTTAAAACAATATTTTTAGATTCTGATACATACTTCCTATAGAAAGTCTCAGATTCTGAGACATTTTTGCGATATAAAAAATCTCAGATATTAAGAAATTTTTCCAATCAAAAAAGTCTCAGATTAAGAGACATTTTTCCTATCGAAAAAGTTCAGATTCTGAGACATTGTGCCCACAGAAAAAGTCGCAGATTCTGAGACATTTTTTCAATAGAAAAAGTTTGATGTTGTAAAAAATAGTTTTGAAATGCTAAAAAGTGTAAGATTCAGAAACATTTTGACAATAGAAAATCTTTAGATTCTGGAATAGTTCGTAAAGCTTCAGGTTCTGAGATAATGCCTTTATATATTGCACTCAAAATACAAAGTCTGTAAAATACTCTGTAAAATTACTATAATCTCAATTCAACAGATATTTGACAAAGTTTTCTGTCAAAATACAAATTTAAAGGAAATACTTTGTATTTGGTGGTGACAAAAAAAAACAAAATTTCACCTGTAGTATTACTTTTAACTTTGTAATCTTAATTTTACAGATAATTAACAGAGCTTTCTGCTAAAATACAGATTTAAGCGAAATACTCTGTATTTTTTATGACCAAAAAACTAAGTTTTATCTGTATTTATACTTATTTCTATGTAATCTTAATTTCAGAGTTAAAAACAGAGTTTTCTGTAAAAAAAACCCAAAATTTTATTATTATTTTTTTTTTTTGAGAAAAGGTTAAAAAAGTACCTACAAAAATATTTTCAAAAATCTTATAAAAATTTTAAAAAATATTATGTATTTTACTAAACTTTGTAAATTTACAGAGTTTTTTTCTGTAAAATTTTGGTTGTATCAAATGCATTTTACAAATATACAATGGGCGACAATACATTGGAAACTTTTTATAGTAGATGCAATTTGTTAAAGACAAAGTTAACAATACTAAACGTTATTATTATAAAATGAGTATTATTTAAAAAAAAATGTTGTGTAGGTAATTTACTAAGCTTTAATTTAAGCTTAATGGCGTCTAGATTGAGTAAATAATAAAGGTGCTACGAGGGTCGATCTGAAAAATGAAATGATTTATAGACATTTTTTAAAAATACTTTCAAGTCGATTTTTTCCAAGTTCACACATTAAAAATTTAAAAAAAGGTCCAATAGATTTTATTCAGTGAACAAGTAATTTTTCAAACTACACAAATAGACAGTGAAATTTTTTAAGCACAGTTGAAAAAATCCACATTTTTTGACCTCCAATTCTTTTGACCACCAATTTTTTGTAAACAAAGAAAAATTTTGATTATTTTAATATTTCATTACTATATATTTAGGTGTACCAAAATTAAAAAATAATAACATATTTTCTTTGTATACAAAAAAATGGTGGTCAAAAGAATAGGGGGTCAAAAAATGTTGATTTGTTCTACTGTACTTAAAAAATTTGGGTGGTTCGAAAAATTATTCGATCACTGAATAAAATCTATTGGACATTTTTTAAAATTTTTATCGTTTGAACTTGGAAAAAATAGATTTGGAAATATTTCTAAAAAATGTTCTAAAAAATGTCTATGAATAATTTCATTTTCCAGATCGACCCTCGTAGCACATTTATTATTTACTCAATCTGGACGCCATTAAGCTTAAATTAAAGCTTTTAAATTACCTACATAAATTTTTTTAAAATAATACTCATTTGATAATAATAACGTTTAGTATTGTTAACTTTGTTTTTAAAAAATTACAGCTACTACAGTCGAACCCGGTTATAACGAACTCCGAGGGACCAGTAAAAATAGTTCGTTATAAGAGAAGTTCGCTATAAGCGGGGTATATTTTTTATCAATCTAGTTTTATTTCCAAAAAAATAGATCCAATTTTGTTTTATTTGATGTTTTTTCGTAAATAAACTACTTATTGAGAAGAAATCATTAAAAATATAAATAAATTTTATCAAAATTAAAATATAAACCAAAAAATTCCAACTTTTGTTAGTTTGATAAACATGATTACCACACATTAAAAAATATTTATGGGAGTTCGTTATAAAAAGGTAAATATACATGAAATTGTGTTCGTGGGACCATAATAAGCAGTTCGTTTTAACCGAGGATTCGTTATAACCGAGTTTGTTATAAAAGAAGTATTTTGTGTGAAAATTGATGCTAAAACGTTGGGACTTTAGAATTAGTTCGTTATAACCGAGAATTCGTTATAACCGAGTTGGTTATAACCGAGTTTGACTGTATAAAAAAGCTTCCAATGTAATGTTGCCCACTGTTTGTAAAATTACAGAGTTTTTCTTTGCTAAATATTGTTTTATTTAACCAATATTTTACTAGAAACTCTGTAAATTAACAGTTTTTTTTTGTCAATATCATTTTACAGAGTTTTATAGCAAATTACGAAGAAATGTTGCGCTGGAAAAGTATGGTGTACTCTGTTAAATTAGCAGAGTTTTTCTGTAATTAAACAGAGTTATTATTTAGTGTGTAAGGCTTTAATTTATGAAAAAAAAAATATTTTTGAAACATTTTCTGGCAAAAAAAATTTTCAGATTCTGAAATGCTTTTTCATGTTTTTTTTATAATTTCTTTAATACTTTTTATGGTGATGTTATACTCAATCAGAAAATTTTCAGATTTGTTTTTCAGATTTTCTTATTGAATTTCAAAAATAGTTCTGAAATACAATTAAAAATTTGAAATACCTACTGATATACCGATGAAAATGGTGTAGTTTGCCGTCAAATTAATTAAGGATCATGAGTAAATATACTTTAAAAGGTCCTCGACCAATATTTTTCAAAACCTAACAATATGAAATCATTTTTTTTTTCCAAACAAACTTGGTTTCGAAAATACAGTATATCGGCTGTGCAACAATAGTAAATTTTTGATAGGCGAATGATTAATATTAATTTTATACAAAATGTTATGTATACGTCTCACAATCAGGCTTGTTGTATTTTTAACTTTGAGTTTTCCCCAGTCCCACCAGATACTTTTTGGTACGAATTTGAGGATTTTTAGGGATTTTTGATAACTAAAAAAACAGGAAGATCTTCAATTTTAAATTAAAACCCTGTTCTAACTGTTGCTAAGGCATATACAAAAATTTTAAATTTCAAAATTTTAATTCATTATTTTGTCCACAACTGCATAAACTGAAAAAAGGCGAATTTTACTTCTTTAGGTGTTCTTTGTCAAATTTTTTTTTGTAAATAACTAAAGGAAAATATGTGGGTAATTGAATATGACACTCAAGCTTTTATGGTGGAAAATAAATAGGTCATCGTTGATATATGCTGATACATACTATATATTTTTTAATATATGTCAAATTGTCAATGTAATTATGAGTTATAATGTGTTTATAATGCATTTACATTATCGATAAACTTTTACAAGAATTTAAAACATGGTAAAAATTAAAAGTTTTTCGTTAATAAAGCAGAGGGCAAAAGAACAAAAAGAACAAAATTTTAATTTTAACATAAAAATTGTGTGTTTTTAAATTCGACTTGATTTTTTTAACGTAAAAAAAAAAATTGTTCAAAAACTTTTTTTTAATATATTTTTTTATAATTTACATTTTTGAGTGACAAAAACACGTTTTTGTTGCATACCAATGTCTTTAAAAGCGTGTTTAGTATGTCTTTCATCACTTAAATTCGTGATTAATTTCACAGTTTAGCACCTTGGCTAAAAACTTTCAAAAGTTTTTGTGCTTTCTACAGACAGACAGATTATTTTGCCATAATTATACAGTAAAGTGTGTCAGACCTCGTGGCGTAAATTTAAAATTGCATAGTGTAATTTATTAATTTCAAAAACAAATATTAAAAAGGCAATAATTATGCAACACTAACTTCAAATTATTAGCATAAAAAAAAACTCATAAATTCTATGTATTTAGAATCAATAAACACACATGTCAATATGATTATAATTATTAAATAATTTTCAATGTAATCAATATTAAACAACATATAATTTGCATATAAACATTTATTTTTTGCTACAGTGGAATATGGGTAAAACGAACATGGTAATATTTAGGTAAATCCACATTTCGTGGTAAATTTTAGGTAAATCCACATTTCGTGTGGATTTACTTTACACACAATATGTAAAATTACACTCTGTGTTCAAAAACGGAATTTGCAAAAAGTACACTCAAAATAATAACTCTGTTAAATTACAGAAAAACTCTGCTGATTTAACAGACTTTTCCAGCTAACAACATTTCTTGGTAATTTTGCTAAAAAACTCTGTAAAATCATTTTGACAAAAAAAAAAAAACTGTTAATTTACAGAGTTTCTAGTAAAATATTGGTTAAATAAACCACCATTTAACGAAGAAAACCATGTAAATTTACATATATTTGTAAAATGTATTTGATGCAAAAAAAAATTTACAGAGAAAACTCTGTTAATTTACAGAGTTCAGTTAAATGCATGTTATTTTGAAAATTTTTTTATAAGATTTCTGAAAAGATTTTTTTTATAAATTTTTTTGCTACTTTTTCAACTTTTTCTTAAAAAAAAATATTCATATAAAATTTTGATGTTTGGTAACAAAAACAAAAACTATTCAAAACAGTAAGCTTTTTTGATTATAAAAAAATACGAAGTATTTTGCTTAAATCTGTATTTTAGCAGAAAACTCTGTTAATTATCTGTAAAATTAAGATTACAAAGTAAAAGTAATATAACAGAGGAAACTTTGTTTTTTTGTCACAACAAAATACAAAGTTTTTTCTTTAAATCTGTATTTTAACAGAAAACTCTGTCAAATATCTGTTGAATTGAGATTACAGTCATTTTACAGAGTATTTAACAGAGTTATTATTTTGAGTGTATATATCAAATTTTAAGTGTCTAGAATTATAATACCAAGAAAAATAAAAAGTACCAAAAGTAAAATTTTTACCCCTTTTACGATCCTTAGAAACGGAATTTTCAAAAATACTTTTTTCAGAATGTTTTTTTCACTGGAGAAGCGAAAAAATAACAGCTCTGTAAAATTACATAAAAACTCTGCTAATTTAACAGAGTACACCATACTTTTCCATCTAGCAACATTTCTTCGTAATTTTACTAAAAAACTCTGTAAAATGATTTTGACAAAAAAAAACCTGTTAATTTACAGAGTTTACAGTAAAATATTGGTTAAATATGAAATCTTTTTGACAGAGAAAACTCTGTAATTTTACTTAAAACTCTGTAAAATGATTTCGACAAAAAAACTGTTAATTTACAGAGTTTCTAGTAAAATATTGGTTAAATAAACCACCATTTAGCAAAGAAAACTATGTAAATTTACATATATTTGTAAAATGCAATACAGAAAAAAACTCTGTAAATTTACAGAGTTTAGTTAAATGCATGTTATTTAGTAAAATTTTTATAAGATTTCTGAAAAGATTTTTTTGCTACTTTTTTAACTTTTCCTAAAAAAAAAAATATGCAGATAAAATTTTGATGTTTGGTAACAAAAACTAATAAAAACAGAAAACTTTTTTGGTTATAAAAAAATACGAAGTATTTTGCTTAAATCTGTATTTTAGCAGAAAACTCTGTTAATTATCTGTAAAATTAAGATTACAAAGTAAAAAGTAATATAACAGAGGAAACTTTGTTTTTTTGTCACAACAAAATACAAAGTATTTTCTTTAAATCTGTATTTTGACAGAAAACTCTGTCAAATATCTGTTGAATTGAGATTACAGTCATTTTACAGAGTATTTAACAGAGTTATTATTTTGAGTGTATATTTCAAATTTTAAGTGTCTAGAATTATAATACCAAGAAAAATAAAAAGTACCAAAAGTAAAATTTTTACCCCTTTTACGATCCTTAGAAACGGAATTTTCAAAAATACTTTTTTCAGAATGTTTTTTTCACTGGAGAAGCGAAAAAATAACAGCTCTGTAAAATTACATAAAAACTCTGCTAATTTGACAGAGTACACCATACTTTTCCATCTAGCAACATTTCTTCGTAATTTTACTAAAAAACTCTGTAAAATGATTTTGACAAAAAAAAACCTGTTAATTTATAGAGTTTACAGTAAAATATTGGTTAAATATGAAAGCTTTTTGACAGAAAAAACTCTGTAATTTTACTTAAAACTCTGTAAAATGATTTGGACAAAAAAAACTGTTAATTTACAGAGTTTCTAGTAAAATATTGGTTAAATGAACCACCATTTAGCAAAGAAAACTATGTAAATTTACATATATTTGTAAAATGCATTTGATACAAAAAAAATTAGAGAAAAACTCTGTAAATTTACAGAGTTTAGTTAAATGCATGTTATTTAGTAAAATTTTTATAAGATTTCTGAAAAGATTTTTTTGAAAACTTTTTTTGCTACTTTTTTTAACTTTTTCTAAAAAAAAAAATATGCAGATAAAATTTTGATGTTTGGTAACAAAAACAAAAACTAATCAAAACAGAAAACTTTTTTGGTTATAAAAAAATTCGAAGTATTTTGCTTAAATCTGTATTTTAGCAGAAAACTCTGTTAATTATCTGTAAAATTAAGATTACAAAGTAAAAAGTAATATAACAGAGAAAACTTTGTTTTTTTTTTGTCACAACAAAATACAAAGTATTTTCTTTAAATCTGTATTTTGACAGAAAACTCTGTCAAACATCTGTTGAATTGAGATTACAGTCATTTTACAGAGTATTTTACAGAGTTATTATTTTGAGTGTATTTTGTGACCAGGCGTCTTCATTTTTTATACCCTCCACTTAGTGATAGAGGGTATATATAAGTTTGTCATTCTGTTTGTAACTCATCGAAATATCGGTCTGGGACCCCATAAAGTATATATATTCATGATGCCCGATCGATTTTAAGACATTCTAGCGATGTCCGTCTGTCCGTCTGTCCGTCTGTCCGTCTGTCTGTCTGTCTGTCTGTGGAAAATGCTCTCGCGGACGAAATATTGCACAGAGATGACTGAAACTTAACATATATATTGGAAGTTCTCCCGAGAAGTTTGGTATTGCATTTGAGCAATATCGGTTCAGCGGTTCAAAAGTTATGAACGCAAATGTAAGCACACCTCAAAAATTTCAGTACATTCAACATAACCTAAAAATACAAAATGCTTTAATTCGACTTCTGGTTGACATATGTGAACATAATTGAACAACAAATGGTATGTAAACAAGTACGAACATATTTTTTGACAAAAAAAGAAAAAAATCGCGGATTTTTTTTTTTAACAAAATTTTTTTTCGCGGATTTTTTTTTCAAATTTTTTTTTTTCAAAAGTAATTTCCTTTTAAATAAAGTTCTTTGTAATAATCTTTTTGAAATTGTGGAGGGTATTACTACATTCGGCAAGGCCGAATTTAACTTTTTTACTTGTTTTTCATATTGTGTATAAAGATACCCTATGGAACCATTCCCATTTGCACATTCTAATTTGCACTTTAATTAAATTCTAAAATTTTGTAATTTTTTAAAAATCACAAAAAAAAAATTAAGAAGTGGTGTATTTTGAAGAGCTACAACTTCTTGAGTAAATATCGGATTTTTATAATCAGAATTGAAATTAAAAGCCAAAGTCCTCTATTTTAAACGCCAAAGTTCCGAAAAAATAGTGTGGTTAAAAAAATGCATTCCAAATGGAAATGCATTTTTTAGTTAATTTTCAGTTTTATGTTAAAAGAAGAGGAGTTAAGATGTTATAGCTCTTTAAACTTCACTACTTTAAAATTTATCTGTTATTTAAAAAAAAAAATAAAATCGTGAATAAAATCGCCAGTTTTTGGAATTTAATAAACTTGTTAATAGGAATGTCTAAATGGCTCCATAGAGCATCCGTGTTTATAATTTGAAAAAAAAAAATCCCATGTCAAGATTTGTGGTTTTGTATCGTAATTTTGACCGATATGTACATTTAACATCGATTGATGAGATGCCGATATTTTATAATTTTTTATGCTACATCTTAAGTTTGTTATAACTGTGTTCTACTCATCTATAATTTCATAGCGGTAGATGCCAAAAAAAAAAAATTTCAGCATACAAATTCAATTTAATAAATATTTACACAAAAACTGCATAATTTAAACTTAAACAAATTATTGCGTGTTTTGTGTACTTATGAAAAATTAAATTGATATGAAATAATATGTATTATAACAATATTATTAAAAATTAATTTTATTAAAATTAAAAACATATCCCCTTGAAAAACGTCATATCCCAGCAAAACTTTTATAAGCAAATAATTTATAAAATACTGCATATGATCCCTTATTTTGCAAATTATTACATAGTTAATGCTTACCAGTGGAAGCAAATTAAATGACGTCCTTTTTTTTAATTATTTATCGGTGCGTATAAACCCGTCGATTTGAAATGTTGGCCTGCTTTCGATTTTCTCCATATCGTTCACAGAGAAGTAGACAAATCGTAACAGTATACATATATCTAGCTTTATGCCAGCACAACTTGATGTAAATCAAATCGAATCTATATATCAAGTGCTTATATTCAAAACTTGCTATCTTCAATATTTTCGAAGAAGAGTTTTCAATAGAAATGTGTTCACTGAATTAGTTGTCAGTTTTCAAATTCAAATATTATTTAAAAAACAATTGATTTTAATTATACTGTAGAAAAAATATTAATTTTAATCCTTAGAATTATCTAAAAAGGCGCCATGAAATAGCTCCCAATGAAATAAGTCCCAATGAAATAACTCCCAATGAAATTAATCCCAAATAAAATGAAATATCTCCCAAACCAAAAAAATGAAATAAGTCCCAAGAAAAATGAAATAAGTCCCTAACATAAAATGAAAAAAGTCCCAACGAAATAACTCCCAATAGAAATGAAATAAATCCCAATTCTTGTGATATTAAATTTTTAACTATTTAAATCACAAAAATACTTTAATTGTATCCTTTTCAAAAACAAATCTCTTAAGAGCCTACAATCCCTTCTCAACTTTTTTGGGGTGCAGCTTATTGACACATTGATTACAATTCTTTAAATGTTTGAATGATATCATTATAATATTTCATGCAATAGATAACTTATCGCAGTTCTAGAAGGCGCCTGCGAAAAGATCAGAAAATAAACTCAATAAAAATATTTACTGAAATCTCAATATAAATGCGTGTATAACACGTACTCAATTCATTCTCCTAAATTTTTATAACTTACTTGTGGAAGAATTACCTTTTTATAATCAAGTAAATTAAAAAAAAAATATAAATCATCTTGGTTAACTAGCCACGCATAAAACTTTTAAAGCAGTTTTCTGGAAGCCATTTAGAGCTTCCAGGATTCCGTATAAATGTGTTAACGAACCGATTATTTGTTTGAAAAGATTTGAATGCATATGGGTGTGTAGAAAGCGCCGCAGGCGAAAAATTTTTACAAGAGATTTTAACAAAAAATTTAAAAAAAAATCGCGCGATTTTTTTTTTTAATTTTTTGTTAAAATCTCTTGTAAAAATTTTTCGCCTGCGGCGCTTTCTACACACCCATATGCATTCAAATCTTTTCAAACATATAATCGGTTCCAACAACATATATTTCATAATAAAGATAATGAGTGGGTTGTTAAAGACCGAAAGTCCATTTCGCATACACTATAAATAATCCAATGTGCCCGCCAAACCAACAGGATCCTAAAACTTTTTATTACACCGGTTAAGGATCTTCGGTTTGTCATGCAATACCTCTAAATTTTCATAAATTAAAACCATTGTTAGAAGAACTCGAAATTTTTCGCAATTACTTTTTTTTATTTTTTTTTTTGATTTTGATTGACATTGATGTACTTCTGAATAATTGGTTTTCTGAATAATTTACAAGATAATTCAAAAAGCAATGAAAAAGAGTTTATTCTAGTTCAAGGTCATTTACTTTCCCAGTAATAAATTAACTTCTTATGAAAATAACTAATTTTTATTATTTTTAATAAAAATTAAAGAAACTTGAAAATTCAATAAGTTAAATTTTCATTTTTATAATTTACTCTCAAACTGTTGGGAGTTATTTCATTAAAATAATTTGGGAGTTATTGCATAATGAAATAACTCCCAAACTTAAAAATGAAATAACTTCCAAAAAAAAAGAAATAATCCCCGCAGATTTGGGAGTTATTTCATAATGAAATAACTCCCAAATCGTATGGAAAATTTTGGGTCTTATTGCATTATTTTTCTTGGGACTTATTTCATTGGGAGTTATTTCATGGCGCCATCTAAAAATAACAGTTCTTTTTGATCTCCTAGAATATGCTTATTATGAAGATAGCAAGTTTTGAAGTTTAAAAGAGTAACGTGACTGACTGAATGACTGACATAATTATTTATCATCGCCCTGCCTAAACTGCTCAATCTAGAAACTTTAAATTTGGACTGAACCTTCCAGAAAATAGATCTTAAAATAATAAATTATAGCCAATATTGATTCTAAGGGGGTAAAAAGTGTAAAAAAGTGTACTTTTGGTACTTTTTATATTTCCTAAAATAATGGTCCTAGAAACTTAAAATTCAAAATGTAGGTTCAACTCCCGAGAGTAGATCTACCATGGCTGGGTTTTGGCCAATTCTTATTCTAACGTGGCAATAGTGGTAAAATTGTGTTCTTTAGGTACTTTGTTTTATTTCCTAAAATTATGGCCACAGAGACTTAAAATTTGGATGTAGGATCATTCGGTAAAAAAAAAACGTTCTGGAAAAAATACTTTTAGAAAATTCTATTTCTAAGGGGGGGAGGGGGGGGGGGGGGGGGGGGGAAAGTAGTAAAAAAGTGTAATTTTGGTACTTTTTATGTAATTTTTACGTGGTCATCAAAATTTGATATTTAAAATGTAGAATTATTCCTTGAAAAAAATTACTGTTTTTAAATTTAATTTTTTAGGGTCGTACAAGGGGTAAAATATTGAATTCTTGGTACTCTTTATATATAATAATACTAGCTGTTTCGCACCCGGCGTTGCCCGGGTTGAAAAAAATATTATATAATGAATAACAGTTTGTAATGCCCTATGGTTGCATCCTCGATTAGCACTACATCTGGTGAAAATTTAAATTTCGCATTACTTTACACCACCTCTGTCCGATCGCGCGCTGATATGACCCATTATTCCCGCCTTGTTTAGTACTCTACGTTTAAGCGTGATAACCAATTAGTCAGAAATATCTTTCAATATATTATAAATGGGTGTGGCAATTTACGTCCCTTTGTTCGATCGCACACTGATATGGGCCCGCATCGGTTAGTCAGTTATTAAAAATTGGCTCAGCCCTTTTTGCGTGATTGCGGAACTGGCAAAAATACACGCCTTTGCCCAATAACGCGCTTATATGGCATATTGTTCCCGCCTCGGTTAGTAAGTACTATATGTGTTGAAATTTTATTAAAATCAGTTAAGGCGCTTAAGCGTAATTACGGAACAGACAGAAAATAACTTTCAGTGTGGTGCAAAGGGGCGTAACAACTTACGGCCCGTGGTCTAAACACGCTCTATTATGGTTTATTATTCCCGTTTCGGAAGTACTAAATGTGGTGAAAAATCCATTAAAATCGGTTAAGCCGTTTAAGCATGCACTCAGAAAATTATGTAAGTTACTACATGTTAGTTGTTTGTATATTTTACAGTAGTTAGTTGTTTTCAACTACAAAGTCAGTTGTTTTTATATGAAAAATATCAAACAACTATTTCTGTTAGTTATTTTAAGTAGTTTTTTTGAATAACTAACAAAAAAGTACTGTGATGTAGTAACAGTTATTTAAAGTAGTTAATTGTTGATTTTTTTATCTCTGAAAAATTTTCAGTTTTTTTCCAAAAAATAAAAACAAATTTTCGTTTTTTTTTTTTAATTTTTTACAACTTTTTTTTAAAAAAAAAAACTTTGGAAAAATTTGGTCTTCAATTTTTTATCTGAAAAATTTTTGGAAAAAAAAATATCTATTGATTATTTTTTTTTACTACATTTTAGTTGTTTTGACTACAAATGTAAGTAGTTTTTACTACATAAGTCAGTTGTTTTTTGTCAGTTAAAATAACTAACATTGTAAGTTGATTTAACCGAAAAAGTAGTTGACCCCAAAACAACTTACAAAGTAGTTATTTTAACTGACATTTTCAATTGATTTTACTAACATAATTTTTTGAGTGTGATTATGGGACAGGCAGAAATAACTTTCAATGTAATATAAAAGAGCGTGGGATTTTACTCCCCTTTGTCAAACCACACTCTTTTGTGGCCTACACTCAGAAAATTATGTAAGTTACTACATGTTAGTTATTTGTATATTTTACAGTAGTTAGTTGTTTTCAACTACAAAGTCAGTTGTTTTTGTATGAAAAATATGAAACAACTATTTCTGTTAGTTATTTTAAGTCGATTTTTTGATCAACTAACAAAAAAGTACTGTGATGTAGTAACAGTTATTTAAAGTAGTTAATTTTATTTTTTTTGTCTCTGAAAAATTTTCAAACTTTTTTTCCAAAAAATAAATTTTTGTTTTTTTATTTTTCACAACTTAAAAAAAAGAAAACTTGGAAAAAATTTGGTTTTCAATTTTTTTTTCTGAAAATTAAAAAAAAAAGTTATATTTTGATTATTCTATTTTTACTACATTTTAGTTGTTTTAACTACAAATGTAAGTAGTTTTTACTACATAAGTCAGTTGTTTTTTGTTAGTTAAAATAACTAACATTGTTAGTTGATTTAACTGAAAAAGTAGTTGACCCCAAAACAACTTACAAAGTAGTTATTTTAACTGACATTTTCAGTTGATTTTACTAACATAATTTTTTGAGTGTATAGTTCCTGCCTCGGTTAGTACTGTCTGCGGTGGAAATTTCTTCAAAATCAGTTAAGCCGAATAAGCGTGATTGCCAAAAAGGCAGAAAGGAGGTGCAATAAATTTAACAGGGCGTGTCATTTTATGCCCCTTTGTCCGATCGCTCATTTTATGTTCTATAGTTTCCGCCTCGTTTAGTACTATCTGTGACGAAAATTTCATGTTAATTGATTCAGCCGTTGATGCGTAATTGCGGAACTGACAGAAACAACTTTTAGTATAGTACAAAAGAGCGATGCAACTAATGTCTCTTTGTCCAAACGCGCTTTATTATGGCAGTCAAAAATAATTTTAAATTAATACAAAGAGCGGCATTTTAAAACGCCTTTGCCCAATAACGTGCTGATATGGCATATTGTTCCCGCTTCGGTTAGTACTATCTGTGTTGAAAATTGCAATAAAATCTGTTCAGACGTTTAAGAGTGATTGCGGAACTGGCAGAAATAACTTTCAACGTAATTCAAAGGGGCGTGGACTTTTACGCCCATCCGTCAGAGCGCCCTCCTATTATAACCTATGGTGCCCGCCTGGGTAAGTACTATGTGTGGTGAAATTTTCATTAAAATCGGTCCAGACGTTTAAGCGTGATTATGGGACAGGTAGAAATAACTTTCAATGAAGTACAAAGGGGCGTGGCATTTCCGCCCCTTTGTGTGATCGCCGCCCTATTATGAACTATATTTCCCGCTTGGATGTATGTGGTGAAAATTTCTTTAAAATCGGTTCAGCCGTTTAAGTGTAATTGCTGAAAAGGCAGAAATAATGTTCAATATAATACAAAGGGGCGTGGCATTTTACGCCCACTTGGCCGATCGGTCTCTCTTATGGCCTATAGTTACCGTCTCGGTTAGTACTATCTGTGGTGAAGATTTCATGTAAATCGGTTCAGCCGTTAATCCTTGATTGTGGACAGACAGACAGAAAAACCAAAGGATGCCACGCCCCTTTGTAAGGATCTTATATTTACAAAAAGTGGGCGTAAAAAGAGGCGTGGCTTCCAATCAACATGCGGGATGGCATATATATCCTTGCAAAAAACCCCCTATTAGTATGCCAAATTGCATGTTTATCGGTAACAAACATCCAAATATAGTACAACAACCAAATATATTGAAAAATCTGAAATTCACAAAAAGTGGGCGTAAAAGGAGGCGGGGCATCCAATGGAGATGCCATTGGTGCCAGTTTTCATTCCAGGAAACGTACTATCTACATGCCAAATTTCATTTGAATCGGTTCAGTAGTTTTTTTCTGAAAGCGACACAAACAAACAAACATACAAACAAACACACAAACAAACTAACATGTCATTTTTATATATATATAAGGATAATATATATAATAATAATAATAATAATACATATATGTATTTCCTGAAATAATAATCCTACCCACTTGAAATTCGAAAATTAGGATCTTTAGTTGAAAAAAAAACATTCTGGAAAAAGTTATTTTTGGAAATTTGGGGTTTTAGGGAAAAAAAGGGATGAAAAGGAGAAAAAATACTTTTGGTACTTTTTATATATCCTGCAATAATGGTCCTAGAAACTTGAAATTTAGAATTTAGAATCCTTCAGTGAAAAATATATTCTAGAAAAAATACTTGTACTTTTAATACATTTAAAAATATTCTGAAAAAAGTTCCTTTTTAAAATCCCGTTTTTGGTGGTCGTTTTTATATTTTCTGAAAATGTGGTCCTAAACACTTAAAATGTTTAATTAGTATCCTTTGATAAAACAAACATTATGAAAGAATATTTTTTTGGAAATTCCGTTTCCAAGGGAGGTTAAAAAGTGCACTTTCAGTTGGTACTTTTTATATTTCTTGACATGATTGGTTTCAGAAAATTAAAATTTGGAGTGCACCGACGGTGAAAAAACACTATAAAAAAGTACTTTTCGAAATTCAATTTTTAGCGGGTTAAAAAATTTAGAAACCAAGTAAGATATTTATAGTCGGTCACGACCGACAATATAATACCCTACACCAGAGTTTCCCGAAAAATGGGTCCCAAGTTCAAACATGGACAGATTAGATCTATATTTTGGCAAATCTTTAATAAGTGTAAAAAGCACTCACAAATCAAATTTGGGTGAAATAATCTTCTTTTTGTTGACAATAAACCGCTTCAACTGAATATCGGGCGAAATTTTCAAATGGGCCCTAAGTCCAAAAATGGTCCGATGATAATTAGATTTGATAGGGTTATTAAAGTACGCGTTTAATATACACAAACAGAATTTTAATTAAATATTTTCTATTTTTATAAATTTGAGAGATCTATGAGAAAATCGGGAAGTTGGTTTGTATGGGGGCTACAAGTAGAACTGGTTCGATTTCTTTAAAATTCGGAATGGTGATTTGCGTAGATGAAACATGATTACTTGCCAAATTTCGAAAAGATACCTATTAAAATGCGGCTATTAGTGTCATTTGAGCCACAACTAAAGAGGACCTTTGTATGGGGGCTAGGTCTAAATATGGACCGATTTTTTCCAATTTCAATAGGCTTCGTCTTTGGACCAAAAGAGGCTTAAGTTTCAAATTTCAAAAATTGCGACCAGTATCGTGTTTACACCGTTAACATGGACGGACGGACATCGCTAAATCGATTCAAAAAGTGATTCTGAGTCGATCGGTATACTTAAAAGTGGGTCTAGACCAATATTTCGGGTTATTACAAACATCAGCACAAACTCATTATACCCTGTACCACAGTGTGGTGTAGGGTATAATTATCCCAGAAACTTGAAATTTGGAATAAAGGATCCTTCTGTGAAAGAAAAAATCTGGAAAATGTGCAGTTTGGAAATTCCCTTTCTTAGCGGGGTTAAAAAGTGTACTTTTGGTTCTTTTACTACATCCTGAAATAATGATCCTAGATAATCGAAATTTGTAGGATACGTTGTTAAAAAAAACATTCTGGTACCTTTTATATTTCCTGATATATGTTCCTAGAAACATTAAATTTTGAAAGCAGGATGTCTCGGTGAAAAATACATCCTGGAAAAATTACTTTTTGGAAATTATTTTTCTAAGGGACGTAAAAGCGGTAAAAAAAGTATAATTCTATTATTTCCTGAAATAATGAACCCAGACACTTGAAATTTAGAATGTAGGATCCTTCGATCAAAAAAAAAAACATTAGAAAAAAGTACATTTGGAAATTCCGTTTCTAAGGAAACTTAATGGTATAAAAAACTGTACTTTTGGTACTTTTAATTATTCCAGAAATAAATAAGCAATTTGGAATGTAGTATCCTTCGTTGATAATAAAAAACGGAAAAATACTTTTTGGAAATTCTGTTTCTAAAGGTATAAAAAAGTTACTTTTTGCACTTTTTATATTTTCAGAAATAATGGTAACAGAAATTGATTTTTTTAAGGTATAATAATAAAAAGAGATTCCGAAAATCCGATTGGAAATTCCGTCTCTTTGGTACCTTTTATAGTTTCTGACATTGTGGTTCCAGAAGCTTGAAATTTGGAATATAGACTCCTTTGATAAAAAAACATTCTGCAAAAAGTACTTTTGTGCAAATTACGTTTTTAAGGGTCGTAAAAGGTGTACAAAATAGTAATTGTGGTATTTTTTTATATTTGCTGAAATAATAATGAACGAAAGATTCCTCAGTAAAAAAAAACATTCTGGAAAATGTACTTTTTGGAACTGTCGTTTATAAGAGTCGTTGATGTGGTAAACAGTGTATAACCAATTAATTTTATAATTCCTGAAATAATGGTCCTTGAAACTTGATATTTTGAATCAAGGATCATCCAAGAAGAATATAGGGAAATGGTTCTTATCTTCTATCTTCTATCTATCTATATATATAAAAATGGATGTGTGTTAAGTCAGATTTTTGATTTTCTGTCTGTGGGCGGAGGGGCGTGGCAAAAACAAATTTTTACATTTTACCACTAATGACATTTTTATATAAAAAACCGGATAGGCATATTTTGATGAAATTTAAACCAAAGATAGTACTAACCAAGTACTACCTATGTATATTAGAGGGTTATTTGGCAAAGGGGCGTTAAATGCCACGCCCCTTTGTATTGAATTGAAAATATTTCTGTATAATTTGTAATAATGCAAAAACGACTTTATGTTCCTTATGGATGCAAAAACGGCTGGACTGATATTGATGACATCATCAGGGAATATTAAGAATAGCCTGGGAAGTAACACTGTGCGGTCAGATTTTTGATTCTCTGTCTGTGAGCGGAGGGGCGTGGCAAACTCGAATTTTTACATTGCACCACTATTAAAATCTGTATATAAAAAAGGAATAAACCGATTTTGATGAAATTTAAACCAAAGATAGTACTAATCGAGTACTAAAAATGTGCCAAATAAGAGCGTTATCGGTCAAAGAGGCGTAAAATAACACGCCCCTTTGCACTGAATTTAAAATATGTCTGCATGCTTTGGAATATTGCAAAATGGCTGATACGATTTTAATTAAATTTTTAGCACTGATAGCACCAATGAAGTGCGGAACTATAGGCCATGTTACACTACGATCGCAATTACGCAAAAACAGTTGAACCGATTCTCTTGGCGTGCTAATCAATTGCATACATATGCCATATAAGATTATAATTGTAAAAAGGCGCGAAAACACAATGAATTTAATTTATAGGGGACATCCCCTGAGCGATGGTCAAATAAACAAAAAAATATATACTCCTGCCACTTCCGCAATCAAGCGAAAACGACTAAGCCGATCCTAATGAAATTTTCTGCATAGATAGTGCAGGAAATGGAACTACAGGACATATAAGAACGCGATTAGCCCCTTTATGCTATACTCAACGTGATTTTATCTTTTACTACTGATAGTACTAACCGAGCTGGAACTACTTAAAGTTCATGTTAGAGCGCTATTTGGCAAAAGGGTAAAAAATGCCACCGCTTTTTTTATTTAATAAAAGTTATTTCTTCCTTTTCCGCAATCACACAAAAACGGCTAAACCGATTTCATTGAAATTTGCAGCATAGATAGTACTTACCGAAGACATAACTTGGAACTTTAGCTATATTAAAAGCCACGATTCGATAAGAATGCGTGAAATGACACGCTAGGGTTATATAGTCGCAACAAAAAGTCGACTTTTCGACTTTTCGACTTTTTTCAATTTCTAAAAAGTCGATTTTTCGACTTTTCGACTTTTTTCAAAATTTAAAAAGTCGACTTTTCGACCTTTCGACTTTTTAAAAAGTCGACTTTTTCCGACTTTTCGACTTTTCGACTTTTTTTGACTTTTCGACTTTTTTCGACTTTTTTCGACTTTCTTCGATTTTTTAACTTTTTTCGACCTTTTCCAACTTTTAAAAAGTCGATTTTTTTGTAAATAAAAGTTTAGTTTTGACTTGTTGTAAGCATTTAGGTGCTATTTTTTTTGGTTGTATTTTATTTATCAAAAAAGTCGAAGAAGTCGAAAATGTTGAAAAGGTTGAAAAAATCGAAAGCAAAAGATTCGACTTTCGATTTATAAAACCCTATCACTGAGGTGTTAACAATAATCAAAAATATTGGTAAATATTGCACTTAACACTTTCTAACTCATGAATTTGGCATTAACATTTTTGCTTCACATACAAAATACATGGAAATACCAATAGCTTCAGTTGTTATTAAACTCGGATATCATTTGAATTTTTTTTCAGAAGACAGAAATTATTTTCATCTGGCAAAAGTAAAAAAAAAATAAAAAAAAAAAATCGAAAAAAGTCGAAAAAAGTCGAAAAAAGTCGAAAAAAGTCGAAAGCAAAAGTCGACTTTTCGACTTTTTAAGAACAAAAAAGTCGATTTCGACTTTTCGACTTTTTCACACAAAAAGTCGATTAATCGACTTTTCGACTTTTCGACTTTTCGACTATAGAACCCTATGACACGCCCCTTTGTACTATAATTAACGTTACGTCTGTCTGTTTCTCTATAGTGCTAGCAGAAGGTGGAACTAAAGGGTACTTCTGGACCCGGTCCCGTGCTTTAGTTTTGTCCGAAAATGTATGTTAAGATCAAGATGCAATAAAAAACAGAATCGATGTTTTTTAGGGCCAACAACGCGGACCGGGTCAGCTAGTTTACATATAAATAATGAACTAATAACCCCAGAACCGCAAAATTTGATAATTAGAATCCTCCAGCAGAAATAACATCCAAGAGAAGGCAATATTGTAACACTTAAATTTTAGGATAAAAGTACACTCAAAAAATTATGTCATTAACTGTTTGTAGTTTATTTAAAAAGTTTTCTGTTTAGTCGTTTTTAAAAGAAAAAACATTTGTTTGATGATCAGTTTTTATTAATGACTACTTCAGTCCTTTGTTTCAAAAATAACGCACTAAAAATAAAGACTTTCATTAACATTTAATTTTTAAAGTCATTTATTTTTGTTCTGTAAGTAAAAACTACTGATTATTCTTTTGATTTTTAATGATTTGTGTAAGTAATTTTTTTTTAAATTGTTGGTATTTTTTAATGAAATATCATTAGTTTTTATCTACACAAGTCAGTTATTTTTTTGTAGAAAAAAAAAATCAAAAAATTACACCGCTCAACAAATCGAAGGTTTCTGACTCCGGTTTGAAGTTTGATATAAAATTTTTATAGATTTTGACTCGCTGATTCCAAATCTGTGCTCCAAATTTTTCCATCACGTCTAGAATTTTAATTATTCGCGGTTGAAAATGCGAAAAAACGCGATTTTTGGTTATTTTTTTCGAATTTGTTGGTAGAAAAGAGTGAAAAAAACGTAATTTTTTAATGTTTAATGTTATTTATTTTAGAAAATTTTGTCAACAGTAAAAAATAAATGTTGATGTTTGTTAAAATAAATGAATAATTACCGGGATGGTTTTCAATTGTTTATTGACTTGTTTTAAGTGTGTTTTTCATTTGTTTTTGCCTACAAAATATTTTGAGTGTAGTACCTAGATTGCTAAGAGTGGGGTAAAATTGTACTTTTTATATAAGAGAAAGGCTTTAAAATTTTTTTTTTTTTCAACGAATGTTATATGTAAAAGAATGAAACTTACATGGAACGAAATGAGATGAAACTGGAATTGTAATGGAAAAGAAAGAAAAACGAGATGGAATGAAATTGAACTATACTTTTTTCTAAAATTTTTCGTAGCAATTTTTTTTTTGCAAAAATTTGTTTTCACTCAATATTTTTTTTTATATTTTTTTTTCACTTAAACTTATTAATTTTTCTCTAATTTAAATATTTTCCACTCAACTTCGTAAGGTAATACCATTTAAAAAGCACGAAAATTGCCAAGACAATTTTTCACTGGGATGAACATGATAATGTGCCAGAGAAGTTATTTTGATAGTGTTTCCTTAACTATTCTAAACAGTTTTGATGAAGGACATAAGCGTCCACAATTAAATAAAGTCGTATGTATTGTTAAGATGTTTATTTTACCATGGTTATGTGCAAACTGAGAGTTGGGTGTACCTTATTATACGCTAGCAAGTGTTAATTCATACATAAAAACTTGTTTAGAGTTAGCAGTCCTCTGTCGTAATTGAGAGATTTTTTTCATCGTTTGATGGTGCGTATGATTAATATTTATTCATTGCGTACAATTACTGTTACTCATACGTTAAGAGTAAATAATGCATTTAATTCTATACACAAAATTTAAAAAATATGTTTACTACTTGAAAATTTAAAAATTTAATGTTTCCAAACATAATAAATTTTTCCCCTTTACCAAATTAAATCTCCCTAAACTTGTTTCATTAATATCCTTCAACCATGAATTGCAATTATTACTCCCTTTCCTTAAAAAAAAATCTAAAAAATAACTAAATATTAACAACTTAATGGTAGAAAATCTTAAAGGAAATAATAAGGTTCTTCGTAAATTATAATGTAATTAGTATAAAGAACAAACTAACATTGAAACTAAAATATAAAAAATTATAATTACAAAATTGTAATAAATTATAAGTTAAAAAAAAAAATAAGGTAACTAACTTACCACTTATCTCAAGTAATGAAAGATAATTTAAATTAGTATTCTCTTTTAAGTGGAAGATTTTTAGTTCGCCTTCATTTTAAGGGTTTAATTGGAGTTTTTATTTATAAATGCGAAAGGTAATAATTTAAAAATAATGAATATTAAGGTATTGCGAAACTGGACACGTATGAATTTTTTATATAGAAACGGTCTCAGATTCTGAGATTTTTTTTATAAAGAAAAAATCACAAATTCTGATAAGTTTTTTATTTAAAAAAGTCTCAGATTCTGCAATGTTTTCCTCACAGAAAAAATTTGGAACGAATTTCAATCAACAAAAACGCGGATTCAATCAATTTTTTGATTGAAATTCCTCCAATTAAAAAAATTGTTATACCAATAATAAAATTGTAGGTGATTGATTGAAAATTTTTTCAATCAAAATTTTTTTCGATTTTGATCAAATGATTGATCAATTTTTTATTTTTAGTCAATCAAAATAATGATTGATTTAACAAATGAATTGTAAGCTTATTACAAAATTATCAAAAAATGCATATTTTTTGGTTTCCAATATGTTGCCAACAATAAAAAAAGTAAAACCCGATTATTTTCTATATTTTTGAATTAATCTATTCAAATAAATTAAAGCGAAAAAAAATCTGGTATATTGAAAATTTGTAATTCGACAGTTAAACAAAATAACAAAAATTTGAATCAAAACATTGATTGACTTATTTGAACTTTGTTGATCAATAGATTTAATTGAAAATTGTTATATGCCATTTACATATACCTCGAAATCCAGAAAAAATGGGATTTCAATGAAAATCCAAGTAAATCCCATTACTTTTTTGGATTTCAAATGTCAAATCCCATATAAAAAAAAACTTGGATTTTGGGAAAATCGAAAAATCGCAATTCAAAATCCCAAAAAATTTCTACTACTTAATTGTACAACTATGGTTTTTCACAAAATAATCATCCCTAATGCCTTTTTGCAACGCTGCACACGATTTTTTTTATCAGCTGTTGTTGTTTTTTATAAAGTAAAAAAACAATTAAAATTTATTTTTTAAAAACTATTAAAAGATTAATAACAACAATGTTTAACAATGTTTCATTTAAAATTTACCATTGCAAATGGTAAACGCACAATTTAGTTGACCAATTTGGTCTTCCTAACAAAGAAAAACACTCAATGGTGGCGGCCCCAAACTTGGCAAAAATGTTAATTTTCTTGCATTTTAAGAAGCAGCTCTACATAAAAACACATTTTTTGATATTGTGGTCCCAACATATACCAGTGGGATTGAAAATATTGGCTCCGGCAAAGAAAAATCATTGTTTTTAGAAATATTTATAAAATTGGGTAATTTTCCCACTAACAACCCTGTACACAAATCAAAAGAAAATACAGAGTTAGTACAAACAAAATCCCGCTAAATGTCAAAAAAGCATATGTAAACGGTATAGATTTTAATTGGATTTGAAATCCAAATTTATATGGATTTCGGGGTATATGTAAATAGCATATTAGCCAATACTTTTTTGTGTGCTCTTAGAAAAAGTTGCAGTTTCTACAACATTTTTCGTATAAAAACGGCTCTGACTCTGAGAAATTTTTCGTACAGAAAGTCTCAGGTTCTGGTACATTTTTCGTATAGAAAAAATCTCAGATTCTAACACAGTTTTCGTATAGATTCTCAGATTCTGAGACAATTTTTCTATATAGAAAAAGTCTCAGATTCTAAAACAATTTTTCTATATAGAAAAAGTCTTAGATTCTGAGACAATTTTTCTAAATAGAAAAAGTCTCAGATTCTGAGACAATTTTTCTATATAGAAAAACTCTCAGATTCTGAGACAATTTTTCTATATAGAAAAAGTCTCAGATTCTGAGACAATTTTTCTATATAGAAAAAGTCTCAGATTCTGAGACAATTTTTCTATATAGAAAAAGTCTCAGATTCTGAGACAATTTTTCTATATAGAAAAAGTCTCAGATTCTGAGACAATTTTTCTATATAGAAAAAGTCTCAGATTCTGAGACAATTTTTCTATATAGAAAAAGTCTCAGATTCTGAGACAATTTTTCTATATAGAAAAAGTCTCAGATTCTGAGACAATTTTTCTATATAGAAAAAGTCTCAGATTCTGAGACAATTTTTCTATATAGAAAAAGTCTCAGCTTCTGAGACAATTTTTCTATATAGAAAAAGTCTCAGATTCTGAGACAATTTTTTCTATATAGAAAAAGTCTCAGATTCTGAGACAATTTTTCTATATAGAAAAAGTCTCAGATTATGAGACAATTTTTCTATATAGAAAAAGTCTCAGCTTCTGAGACAATTTTTCTATATAGAAAAAGTCTCAGATTCTGAGACAATTTTTCTATATAGAAAAAGTCTCAGATTCTGAGACAATTTTTCTATATAGAAAAAGTCTCAGATTCTGAGACAATTTTTCTATATAGAAAAAGTCTCAGATTCTGAGACAATTTTTCTATATAGAAAAAGTCTCAGATTCTGAGACAATTTTTCTATATAGAAAAAGTCTCAGATTCTGAGACAATTTTTCTATATAGAAAAAGTCTCAGATTCTGAGACAATTTTTCTATATAGAAAAAGTCTCAGATTCTGAGACAATTTTTCTATATAGAAAAAGTCTCAGATTCTGAGACAATTTTTCTATATAGAAAAAGTCTCAGATTCTGAGACAATTTTTCTATATAGAAAAAGTCTCAGATTCTGAGACAATTTTTCTATATAGAAAAAGTCTCAGATTCTGAGACAATTTTTCTATATAGAAAAAGTCTCAGATTCTGAGACAATTTTTCTATATAGAAAAAGTCTCAGATTCTGAGACAATTTTTCTATATAGAAAAAGTCTCAGATTCTGAGACAATTTTTCTATATAGAAAAAGTCTCAGATTCTGAGACAATTTTTCTATATAGAAAAAGTCTCAGATTCTGAGACAATTTTTCTATATAGAAAAAGTCTCAGATTCTGAGACAATTTTTCTATATAGAAAAAGTCTCAGATTCTGAGACAATTTTTCTATATAGAAAAAGTCTCAGATTCTGAGACAATTTTTCTATATAGAAAAAGTCTCAGATTCTGAGACAATTTTTCTATATAGAAAAAGTCTCAGATTCTGAGACAATTTTTCTATATAGAAAAAGTCTCAGATTCTGAGACAATTTTTCTATATAGAAAAAGTCTTAGATTCTGAGACAATTTTTCTATATAGAAAAAGTCTCAGATTCTGAGACAATTTTTCTATATAGAAAAAGTCTCAGATTCTGAGACAATTTTTCTATATAGAAAAAGTCTCAGATTCTGAGACAATTTTTCTATATAGAAAAAGTCTCAGATTCTGAGACAATTTTTCTATATAGAAAAAGTCTCAGATTCTGAGACAATTTTTCTATATAGAAAAAGTCTCAGATTCTGAGACAATTTTTCTATATAGAAAAAGTCTCAGATTCTGAGACAATTTTTCTATATAGAAAAAGTCTCAGATTCTGAGACAATTTTTCTATATAAAAAAAGTCTCAGATTCTGAGACAATTTTTTTATATAAAAAAAGTCTCAGATTCTGAGACAATTTTTCTATATAGAAAAAGTCTCAGATTCTGAGACAATTTTTCTATATGGAAAAAGTATCAGATTCTGAGTCAGATTCTGAGACATGTTTCCTATAGAAAAAGTCTAAGATACTGAGACAATTTTTCTACATAAAAAAATCTCAGATTCTTATACAATTTTTCTATATAGAAAAAGTATTAGATTCTGATGCAATTGTTCTATATAGAAAAAGTCTCCGATTCTGAGACAATTTTTCTATATAGAAAAAGTCACAGATTCTTAGATAATTTTTCTATATAGAAAAAGTCACAGATTCTTAGATAATTTTTCTATATAGAAAAAGTCTCAGATTCTGAGACAATTTTTCTATATAGAAAAAGTCTCAGATTCTGAGACAATTTTTCTATATAGAAAAAGTCGCAGATTCTGAGACAATTTTTCTACAAAGAAAAAGTCTCAGATTCTGAGTCAGATTCTGAGACATGTTTCCTATAGAAAAAGTCTAAGATACTGAGACAATTTTTCTATATAGAAAAAGTCACAGATTCTGAGACATTTTTTCTATATAGAAAAAGTCTCAGATTCTGAGACAATTTTTCTACATAAAAAAATCTCAGATTCTTATACAATTTTTCTATATAGAAAAAGTATTAGATTCTGATGCAATTGTTCTATATAGAAAAAGTCTCAGATTCTGAGACAATTTTTCTATATAGAAAAAGTCACAGATTCTTAGATAATTTTTCTATATAGAAAAAGTCTCAGATTCTGAGACAATTTTTCTATATAGAAAAAGTCTCAGATTCTGAGACAATTTTTCTATATAGAAAAAGTCGCAGATTCTGAGACAATTTTTCTACAAAGAAAAAGTCTCAGATTCTGAGTCAGATTCTGAGACATGTTTCCTATAGAAAAAGTCTAAGATACTGAGACAATTTTTCTATATAGAAAAAGTATCAGATTCTGAGACAATTTTTCTACATAGAAAAAGTATCAGATTCTGAGAAAATTTTTCTATAAAGAAAAAGTCCCAGATTCAGAGACTATTTTTCTATATAGAAAAAGTCTCAGATTCTAAGACAATTTTTCTATAAAAAAACAGATTCTGAGAAAATTTTTCTACATAGAAAAAATCTCAGATTTTTAGACAATTTTTCAATATAGAAAGAGTCTCAGATTCTGAGACATTTTTTCTATATAGAAAAAGTCTCAGATTCTGAGACAATTTTTTTATATAGAAAAAGTCTTAGATTCTTAGACAATTTTTCTATATAGAAAAAGTCTCAGTTTCGGACACATTTTACTTAAAGAAGAAGCCTTAGAGTCTAAGACATTTTTTATATAGAAAAAGTCTCAGATTCTAAAATAATTTTATTTAAAAATTTAATTTTTTTAACCTGATTAATATAATTTAATTTTTGGCTTCTTAATCCACAATAAATTCTTTAAAGTCATTATGAAAAAGAAATCGCCTCAATATTTGACAAAGTAAAAATTACGTTTCATGAATATTTTATTAAAAGCATTTTGTATATTTACCATTTGCTCAGACCTTATTCAACAAAGTTTTTTTTTTACTATTTTTAATTGATTTTATAACATATACTTTTGTCCAAGTGTTGTCTTTAACTTGCAGTAACCATTTACTTAAAATCCGGATTGTACAACATTTAATGATTGGGGAAGAACAAAATTATATCCATGCACAGTACACCGCTCTAAATCTACCTAGGTCCCCCTAGAGGAGTCAAATATATGACCGACATCATTTTTTTGTTTAAGTTCAATGCTTTCTCAGAACATACTTATAGGACGCCATAAAATAGTTTTTATACCCTCCAACTACAGTATGGGGGTATACTCACTTTGTCATTCCGTGTGTAACGCATCGAAATATCGGTCGGGGACCCCATAAAGTATATATATTATTGATCAGTGATCGATTCTAAGACATTCTAGCGATGTCCGTCCGTCCGTCCGTCTGTAGTTAACACGATGCAGTCCAAAATAAAAGTGCTAGACCCCTCAAATTTGGCATAAGGATGTCTTATGGTCCTAGGCAGGTTAAGTTCGGAAATCAGACCAGGGGGAAAAAGTTCCCCCTTGAAGAACTAAACCAACCTCTTAAAAATGCAAATTTTTTTAAGGTTTTTTGTATTTTTGTGAACCAAATGAGTCATTTTTATGTTCGTAGAAGTTTATAGTCCTGGTCTTGGACCCAGAGGATTAAAAATTTATGCTTTTTTTGCCCCTCCCCTCTTTTAAGGGCGTGGATAAAAGTATAATTTAAATAATTATAAAACTATAATACTTTAGTGCACAAAGCAGATAAAAATTAACTTGTAAACATATACCGTGAGGGCCAAGGAGTCACCCCAGCTCACCGACCCCTCCCTCCCCTTAAAACAACGCCCCTGTCAAATTTTTTTTTTTTTTTTTTACATGTTGGAGGGTATAATAGATTCGGCACAGCTGAATTTAACACTCTCACTTGTTTTTTTTTTGTTTTTAAGAAATCAGCTCCTACTAAGAAATGTAAAATGACCAGAAAAGCTTGTAATTTTGACTAGTAATTCTCGTTCTTTTCAATATTTTTAATAAAAAATCTGGAAAATATTTTTTTTTTGAAGGATTATTCTACCTTAGAGTTAAAACACCTCAATTCAACCGAAAAAAGTAGCATTTTTGACCTTATCCCTTTCGAATTTGATGAAACTTGGAATATAGTTGGGCCCTTACAAAAAAATCATAGTGCCAAAATTTTGGACTTCTGGTAGTTTTTCTTCCCGAGATATGGGGTCTTGAAAATTGGCAAAATCGTATATATTTGACAAAAGTGTTCTGAGATAAATACAGATAACTCGAAAAGTAATAACAATACAGGCCTCAGTCAGGTTGCAAATAAAAGGTAATGAGACAGCCTTTAAAATGGCGTTCCCCAAGATTTTTTTTGAAAAAGGTCAAAGGTCATTGGTTTTAACCTTAATTTTTGGAGAGCTATATCATAAAAAACGATATTTTTAAAATTTTGGAAAAAATATATGTTATTAAGGATCACCTATACTACTTAAGTTTAAATTTTCAGGATGGAGACTTCATTGGAACTTTTAATATTAATAGAAACATAATGACAGGAAAGAAAAAGCGGTGTAATTTCCCTTACAAAAAAAACATTTTTTTTGTCTGTGAAATTCTGGTGCCAAAATTCATTTTTCTGAATGTTTTTGACGTGCTGAGTCTAAATATGACCTTTGAACTGGCCTATCGCAATTAGTTTTCGAGATATCTGCACATTAATGTGTGAAAATCGGTAAAATGCTATTGCTGTTTTTTTAACATTTAGGTGCTTATATCTTGAAAAGTAGTAGCGATAGGCCAGTTCAAAGGTCATATTTGGACTCAGCACGTCAAAAACATTTAGAAAAATGAATTTTGGCACCAGAATTTCACAGACAAAAAAAATGTTTTTTTTGTAAGGGAAATTACACCGCTTTTTCTTTCCTGTCACAAAGTTTCTATTAGTATAAAAAGTTCCAATGAAGTCTCCATCCTGAAAATTTAAACTTAAGTAGTATAGGTGATTCTTAACAACATATATTTTTTCCAAAATTTTAAAAATATCGTTTTTTGAGATATAGCTCTCCAAAAATTAAGGTTAAAACCAATGACCTTTGACCTTTTTCAAAAAAAATCTTGGGGAACGCCATTTTAAAGGCTGTCTCATTACCTATTATTTGCAACCTGACTGAGACCTGTATTGTTATTACTTATCGAGTTATCTTTATTAATCTCAGAACACTTTTGTCAAATATATACGATTTTATTAGTTTTCAACACCGCATATCTCGAATACTGGAATGACCAAAAGCCTGAAAAATTGGAAAAATCTCTTTTTTGTAAAAGTAAACCCCAGTACTAAATTTCATTAAATTTGGAGGGGGTGCGGTCAACTCCTCGGTTGAATTGAGGTGTTTTAGCTCCTTAAGTTCATTAGTTACAATTTTCAGGCAACTACACTCGAAATATGTTGTAGGCAAAAACAAATGAAAAACACATTTACAACAAGTGAAAAAACATTTGAAAACCATTTCAGTAATTATTCATTTGTTTTAACAAACATCAATATTTATTTTTTACTGTTAATAAAATTTTCTAAAATAAATAATATTGAACATTAAAAAATAACGTCACTCATTTTTTTTACCAACAAATTCGAAAAAAATAACCTACGAAAACATTAAAAATTAATGAATAGTTTGTTATTTTTACCCACAAATTAAAAAAAAAATACCTACGAAAACAATAACAATTAGTGATTTCGTAAGTTATTTTTACAATTTTTCTATTGAATTTTATGTTAAAAATTTTTAATAAAACTTTGGGGAATTGATCGCTCAATCAGCTATATTCTGGCCAGACACTCTACCCATCGTGCCAAAGTCACTTGATACAAGCACGTTTTTATGTTTCTATAAATAATTTTTTGATTTTTTTTTTTTACAAAAAAATAACCTACACAAGTAGGTAAAAACTAAGGATTTCTCCTTAAAAAATACCAACAATTTAGAAAAAAAATAACGTACACAAACCATTAAAAATTAAAGTAGAATCACTTACTTTTACTTACAAAACAAAAATAAATGACTTTAAAAATTGAATGCTAATGAAGGTCTGTATTTTATATGTTGTTATTTTTGAAACATATAACAGAAATAGTCATTTAAAAAAACTGAACGTTAAACAAATGGTTTTTCTTTTAAAAATGACAAAACGTAAAACTTTTTAAGTAAACTACAAACAGTTAATGACATATTTTTTTGAGTTTATGTACGAAGGTAGGTTATGTCTACTTACATACGATTATAAAACTATACGAAGGTAGGTTATGTCTACTTACATACGATTATAAAACTATACGTTTTGCCACTAACGATTGTCAATTTCGAAACACTTGTCGAGTGAGTCTTGCAATATTACTTTACCAATCAATTTAAAACAAACAACTTTATACATAGTTTCTTAAAAATTGTTACTTTGACAATATCATCGTAATGATTAGTAAAAGAAATTTGACATTGAGCAAGAACAATCATTCTCAAAATAGAATTTTAAATAATTTTTATTAATTTAAAAATTAAAACAGAATTTCTGGAAAATACTGTAAATTTCCAAAAAAAATTTGTAAATTCACCAAAAAAAATATGTAAATTTACAAAGAAAATTTGTAAATTTGCAAAAATAATTTTTAATTTTTTTTAATAAACCATTTATTTTTGCATTATTACAACTTTTCTTTGTAAATTTACATATTTTTTTTGGTGAATTTACAAATTTTTTTTGGAAATTTACAGTATTTTCCAGAAATTCTGTTTTAATTTTTAAATTAATAAAAATTTACATTTGATTGAGAATTTACAACTTTTACTTATAAATTTCTTCCTGAAATATTTGTGGCTGATAACAAACACTTTATCAATAAAATTGTTAATTTCCAATTTTTTAAAGCGAATCGAAACCTCCGATATCTACTTTTCGCGAATTCCTATTTCCCTATAGTAAATTCTATTCTTTAAACTCATTTCTCGTGCCCTTAGTTTTCCCTGCCTTATTTACATTCATCTATAGTACATAATCTTTCAGTAACTTTGGCTTTGGGGCTATTCAACCATAACCCTGGTTGGTCGATCGTTGGGTTTTTTGTCGTTATGTACATATAAGTATACTCAAAATAATAACTCTGTAAAATACTCTGTAAAATGGCTGTAACAACAGTCAACAGTTCAACAGATATTTGACAGAATTTTCTGTCAAAATACAGATTTAAAGAAAATACTTTGTATTTTGTTGTGACAAAAAAACAAAGTTTCCTCTGTTATATTACAGAGTTTTCTGCTAAAATACAGATTTAAGCAAAATACTTCGTATTTTTTATAACCTAAAAAATTTTCTGTTTTAAGTAGTTTTTGTTACCAAACATCAAAATTTTATCTGTATATTTTTTTTTTTTTAGAAAAAGTTGAAAAAGTAGCAAAAAAAAGTAATAATTTTTTTTTTCAGAAATCTTGTAAAAGTTTTACAAAATAACATGCATTTAACTTAACTCTGTAAATTTACAGAGTTTTTTCTGTAATTTTTTTTGCATCAAATACATTTTTACAAATATATGTAAACTCACATACTTTTTTTTGCTAAATGGTGGTTTATTTAACCAATATTTTACTAGAAACTCTGTAAATTAACAGTTTTTTTTTGTCCAAATCATTTTACAGAGTTTTAAAGTCAAATTACAGAGTTTTTTCTGTCAAAAAGATTTCATATTTAACCAATATTTTACTATAAACTCTGTAAATTCAAAGTTTTTGTTTGTCAAAATCATTTTACAGAGTTATTTAGTAAAATTACCAAGAAATGATGTTAGCTGGAAAAGTATGGTGTACTCTGTTAAATTAGCAGAGTTTTTCTGTAATTTAACAGAGTTATTATTTTGAGTGTACACATAAAAATACAAAAACAAAAATTAAATGAACTGAACGAAACAAAACTGAAGGCAAAACACATTCATACAATTTATAACACTTAAATTAAAGCTTTAATAACATTTTGTACACAGATGGCGCTAAGAATGCAAATATTCGCATAAACATTGTACACATATTGTAGACTATATGTAAATAAATCAGCAGCTCATATTTTTTTTTTTAGTCAATGCGGAACAAAAAATTACAATAGTGGCCATTAATATGTATTTGAAAACAAAAAAACAAAATCGCATTTAAATGTTGAGAGGGGAATTTTATATATATATGAGGCAATATTTCGCAAATGTCCTAATAAAGAAAATCATGTTTGGTAACAATTGGAAATCGATTCCATTACAAGGCCCCTCATTCTTACACAAGGACAAAAATGGGTCTTGGAGTGAGATACATACTCTGTTAAATAACTCTGTTAAATTACAGAAAAACTCTGCTAATTTAACAGAGTACACCATACTTTTCCAGCTAACAACATTTCTTGGTAATTTTACTAAAAAACTCTGTAAAATGATTTTGACAAAAAAAACTGTTAATTTACAGAAATTAAAGTAAAATATTGGTTAAATATGAAAGCTTTTTAATAGAGAAAACTCTGTAATTTTACTTAAAAACTCTGTAAAATGATTTTTGAAAAAACTGTTAATTTACAGAGTTTCTAGTAAAATATTGGTTAAATAAACCACCATTTAGCAAAGAAAACTATGTAAATTTACATATATTTATAAAATGCATTTGATACAAAAAAATAAAATAAAGAAAAAACTCTGTAAATTTACAGAGTTTAATTAAATGCATGTTATTTTGAAAAATTTTTATAAGATTTCTGAAAAGATTTTTTTTGATAACTTTTTTTGCTACTTTTTCTCCAAAAAAAAATATACAGATAAAATTTTGATGTTTGGTAACAAAAAAAAAACTACTCAAACCAGAAAACTTTTTTTGTTATAATAAAACTGCGAAGTATTTTGCTTAAATCTGTATTTTAGCGGAAAACTCTGTTAATTATCTGTATAATTAAGATTACAAAGTAAAATGTAATATAACAGAGGAAACTTTGTTTTTTATCACAACAAAATACAAAGTATTTTCTTTAAATCTGTATTTTGACAGAAAACTCTGTCAAATATCTGTTGAATTGATATTACAGTCATTTTACAGAGTATTTTACAAGTTATTATTTTGAGTGTACACTCAAAATAATAACTCTGTTAAATTACAGAAAAACTCTGCTAATTTAACAGGGTACACCATACTTTTCCAGCTAGCAACATTTCTTGGTAATTTTACTATAAAACTCTGTAAAATGATTTCGACAACAAAAAACTGTTAATTTACAGAGTTTCTAGTAAAATATTGGTTAAATAAAACACCATTTAGCAAAGAAAAACTCTGTAAATTTACATATTTTTGTAAAATGCATTTTATGCAACCAAAATTTTACAGAAAAGATTCTGTAAATTTACAGAGTTTAGTAAAATACATGTTATGTTGTAACATTTTTATAAGATTTTTGAAAAGATTTTTTTTTGATACTTTTTTAAATTTTGTCAAAAAAATACAGATAAAATGTTGGTGTTTTTACAGAAAACTATTTTTAACTATGAAATTAAGATTACATAGAATAAGTAAAAATACAGATAAAACTTAGTTTTTTTTGGTTATAAAAAATACAGAGCATTTCGCTTAAATCTGTATTTTAGCAGAAAACTTTGTTAATTATCTGTAAAATTAAGATTACAAAGTTAAAAGTAATATAACTGATGAAACTTTGTTTATTGTCACAACAAAGTACAAAGTATTTTCTTTAAATCTGTATTTTGACAGAAAATTCTGTTAAATATCAGTTGAACTGAGATTACAGTCATTTTAGAGAGTGTTTTACAGAATTATTATTTTGAGTGTAGGGTACACAGAAAAAAAAATATTTAAGAAAATTTTAATAAACACGTTTATTAAAAATAAAAATATTTTTAATAAAATTTTTTATTGTATCAATAAAAAAATTTATTGAAATTAAAAAAAAAACTATGTTCAACTCATTCCGTCGGCAAGTTTTGTTGTGTTTCTTTTTTCCACACATAGTAATTTCAAATAAAGTAATAACTTAAAAAAAAACAAAAAATATTAAAAAAAAGTTGGGTCTGATGGGGATTCGAACCAACGACCCCCAAAAAAAGTAATAAGTTTATCCACCGCTTAGCGCATAACGCCAAAACAGTGTTATAGTTTTTTCGGCTAAATTCTGTCATCTACTTACAAGCAAGAACAAAATAGAAATAAAAACACAATTTGTTTGTGAATGCGTGTGTGTTTGTATAGTTGTGTGTTAAATATTTTTACTGTTATAAGTTAGAGAATGAAAGTGATGCGCTCAACTAAATTAGTCAGTATTTTTTTCTTTTGTTAATTTCAATTGAGAATTTTTTCTGTTACCATTACTGACAAAATTATGTGAGTGTTTCAGAATTCTTGTTTACTTTTATTTAAAACCAAATTGATTTTATGCGTTAAAACTTGTTGTCATGCTGTAGCTCAGTTAGTTAGACTGCCAGCATTCTAAACAGGAGGTATGCTGTTCAAAGCTCAATGGATACAATAAATTGAGAAAGAGTAAGAAATAAAGAAAACAATTTAATAATAAAATAAAAATAAATAAAAAAAAAAAAAAAACAAATAAAAAAAAAAAATTTTTTTTTCTTTAGTTCTAAAAAAAATATTAAAAAAATATAAATCAATAAACTTTTTTATTGAATCTTGAAATTCGTTTATTGAAATTATTTTCAGCAAACGACTTACAAATGCGTTTATTGAATTCGTGAAAATCTTCACCGCGGCTTTTTTAGTTAATTTATTTATTGAATTCGTGAATTTTTTTATTGAAATTGAATTTTTTTTTTTTGTGTGTAGTGAGGAGCACATTTGCCACTTTTTGTACTGTAAAACCTAAACCAGTACACGTGTTTTTCCTAAATTCTTGTTGATTTAAGAAGCTATGCTCCAAACTGCCCCATCCATGGGCAATCGGCAAGGAATAAAATTTAAAGAAATTCGTTAACAATATAATTTTTCGGAAGAACTGTTATTAAAAACCTAATTTTATTAAAAAAAAAAACATAATTTTATTGAAACAAACCAAAAAATGTACTACACTCATAAAAATATGTTAGTATTCCTTACAAAAAAGTCTGTTACCATTACTAAAAAAGTTTTCAATTTGTGCCCGATAACTTTTTCAGTTACCATTACAAACTTTGGTTTTCAAAATTTAGTAAACTTAAAATAACTGGTAAAAATTAGTAATACAGAATTTTTCTGTACAATTTTTGTAAAATTAATTTTAAAACCCATTTTTAATAAGTGTGATTCAATATTAAAAATAATAAACATATGTATTAATAATCATCAAAGCGTTGGTCCACTGTTTTAACATTAAAAGAAAAAAAAGTAATAATATATATTTTTTAATGCTCTTTTTAATTTCCAAATATTTTAATAAAATTTAAATTTTTTAATAAAGTGTATATTTTTTCTAGAAAAAAAACAAAATTTACTAACTAATATTGTAAAATTTACAAAATAATTATCAAAAGTTAGTACGATAATTTTTAAAAAATCAACTGAAAAAATTATTAAAAAATCAGTAAAAAATCAATAGTTTGTAACGCAAGTTTACTAAAAAGAATTACTAAAAAATTATTTTTTAGTAAGAATTAGTAAAAAACCTGTAAAGTTGGGTTACAAACCATTTTACAAACTTTTTTACTGACGTATTTTTTTGAGTGTACCCTTGGGGCACATTCAACACCATTTACCCCATTCTAAGTGGCGTATCAACCTCATGGGGCATTTTCGACGGAGAAACTACCACCATTTTACGTGGCGTATGTACCCCATGGGCTTCATCCATCGTCGGATAATGTGCCCCATGGGGTACATTCGCCGGAATAACTGGAGAATGTGCCCCAGAAACGTGCGCTCACAAAAAAAATAAACATTTTTGCACCTAAGTATTACTTATTAGAACAAACTCATTGCAGTTTTTTTTTTTAATGGAAAGTAACGGTTTACCACAATGAGCTATATATTTGTAATTCACAAAATAAAAAGGTTATTACAAAATATACTGACTGGGTAATATTTTTTCATCAACCTAAAATATACACGTGTAAAGTTGAACGGTCAAAGTTCATAGTATAAAAAATCATTGATAAATACTCATTTGACTCATTTGTCAAATTTGATACCTCTTTTAGTTTTAGAGATAAATGTGGGTGGCGATTGTGCCCCACTGGCGAATGTGCTCCTATCTACCCTACTTGCAAAAACTGATTAAACTTTCAGAGAATGGCGTCAAGGGACACTTCTTCGCAATAATTGTGTCCAAAATCTTTTTTTATGATAGTTACTTTAAAATAATACAATTTATTACTATTTTGTATTTATTTTTGTTATAACCAATAACCAAAAAAGGGCAAGTCTGCCCACAACTGCAGGTCGAAAGATAAACTTTTTATTGTAAAAAAAAATTTAATTTGTTGGAAAGTTATACAGAAAAAATCATTCTTTAGGGGAAACCCTTTTAGCGCATGGCCCGATTTAAACGAAAACATTGAAACCTATATGGAATGAAATCATATGAAACTGGTAACAAAATGGAATAGAAACGGAATGGAATGCTTTTTCTTCTCTTAAAATTGTTTTACTTATATTTTTTTACTCACATTTTTCAAGCAATATTCTTTGCACTAAAAAATTTTTCAAATTGAATTTTTTTTTATCCAAAAGTTATTTAAAAAGGCAATTTAAAGGCTTAAAAGTTTTCAAGAAAATTTTTCACCAAGACAGACATGTGCGGGAAGAATGTTGGGTGTAAAAATTAATGGGTGTCCGCCTTGTCTTTCACTCATCTAGGAGGCATCATTGATGCGGCAGGAGGTAATTTAATAAAATAAAATTTTGAAAATGTTAGGGATGGAAAAATATTGGGAGTTATTCACACCCCAACAATTGCAGAGAGCCAATTGATTAATGAATTTGTAATACGAAAATTACACACCTTTTTCACTTTCCGAAAATGTTTTGTTTTAGTGGAGAGACTACTTTGAATGTAAGCTGATGCAGCTGGACAGTGGCAAAATGATGTTTCATATTCAAATAGAATATCAACATTGATTTGTGTTATGGCATATAATTAAATAATTAAATTAAGTTCATTTAATATAATTTTAGTAAAATATTTTTTAATGCCAAATATTAATTAGACAATGCATTATATTACAAAATAGCATGATAAATGGCCTGTAATTAAAATAAAATATTTTAATGAAATACTACATTAAATAATTCTGGCATTCCACACAAAATCACCAGAACAAAAGAGCATTTCATTGCTTGGCCTGCAAGAAGATTAGCGAGCAAGATTTTTTTAAATATTTTATACCCTCACTCAAAAGAAAAACTCTGTCAAAAAAATCTGTAAAACGACTTTCAATTTAGTTTAGCAAACCTTCAGCAGATTTTTTTGCTAAAATTGATATTTTTACTACAATCTCTGTCAGTCAGTTTTATAAAATAACAGAAGTTTTACTGCGTTTTAACAGATTCTGTTTGCTGAATTTCAAAATATTTTCAAACATATTTATAGCAGATTACTTTTTAATTTTACGGAAATAGTTTGCTGTCATCATTTTTTCAAGAAAACTTTTTAAAGTTTTTTTTCAAAGTGTTAATTTTTTTCTTTTTCATACAATTAAAACGATTGAGAATAATAACACTGTGCAACAAAAAAATGAGCCTCAATGGCTTAAACGCAATATGAAAGTAGACCATCAAATGGACAAAATCACCTAAGGGTTTTGCAAAGTCAGTTCGGATTTCTTTTTTATAGCCCACTGAAGTTTTCATTTTTTTTTTATCAAACGCGTTTAGAAGACGTCAAAAATACTATAATAAAAACACATCTGAGCTTCCAAATATGATTTGATGTCTTCAGTGAAATTTAATGGCGGTTCTTTTCTAAGAAAATTTTAACCCTCTAACTGCCATTTTAAGGGGTCATTTTAGTCCTTTTTCAAAATCTAAACACAGAAGTCTAATAAAACGTTCATTTAGAGGGTTAAAATGTTCAACAAATATTTTCCTCATAAATTTTTACTAGGGGTTGTCAAATGGTCAAAGTTTGTGCGACATGCGCAAAATGATTAAAAAGGGTCAAGTATAATAATCAATGTGTGTTACTTTTTTTACCAAAGCAGTGTTAACAAATATCGACAAAAAACAGTGCAAATATACTTTTGAGCTAAAAAATGGTGTTCTGATGTGTTTTAAAATATATTTGGAAGCCATATTTGGAAGCTCAGATGTGTTTTTATTATAATATTTTTGACATTTTCCAAACGCCTTTGATAAAAAAATGAAAACTTCAGTGGGCTATAAAAAAGAAATCCGAACTGACTTTGCAAAACCCTTTGGTGATTTTGTCCATTTGATGGTCTACTTTCACATGGCGTTGAAGGCATTGAGGCTCAAATTGACAAAACTAAAAAAAAATACACAATTTTTTTAAAATTTTTTTTTTGTAAAGTTTAAATTAAAGCAAAAACTATTAATGTGTTTATTAAAACAAATTTTCTAAGAACAAAAATTGTCTAGAAAATGTCTTAGCAGATTTCTCTGCTGTTTTAAGTGATTTCTCTGCTGATTTCACCTTGATAATCATGACAGATTTTCAGCAAACAGTGTTTGCTAAAATTAGCATATTTCTCATACGGCTCTAAATGGGTGTATTTTCAGCAGATTTTTCTGCTGATTGGACAGAGAATTTATTTTGAGTGCTCCACCGACGACACAGTGGATCTCAGAGTCTATGTGTGATGAGATAAAGCCACTCCAAACCTACACTCAAAAAAAAGACAAACTAACTAAATTTGGAAAAAAAAATTCCTTAAAAGTAGTTCATGAGTTTTACTTAAAATTTTACTAAAAAAATTCACCCTTTTCATTCCGACTTTTTTGTAGGCGTGGATATAAAGAACGATAAACTTTTATTGATTAAGAAAATTATAGTCGGTCAAGACCGACCATATAATACCCTACACCAGAGTTTCCCGGAAAATGGGTCCCAAGTTCAAACATGGACCGATTAGATCTATATTTTATCAAATCTTTAATAAGTGTTAAAAACACTCAAAAATCAAATTTGAATGAAAAAGGCTTCAATTTGTTGACAATAAGCCGCTTTAACTGAATATCGGCCGAAATTTTCACATGGGGCCTGAGTCCAAAAATGGTCCTATTATAATCAGATTTGATAACGGTATTAAAGTACGCGTTTAACATACATAAACAAAATTTCAATTAAATCTTTTCAATGTTCATGAAATTTAAGAGATTTATGTGAAGGTGGTTTTTATGGGGGCTACACGAAGAACTGGTCCGATTCCTCTAAAATTCGGAATGGTGATTTGTGAAGACAAAACATGTTTACCTGCCAATTTTCAAAAAGATACCTATTATAATACGGTTGTAAGAGTCATTTGAACCAAAACTAAAGAGGACTTTGTATGGGGGCTAGGTCTAAATGCGTGCCGACTTTTTCCATTTTAAATAGGCTTCGGCCAAAAGAGGCTTAAGTTTCAAATTTCAAGTCAATTGATTAAAAATTACGACCTGTATCGTGTTTACACCGTTTACATGGACAGACAGACAGACGGACGGACATAGCAAAATCGACTCAAAAAGTGATTCTGAGTCGATCGGTATACTTAAAAGTGGGTATAGGACTAATATTTCGGGTAGTTACAAACATCAGCACAAACTCATTATACCCTGTACCACAGTGTGGTGTAGGGTATAATTAATAAAAAAAAAATTGATAATTTTTTTTTTATGAAAAATAAGTATCCCAGTTAGAAAATTAAAATCACCGCTGACATACTGCTGACTCTCCCATTATGAAATTGGTGACATCTTTATACAATTTTTCAAAACGTCCCCAATGACATGACAGCAGTTGGTCTGCAGTGCTTACCAGTATCAATGGTTATTAACAATTCGTTTAAACTACCTCTGACCAACTGCTGACTTGTCATAGGGGACATTTTGAAAAATTGTATGAAGTGTCAGCAGTATGTCAGGTGTGATTTTCTTTTTTGGCGACTGGGATGCTACGTTTTTTTTAGCAGTTTGCATAAATGTAGTTTTAGTAAAAAAAAAAAAACTTTAAAAAAAAAATTAAGGAAAAAAAAATTTAAATAAAAAAACAAGTAGATGAAAAAAAAATTAATAAGAAAACATTTTTGAAGAAAAAAATTTTTTTGTGTTGAAAAAAGTTTTTGATGAAAAACAAAATTTTTGATAAAAAAAAAATTTTTGATGAAAATAAAAATTGATAACAAAATTTTGATGAAATGAAAAGTTTTTGATAAAAAAAGTTTTTAATGAAAAAAGTTTTTGATGAAAAAAAGTTTTTGATGAAAAAACAGTTTTTTGATAAAAAAAAGTTTTTGATAAAAAAAAAAGTCAGATGAAAAGAAATTTTTATGCAAAAATCAATTGATAAAAAAGCAAAAAAATTGATGAAAAAAAATTGATTAAATAAAAAAGATTGATGAAAAATTTTTTTTTGATGAAAAAATTTTTTTTGATGAAAAATAAGTATGTTACGTTTTCTTCAGCAACTGATATAAAAGAAATTTAAGTAAAAAAATTTAAGTGAAAAAAAATGTATATCTTGAGTAGGTATATTCTTGCTGGAGGTCAATATTTCCTTTTCTAATTAAAACTATGATATTCTCATAGAATAATCGTTACGTGATTCGGATTTTGTCAGATTTCATTGTCAAAATTATTTCAAATATAAAAACTCTATACTTCAAGTAAAAAAGGGGATTTAAATGACAAATCGTTTATGATCAAACTAAAATATTAATCCATTTTCAACTCTACTCTCATTGTGAATAAGATTTTGAACAAAATGGTTAGCACGCCAAAACCTTCCGATTTTCAAGTCTAAAAATTGAACCCAAAGACATTGCCCTACAGGTCCAATATTTTTTTGTTAATATTTACCATAAAATGCAACTTTTCCAACCCCGACGATTTTGAAATTCGAAAAAAATAAAAATTAGTTCCACCCTAGTATGCATATTAAAACTAAAAATTTAATAAAAATTTATCATCAATTAAATTTCAGCCAGGCTTTAAAAACTGCGAATAACTATCGTAGTTTGTAGTTTAGTTTATTTCCACTACACGAACATTGCACTAGCTTGAGAAAAACTAACTGCACAATTTTTTCTTTGCACACATAGTGTAGTTTTTGTTTTTGATAAACTAACAGTTATTCCTATTGCTACTGCTCACATAGGCAACAAAAAACAAAACTACACTAGCAGTGGAAGTTAAAAAGTTGAATGTTGTGCTGACCTCCACTAGTAGTTTTTACTTCGTGAAAATAGTGCACAACTTCGTAAAAGATTATAAACTGTTAGTCTTTCGTTTATTCACTACGCAACAGCTAAACATATAACTACATTGGGACTGTTAAATTGAATTTAATGTACTTGTTTGACAAAAAAACTCATATATAAAAAAATAAAATGATTTGTATAAGAATAATATATTTTTAAAAACGCAATAACGCGAAAATAAATTAATGGACGTATATTTTTTTATTATATTTTTTAAGCAAAAATTAATGAAATAAATTTAAATAATTTATTTTTGAGTATTTAATATTATAATTGTATATTTTGTGAAAAATCAAAGCAGAGCTTGAAAAGAATCAATTCTAAAATGAAAACAGAAAAAGGTATTCAATGGTTTAAAACAATACAGGTTTTTATTTGTATGAATAAATTACAAAAAATAAATACTTGTAATTGCACTTTTTTATTTCACTTAGAAGACGGGATTAGTTGTTTTTTTGCACGTTCTTTACAGTATCACAAAAGAAGCCGTACTGAAACTTCGTGTTAATCCTTTCTCTTTTATTTTTACCTCCACATATTTGGTAATCCCGTCACGGGATTCCCGTGATAAAAAAAGGATAAATTTATGTACAATACTGTTAGATGTAATAACAATCTACCTTATTTTTTATTAGTTCATTAAAAAAATTCAAACAATGTTGTATCCTTATGCATATATTTGCTTGTCAAAATATTGGGATTTCCCACGAATGATATGAATGAGGATGATGAAAACTATTTCTGTAGTAAATTATGTAAAAAAGAAAACTACCTGCTAGTGATCAGATCATTGGCATATGATGGAAAGGGTTAATATATTTTTAAATCCGTTTTTTAAATATGCATGACAGCTGGACAGACATTGCATATAAGATCATAGAAGGTTTTATAGCTTTGTTTTGAATACACAGGTAAAATGAATGCCCTAATGTTCTGAAACGCAACGAGCCGCGTTAAAAAAATTTGAATGCAATTTATTGTTGTAACAGAAATTTTGACAATGCGGTAAGTAAAAATTCACAGAAGAACAAATTTTGGATAAAAGATTTTTTCGTACCTAATGGTAAGAAACTCGTTCTTAGCGAACAGTAAATAATATTAAACACAAAAATTCATAATAAATACATATTAATAACATTTTTAAATACGAATAACCTACAAATATTCTTTTTCGTGGTATTTGGATACACAATTATAATACTACTATAATTTAATTCATTGAAAATTAATACCTTAAACTTTAATTCAGTACTACAATTTTTGTTAATGATTCATTATATAGAAGCTCGGTTTTTTTTAATGCCATATTAGTTTTAGATTATTTGTCCCTTTTCAATTTTAAATTAAAATTTAGTTTAATTATTTTTTTTTTTAATTAAATTTTGGTTTTAATATAATTTATTTTACAAATTTTTTTATTTTATTCAAATAATGTATTCAAATTAACAAATTAAATTTAAAGAATTTATTCAGACATGAATTAATTAAATAATTACAATTAATTAAATAATTGAATTAATTTTTCGAAGGTCAGTCTGAAACAATTAAAACAAAAATTAAATTTTTAATTTCAAAAGATTTTCTACTTATAGGTATATATTCGATTAGATTTCTACTTATATAATAAAAATTATTTACCTACTCCAACCATATTAATTAATTTATAAAATAAAAATTATCAATATAAGTTTATTAAAAATATTTTTTTCAATACGTTCAAAAAGACTAATAATTTCAAAAGAAATTTTAATAAATATTGTAGACATTGATAAAAAATACCAAAACATTTTATTTTCTTTTATATACATACATACATATGTATAATGAAAAAATTCTACCAACAACTAAAAACACCACACATTTCTTTTGTGTCGTCTGAAGTCATTGTTAAGTTTTTTTTTTTTAAAGACCCAAGAAAAACTCTCGTTATCTTCGTTTCACTAATAGTTATTGCTTCGTGTTTCTTGAGAATGACTACTGTCTTGTGTGTTGTTTTCAACTGCTGGCTTTTTTTCAAATTTTAAAACTACAACAAAACTATCAACTGAGGATTTTAACAATTTTTAAAAAAAAACTACTGCTATAACTACACTACCAAAATGTGCGTGTAGTAGTAGCAGTAGCAAGTGAATGACTCTGGGTTTTGTTCATTTTTAAAACTACACTATTAGTTGATTTCAGTTACTACTGCTTCTGGCAGTTTAGTTATTCTAACCCTGATTTCAGCAACAATGTCTAAATAAAAAACTTGCACTGATATTTTTGATTGAAGTATCAACAAATATGTGAATTTAGGTATTTTAAATTCAATTTTTCTGTTATTTCAAATGTACTGATTGTAATTCACTTGTTATTGCAAATGGACGAGAAGTCTATACCATAGAAAAAAATAGAAATGAAACAGAGTCGTATTTCACTTGAATAAGTATTAGTGACAGCACATTATGTAACTTTTGACGTTTAATAAAAACAATGTAACATAAAGGAGAACAACAACAAAGCAAACAACAAAAGAGAAAAAAAAAGTTTTTAAACTATTAATAGTGCGTATTATCTTTAAAAAAACGTTGAATAAAGCAAAATAAATAATAAATTTAATTAAATAAAAGACAAATTCCATTTTTTATAAAAAAAGAATATAATTTGATATTAAATACGTGTGAGATGAGGAAGAACAAGCATTTTGCCACCATATTGGAAAATACATCAAATACAACACTGCGTACCTTCTAATCTTTTCTATGGTCTATACACACTACATATATATATGTTCACATAATATGCAGACATACATGCAGTTTATTGTACGTTCAAATTCAATTTGTGTCTATATTATGTTACAAATTAATGAAAGCCGGAGTAAAAATGTATTTGTCATACTTTTGATACAATATTTTATAAAATGTAAAACTCAGCAAAATAATTTTGACAAAAAATTTACAGAGTTTAATAGTAATATTAGTAGTAGAGTAAAATATTGGTTAAATATGAGCGCCTTTTAACAGAGAAAACTACACTTAAAAAATTATGTCATTAACTGTTTGTAGTTTATTTAAAAAATTTTATTTTTTTAAAGAAAAAACATTTGTTTGGTGTTCAGTTTTTATTAATGACTACTTCTGTCCCTTGTTTCAAAAATAACACACGAAAAAATAAAGACTTTCATTAACATTTAATTTTTAAAGTCATTTATTTTTGTTCCTGTTCCTTCTGTCCCTTGTTTCAAAAATAACACACTAAAAAATAAAGACTTTCATTAACATTTAATTTTTAAAGTCATTTATTTTTGTTCTGTAAGTAAAAACTACTGATTATTTTTTAAATTTTTAATAATTTGTGTAACTAACTTTTTTTTTAAATTGATGGTATTTTTTAATGATATATCATTAGTTTTTACCTACACAAGTAGGTTATTTTTTTGTAAAAAAAAATTCAAAAAATTATTTATAGAAATATAAAAACATGTTTGTATCAAGTGACTTTGGCACGATGGGTAGAGTGTCTGGCCAGAATGTAGTTGATTGCGGGATCGATTCCCCAAAATTTTATTAAAAATTTTTAAAAAATATTTCAATAGAAAATTTTAAAAAAATAACCTACGAAATCATTAATTTTTAATGTTTTCGTGGGTTATTTTTTTGGAATTTGTTGGTAAAAATAACAGAACTATCATTAGTTTTTAATGTTTTCGTAGGTTATTTTTTTCGAATTTGTTGGTAAAAAAGAATGAAAAAAAAAACGTAATTTTTTAATGTTTAATGTTATTTATTTTAGAAAATTTTGTCAACAGTAAAAAATAAATGTTGATGTTTGTTAAAACAAATGAATAATTACTGGGATGGTTTTCAATTGTTTATTCACTGGTTTTAAATGTGTTATTCATTTGTTTTTGCCTACAAAATATTTTGAGTGTATATTTTTTTCTTTAAAACTCTGTAAAATGATTTGTAAGTAACACTGTTAATTTACAGAGTTTCTAGTAAAATGTTGATTAAATAAAGTACTATTTAGCAAAGAAAAACTCTGTAAATTTACGTATATTTGTAAAATGCACTTGATTAAACCAAAATTTTACAAAAAAAAAAACTCTGTAAATAATAATTGCAAAAAAACTTAATTAAAAAAAAAATAAATTTTGAGAAAAAACTTTCAAAAAAATTTTCGCGAAAAAAAATCGGCGATTATTTTCTTTATTTGTAAAAAACTATGTTCGTACTTGCTTAAATGCCATTCAGTGTTGAACTCTGTTCACATATGTATGTCAACCGGCAGCCGAATAAAAGTATTTTGTATTTTTCAGATGCGGAGCCGCCGGGGGGGAGGGAAGGAAATTTCCCCTTCAAACCGAATTCAAAGAAAAAAAGGCAAAAGGAAAAAAAGAAACAAAAAAAGAAAGGAAAGAAAATAAAAGAAGAGGGAAAAAGAACAGTGAAAAGGAAATTATCTGAAAAAAAATTTATGAAAAATGTCCAAGGAACTGAAAAAAATTTCTATGAAAATGTTAAAGAATCTTAAAATTTTCTAGAGGAAAAGTGTCGCGGAATGTTTAAATTTTTCTATGTTTTTGTTTGTTTTCTTTATGAAAAAATTTGAGAATTTTTTTTAGAAAAATATTGAGAATTTTCCTACAGGAAAATCCTTAAAAGTTTTCTATAGGAAAAATAGGGGATTTTTTCTATAGGAGAAATTTTTTTATAGAAATTCTTCCATTTAATTTTTCTAAATGAAAAATTTGGGAATTTTCCTATAGAAAAAAGTTGAGAATTTTTCTCAGAATTTATTTATAGGAAAATCTTATAATTTTGACAGTTTTTATATGAAAACTCTAACAGTTTTTCTATAGGAAAAATCTGAGAATTTTCTATAATGAAAATTTGACAATTCTTCTGGGTAAAAAGAAAAGAGGAAATGAAATAATGAGTAAGAATTTTTTCTAGAATTTTCAAGAATCTCAAAAGTTTTCTTAAATTTTTTTTTTTTAAATCTTAAATTTTTTTATTAAAAAAAAAAACAAAATTAAAATTAAAATAAAATTTTTCTATAGGAAAAAAGAAAATTTTCTTCAGGGAAAATTTGGGAATTTTTTATACAAAAAATGCAATAGAATCTTAGACTTTTTCTAGGAAAAATTATACAGAATCTGGGACTTTTATAGGAAAAATGTCTCGGAATCTGAGATTATTTTTATTAGAATGATGTTTATTTTTATTAGAATGATGTGTTAGAATCTAAGACTTTTTAATAGGAAAAGCTGAGACCTTTTCTATAGGTAAAACGTCTTAGAATATTAAAAAAATTCCGATTTTTTTGATAGGAAAAATATCTCAGAATTTTTGAGTTTTAATATTAAAAAAAAAATTCTAAAGTCTATGACTTATTCGATAGCAAAAATAACTCAGAATCCAAGTCTTTTTCAATAAAAAATGCCTTAGACTTAGAGAACTTTAAAAAAAAAATATTCTGAGAAATTTAGAAAAATATCACAGAATCTAAAAAGAGGTCTTAGGTTCCGATATTTTTTTTTTTAATAATAAGTATCTAGGAATTTTCTATATGAAGGTGTATCAGAATTTAAAAATGTTTGTATAAACTCTGATTTATTTTTATTTTAAAATAAAAATCGTTACATTCGAACTTTAAAATATTATGTTTTTAGTAGGTTTATTCTAGCTCGAGGTCATTATTTCCTTTACTAATTAAGACTTTGATATTCTGATAGAATAATTTTCAAAAAATAGTTTTAATAAGCAACGGAAATAATGACCTCGAGCTAAAATAAACCTACTCAAAATATTTTTGTATAAATTTTAAAATCTTTTCTGTATCAAAATGCCTTAGAACCTCAGAATTTTAATCATAAACTTTCTCTTTAAGCAAATGACTCTGAAAAATTTCTAAATCAGAAAACCTTTTGTGAATAAACATATCTTAAAACTGACTTATTTTCTATTAGAAAATTATGTAAAAATCTGGGTCTTTTGGTGTCAGAAAAATGCTTTAGAACCGGAAAATTTTTTGAAGAGACATTTTTCAAAATATCAAACATTAAAGTTTTTTTTGTAAAAGGAATAAATTTTTAAAATTTAAAAATGTTACTATAGAAAAAATAATAATAAACAAAAGTTGAACACTAAAAAACCTTAACTAATGATTCATATTCGACCTAAAGTTCCCTACAAAAAAAAATTGTTTGTACAAAAAAAAAATCCCCCCCAAACCCAAGAGCTGGATCCGCGCCTGGTATTTTTGGGTTATGATGAATGTATTTTTATATTTTCGTATTTTCACATTTTCGTTCTTACATTTTCTTTCATAACTAATTTAATTTTTGCTGTAAAAACATGTGCGTAAATAAACTTTGCATATTAGGATATCATAATATATTGACATGTAAATATTAAATCTTTTTTTACTCGGTACACACACAATAAGGTGACAATTGTATAATTAGACTTTAAGTAAAATAATTTTTCAGAATATGAATATTTTTCTATACAAACATTTTATCAGAATCAGAAAATTTTTCTATATGAAAAATTTCTCAGATCCTTATGCTTTTCTATATGAAAAATGTCTCAGAATATTTTGAGCAGGTTTAGTCTAGCTCGGGGTCATTATTTCCTTTACTAAATAAAACTATGATATTCTCTAGAATAATTTCCAACAATTTTTTTTTTCTGTTTTAAATTTATTTAATGTTGGTCATTTTTGCAAGACTTAGTGAACACGTGTTCCGGAATTTGACAGATTTCATTATCAAGACTATTTAGAAAATATAAAAACCCTATACGATCAAACTCGGTTATAAATAACTAGTTCTATCCCGAAAATTTGGAATCCATTTTCACACAAAATATTTCTATTATAACAAAGTCGGTTATAACGAATCCTCTGTTAATACGAGCTGCTTATTATGGTCTTATGAATTCAATTTCTTTTTTTTAACGAACTCCGATAAATATTTTTTAAGGTGCGACAATTATGTTTATCAATCCGACAAAAAGTTGGACAATTTTGGATTGTATTATAATTTTGGTAAAATTTATTTATATTTTTAATGGCCCTTACCACAAGAAAACAAAAAGTCTATTTTAACAAAAGTTTTATTTTAAATTTCAAATTTTCAATGCATTTTTTGAAAGTCGATTTTAAAAACAAAAACAATTTGTATGGAAATAAAATTAAAAGCTCATTTTAAATTTATTTTATTTTTTTGTGGTAAGGCTGAATGTTTTCATCTCAATTAGTAGTTTAAATACAAAAAAACATAAAAAAATAGAGTTGGATATATTTTTTTGGAAAATAAAACTAGGTTCCCAAGTAAAATTGTGAAGGATCAGTACTATGGATGCCAAACGGGAAATCCCGAATCCCGAAATCTCGGGATTTTTCGGGATTGACAAATCCCGAATCCCGGGATTTATTTTTTTCAATCCCGGGATTTTTCGGGATTTTCCGGGATTGACAAATCCCGAAAAATCCCGGGATTTCGGGATTTGTTTGCAAAATTTGTAAATAAAATTGACTTTTTCTTCAGTACTTGTTTCACGATTTAAACAAAATTGATATCGTTTGAAAGGTCTTTGAAATACCTTTCAAATGAGGCAGCCATGTTGGGCTTAAATTCTCTTACTCTTTGGAAGGCAAATCGCATTTTTAGAGTGGATTACTCAATATACAGTTTTTATGTAAATTTTTTTAAATTTTGACGAGAGTTATTCTATAACGAAGCATTTAGTATTTCATCTGTAAAGTTTCAATTAAGCAGTCTTAGTTCTTAATGTGCAAAATCGGAACAGTTTTTTCTCCCTTAAACAACTAATACAACCTCTGAAAACCCCAACTTTTTTACCAGTTTGTATTTTTGTTAAGCAATAGGGACATTTTCATGAAATTGCATTTTCTCGTCCCGCACCTTTTGTGGGTGTGGTTATAAAAAATAATATAAATAATGATAAAACTCAGTTACTTAAGCAAAATAAATGCATTTTTAAACATTTATCGGGAGAGGGGACGCAACTTTTGAAATTCGAATCGCCAGTAGGGCAATGTATACAAATTTTGTATAAATCTAACAAATACCGAAGATCTTATCAAAAATTTATATATCATACGAATATCTTACGAAATATATATTTCTCAGATCCAACTTTCAGAAGTATCTAATGTAATAAAAAAACTAAAATTGAATAAAGCTCCAGGCTATGATTTAATAACATCTAAAACATTAAAAGAATTGCCAAAAGAAGGAGTAGCTCTGTTAACATACATTTTTAACGCTTGTTTAACACGTTGTTTTATACCTCCACAATGGAAAGTTGCACAGATTTCAATGATACAAAAACCAGGAAAACCAGCTGAACAAGTAACATCTTATCGCCCCATTAGCTTTCTACCTATTATCTCAAAAGTCCTTGAGACACTGTTTCCTAGTAGATTAATGCCCATAATTGAATCCAAATCGCTTATTCCAAACCACCAGTTCGGGTTCCGAAAACATCATGGAACAATAGAACAAGTCCATCGTTTAGTAGAAACTATTCACCAATCTTTTGAAAACAAACAATACTGTACTGCCGCATTCCTTGACATATCCCAAGCTTTTGATAAAGTGTGGCATAAAGGTTTGCTCTACAAAATTAAACAACTGCTCCCCACAAACTACTATTTGTTTATCCGATCTTATCTAAATAACCGTTATTTTTATGTCAAGGAAGACGACGAAATGAGTGCCCTTAACGTTATAATGGCAGGAGTACCACAAGGTAGTGTTATGGGTCCTACGCTATACTTGTTGTTCACCAATGATCTTCCCTCCACTGAGGGTGTCTTAATAGGCACCTTTGCAGACGATACAGCAGCATTATCTGTACACAAGGATCCAACTCAAGCCAGCGTCATACTACAAAAATGTATTAATAACATCTCTACATGGCTTACCAAATGGCGAATCAAGGCAAACGAATCAAAATCTGTTACTTTCACTCTAAATCAGGAAACTTGTCCCCCGGTAAAATTAAATGAAGTAGAAATACCTCAATCAGATAATGCAAAATACTTAGGTATGTTTTTGGATAAACGACTCACCTGGAAGAAACACATAAACACAAAACGAAAAGCATTAGACATGCAGGTCAAAAAAATTAATTTTCTCATAAATCAAAATTCCCGACTGTCACTTGAAAATAAACTGCTGATATACAAATGCATCCTCAAACCAATTTGGACATATGGTATTCAGCTGTGGGGTGCTGCAGCCAACTCCAACATTGATACCCTACAACGATTCCAGTCAAAAACAATTCGAAAAATCGCAAATGCTCCTCGGTACATGACCAATAATCAACTACACCATGATCTCAATATCCCGTCAATTAAAGATGAAATACAAACACATCTAGCAGCATATAAAACTAGACTCGAACTCCACCCCAACTCATTGGCCTCTAATCTAATGAGAAACTCTGAAACCTTCATAAGACTTCGAAGAAGAGCCCCTCAAGATTTACTCAGTTAAACTGGGTAAACGTGTTCCACTAATGTTTTACTTATACACCTAATGGAAAACATACTACGGCTTGGGAAGATCACTGGATCATCGCCAAAATACATTTAAATGAATGCCATAAATAATGTTTAATATCAATAATAAATAGATAGATTGCATTAATAAAGTACATTAAAAAAAAAAAACTTTTGTTAGAAACAGCAAAACAAATTGAACAGGGCGTTTTTTCGGCGGTGTCGGCGAAGGAAATGCTTACACATTTATTAATATAATTTTATATTTTTATTTAAATAAATATTTTAAATCCGCGCCTTCAAAATATCATTTTCTAATATCCTGTAACTTAAAACTTCTTAAAACATTTTTACGTTTTCAGAGGTTGATTTAAATCCAAAAGGGGAACATTTTTTCCCATTGGCCGATATTGCATTTAATAAACTTATGACCATAAGAAATATTCATGTCAAACTGCAGGGGTCTAGCTCTTTTGGTTTGGACTGCATCGTGTCTTCCTACAACCATACTTTGGTTGTAGGATATAAAAAAACTTTTAGCAGTGCCAGTTAAGTTGTTCCTTAATTTTCGAGTTTTCTGTGCTAAATATGTTAAATCGATAATTATTCAATGATTATGAATTTATTGAACATTTAATTATATTTTTTTTGATATTTTAATAAATCCCAAAATCCCGAATAATCCCGAAATCCCGAAAAATCCCGGGATCCCGAAAAATCCCGAAAAATCCCGGGATCCCGGGATTACGGTTTCGAAATCCCGAATCCCGGGATTTGTAAATATCAATCCCGTTTGGCATCCCTAATCAGTACTGATCCGAAAAATGGATGGCTAAGATTCAGTTTTAATCAGACGGATACAAGTCATCCGAAAAATGGGTTTATATAATTAGATAAACCCATTTTCCGGATGAAATTGTATCCGTCCGATTAAAACTGATATAATCTTAGCGATCCATTTTTCGGATCAGTACTGATCTTTCAAATTTCGGATCAGTACTGATCTTACTCGGATCACTACTGATCTTTTAAGTCTCGGATAAGATGTGATATATTAAAATATATCTAAACATTTTTACTCGGGTTGATATAAAATATACCCCGCTTATAACGAACTTCGCTTATAACGAGCAATTTTTACTGGTCCCTCTGAGTTCGTTATAGCCGGGTTTTACTGTACTACAAGTAGCAAAGGAAATTTAAATGACAAATCACTAAAAACGGTTTTTACACTCAAAATAATAACTCTGTAAAATACTCTGTAAAAGGACTGTAATCTCAATTCAACAGATATTTGACAGAGTTTTCTGTCAAAATAAATAATACTTTGTAAATTGTTGTGACTAGGGTTCGGATTTTTATGCAAATGCATATTTGTTGTCGTCAGTCTGAGAGCAACAACAACTAAATATCTTTGCGAATCAAGAAATTTGCAGTAAAATGGCATTAATTTGTTAGCACATATTTTTGCATATTTAGCTTTTAATGCATATTTTTGCATATATTGCTGATATTACATATTTTTGTCGCATATTTTGAAAAAAAGTGTTTTTTTTTTATTTTATGATATTTTTACATTGCTGTATATATTTTTTATTTTATAATGTATGCGTTAAAGTACACAGAAAAAAATATGGGGAAAAAATATTGAGTAATCACAAGTCTTGTTTAAATTTCAAAAAAAAAAAATGCGTATTTTTTTAACTGACACAATTAAAAATTTACTTAAAAGTTTTTAAAAAAATTTGAGTGAATAATTTATAATTTTATAATTTTATTTTTTTTTCTCTTAGTTTTTTTCATTCTCATTTAGTTTATAGTTTTTTGTTTATGTAAATTAAAGTTTGAAATCATCTTTTTGAAATTTTCCAATGTTTTAAATGTTTTTGGTAAAAGATTAAAAAAATATTTTTTTTTGTAAAAAAAAATGTGAAACTTTTTTAATCCTATTTAAAAAAAAAAAATAGATAAATTTTAAGTAAATTTTTACTTGACACAAATAAAAACTTTATTAAAAAAAAAGAAAAATTTTGAGTAATTTTAATTGTGTCAATTAAAAATTTACTAAAAATTTTGGTATACATTTAATAAGTTTTATTAAAAGTTTACTAAATACTTTTAAATCGTTTACTGGCGAAAAATTGAGTAGTTTTTTACTCAATAGTATTACAAATTTACTCAAAAAAAAATATTTTTTTTTTATTTTTTTTACTTTTATAATTTTGTGTTTTACTTTATTTGAACTTGAACTTTAGTGTTTATTGTACCTTATTTTCGTTTATAAGACTTAATTTTTACGATTTTTATGTTATTTTTTGTTTTGTTAATTTTATTTTTTATTATTAATTAATGTTTAAAAAAAAATTTTAAGTGCATATTTTTTAAATTTTTAGCGCATATTTTTCTATTTTTGGTGCATGTTTTATGCGCATAAAACGCGATTTTAACTGCATAAAAGTTGTGACAAAAAAACAAAGTTTTCTCTGTTATATTACTTTTTACTTTGTAATCTTAATTTTACAGATAATTAACAGAGTTTTCTGCTAAAATACAGATCTAAGCAAAATACATCGAATTTTTTTATAACCAAAAAAGTTTTCTGTTTTGAGTAGTTTTTGTTACCAAATATCAAAGTTTTATCTGTGTATTTTTTTTTTGAGAAAAAGTCGAAAAAGTAGCAAAAAAAAGTTATCATTTTTTTTTTTTTTCAGAAATCTTATAAAAACTTTGCAAAACAACATGTATTTAACTAAACTCTGTAAATTAAGAGAGTTTTTTCTGTAAATTTTTTTTGCATTTTACAAATATATGTATGTAAATTTACATAGTTTTCTTTGCTAAATGGTGGTTTATTTAACCAATATTTTACAAGAAACTCTGTAAATTAACAGTTTTTTTTTTGTCCAAATCATTTTACAGAGTTTTAAAGTAAAATTACAGAGTTTTCTCTGTAAAAAAGCTTTCATATTTAACCAATATTTTACTATAAACTCTGTAAATTAACAGTTTTTTTCTGTCAAAATCATTTTACAGAGTTTTTTAGTAAAATTACCAAGAAATGTTGTTAGCTGGAAAAGTATGGTGTACTCTGTTAAATTAGCAGGGTTTTCTGTAATTTAACAGAGTTATTATTTTGAGTGTAATAGTTTTTTGTTGGTTATTTGGCGGTCGTGATCTTATTAAGATTTTCTTCTTATAATTTTCAATGTAAAGTTGAATATGTATTAATATTTTTGTTTGAACATTAGCGATTTGCCATTTAAATTCCCTTTGCTACTTGTAGTATATGTTTTTTTTATTTACTACATACTCTTGACAATGAAATCTAACAAATTTCGAAACACGTATCGACTAATCCTTCCAAAGATGACCTAACATAAATAAATTTTAAACAGAAAAATAATTTTCTTTAAAATTACTTTTTGAGAATATAATAATTTTTATTAGTAAAGGAAACAATTACCTCGAGCTAGAATAAATCTACTCAAAATATAATATTTTAAAGGTCGAATAAAACAATTTATATTTTTTAATAAAAATTTATCAGAATTTGAAAATGTCTCAGAAAATTTTACTTTTTTTTCAATTGGAAAATTTTTTCGGAAAAATATGTGTATAATAATTTTTATAGTTTTTTCCAAAAGAAATAAATTTCACCCTTAATTTTACAACACATGTGTCAAATTGAGTAGTAACCATTCATAGCAATAACATTTAAGATTTTAAAAATATTCAGTTTAGAAAAAAAAATATTTTTAAAGGGATAAAATATTTATTTCTAAATGATGGATTTAAATTTAGAAATATTTACGGCAGAGTAAAATAAAATATTAATACACGGATCAAAATGATTTCATCAATTGAAAATAAAAAAATCTTGAAACGAAAAAACTTATTTTTATATAAATAGGATTTATAAAAAGTTAATTTATTTATGTATAATACAAATAAATTACACAGTACAACAAAAAAAAAAAAAAAATTATGGGCTTTCAACGATTTATTCTGGTAGAGGAGACAAAAAAAAACATGTGTCGGCATTTTAAAAGATCACATCAGAATTTTATTTTAGAGGAGCTTAAACTTTCGCAGCTTTGGCCTGTTCTTGCAGCATATCGGTATATAAAACTATGTTTTCTTTACATCTAAGATGTAGGAGATGTTGCAAATACTGTTGTGAAACATATTAACACTCTAACTCCCCCTCATAACGGTATTTTTTGGCTCTATTCTAACAAATCGTAAGAACATCCCGAAAGAGGGGAAGGGCGGGATGAAATGTTCTACAAAAAAATTTGCCAAACAATATCACTAGATACAGTGGTTGTCAACTAATTAGAAACGTTTCTATAGTATAACTAATTAGAAACGTTTCAACGTTATTATTACGAAACGATTAAAATTTTAAAAAAATGTTATGTAGATAATTTATAAAGCTTTAATTTAAGCTTGATAGCGTCCAGATTGAATAAATAGTAAATTTGCTACCCAGGTCGATCTGAAAAATGAAATTATTTATAGACATTATTCCGAAAACTACTTAAAAATATTTCCAAGTCGATTTTTTCTGAGTTTAAACATTAAAAATAAAAATTTAAATTCAAGCTTTATAAATTACACCGCTCAACAAATCGAAGGTTTTTGGCCCCGGTTTGAAGTTTCATATAAAATTTTAAACGATTTTGACTCGCTGATTCCAAATCTGTGCTCCAAATTTTTCCATCACGTCTAAAATTTTAATTATTGCGATTAGCTCAAAATTCAGGGAAAGTTCATACTTTCTTATAGACTTTTTAACCCATTAAATATATCTTCCGGTATATATGAAAAATAACACAGAAAACTTAAGTTTGTAAAATATTTATTTTTTTAGTTTTTCTTTGAAAAATATCAAAAAAAAACTAAGGTACTACCTTACCTTTTTTACAAAAATAGTAATTTTAACAGTATCATTTTAAAACGCAAGCGTAACCCAACCAAACGCAATAATTAGAAAAATTTTTTTTCTATGTTGGAGACCATAGGCAAATTATACTTTTGCGCTTTATGTCAGATTTGAAAGCCTGTGCACACTGAAAAAAAAATTTACCATTTTTAAAGCATGTTGAACTTAATTTAAAAAAAGAAGGGTATGCGAGGGCTCCAAAGATATTAATTCTTCTTCCAAGTATATTTTTTCCTAAAACATAGTAATGCATTTACTTAAATATATCTTAAAAGTAAGTAAAATTGTACTTAATATAAGTTTAATTGTTTTTATCCAGAGGAAAAATATTTTTTTAAATAAGTAAAAATTTCCTTAAACTTACGGATTCTGTGGACCTTATGGAGTCCCAATGTGAGGACCCTACGGGCCCCAATATATGGGGTCCGCCCATGAGTATGTGTGTACACTATTATAGGGTCACTATTGGTTTTGATCCAAAAATTTGGTCAGAATCGCTCTATCTTGCTTAGTTTTCGAGATATGGGAATGGGGTCTTGAGAAATTTGAAAATGAAATAACTCGAAAACTATAACTCGGAGGGCTTTCGGGTCTTCGGCAGTCATATTCTACAAGTTAAGCACTACAAAATTTCCTTTGGAATTTTTTTCGTATCTGCAGTATTTGCAGAGTTATAGGCATTTGAAAATTCCGCGAAAATCGAAATTTGGATTTAAAGTTAGGGTCTCATGGGGTCTCCAGATGGGGCCCCCAGATGGGGTCCCCAAAATACATAAAGTATTTTTTCCTTAAGTTAAGTAAATTCTTTCTTAAACTGATGAAGATATGGATTCAAATAAAGTCAATGAAATCAATAAAATAAAGATTACTTTTTTCTTAAATAAAAACAAAATTGATTAAATTAAAGAAAATGCGTTTTGGAATTAAAGATTAGTACTTAATTGATTCAAGGTCTTGAAAATGTCTATACTATTTTTAAGTAAGTTACGTACTTATTTATTTTTTTTGCACACAATTTAAATTTTTTTCTTTTAAGTACTACAAAATTTTTTAATAAACGATTTTTTTCTTAAATTCAATCAATTCGCCATAAATGTAAAGAATATTTAACTTAATTTAAAAAAAGAAATTAAGGAAAACTCTTGTGCTTTTTTAAGTATTTGCATGTACTATATTCAAGTTTATTTTCTTTGTTTTAAGTAAAACCACCTTATAATAAGATAAGTTGAAGTAAATTCAAAAAAAATTGTTTACTTAAATTAATAACAGTGTTTATTTAATTTCAGTATAGCTATTTTTTTCAGTGCAGTAGGGCTATAACCAAATTTTTGGCATAGCACCACGTGATGGACAATGTTGTTTTATTAAACAAAATCGCTTTCTCCGATCATTTTGCAAAAAAAACCACACGCACCAAATGCATTTTCTAAAAGTCCTCAAGATTTTTTTATTAACACAAAATTAATGTATTTTTTATTTAACAACAAGTAACAAGTAAAAATTTAAAAAAAAATTCTAATGTCTACTTATTTAAGGAAATAAACTTTAGATTTAAAGTTCGTGCTGATTTACATAAAGGATAAATATCCTGGACCACCCAAGTGGCACATTCCGCGCAAATATTACTTCTTTGCTGGTTTGGAATTATTGATTCTTCTTTTTCCCAATATCTTAAGAAGCATCTGAGCGTTTTTAAATCTACCTAGCGACTCCTCCAGAGATTTAAAGTCATCTTTCCTGAATCTGTGGTCTGAGAACTATATGTCAAACTATTTACCACAAATAAAGGCATATATTGGGTAAAGCTCAGTTTGGTAACTTGGTATTAAAATGAACGTTAAAATGTTGTTGGGGAGGTAGTTTTAGTTTCGGACTTGATTAAAGCGGAATCATAGTTAAAATAGCTACATTTTGGGATTAAAAAAAATAATACAAAAATAGTAATTTAAAACTTCATCGCGTTTGGTGCGTGTACTTTTTTAACATCCGCGATAAAGTGAAAACATTTTTCTTTATAGTTTTTCACGGTCTATATGACTGTGCTATGCCAATTTCGATATTTTCAAAAAATGTAAAAAACGTATAGCCCTACTGTGCAGGCTTTCAAATAATGCAAAAATCGTAATTTTTCGCATTTTCAACCGTGAATAACTAAAAATCTGGACGTGATGGAAAAATTTGGAGAACAGATTTGGAATCAGGAGATCAAAGTCAAATAAAATATTTTATCAATATTGATCACCAGAATTCAAACCGGAGAATGAGTGTTGAGCGGTGTTATCTGCACTCAAAATAATAACTCTGTTAAATTACAGAAAAACTCTGCTAATTTAACAGAGTACACCATACTTTTCCAGCTAACAACATTTCTTGGTAATTTTACTAAAATACTCTGTAAATGCTTTTAACAAAAAAACTGTTTATTTACATAGTTTATAGTCAAATATTGGTTAAATATGAAAGCTTTTTGACAGAGAAAACTCTGTAATTTTACTTTAAAACTCTGTAAAATGATTTTGACAAAAAAACTGTTAATTTACAGAGTTTCTAGTAAAATATTGGTTAAATAAACGACCATTTAGCAAAGAAAACTATGTAAATTTACATATATTTGTAAAATGCATTTGATGCAAAAAAAATTTACAGAAAAAACTATGTAAATTTACAGGGTTTAGTTAAATGCATGTTATTTTGTAAAATTTTTATAAGATTTCTGAAAAAATTTTTTTGATAACTTTTTTTGCTACTTTTTCAACTTTTTCTCAAAAAAAAAAAAAAATATGCAGATTCAATTTTGATGTTTGGTAACAAAAACAAAAATTAATTAAAACAGAAAACTTTTTTGGTTATAAAAAAAATACGAAGTATTTTGCTTAAATCTGTATTTTAGCAGAAAACTCTGTTAATTATCTGTAAAATTAAGATTACAGAGTAAAAAGTAATATAACAGAGGAAACTTTGTTTTTTTGTCACAACAAAATACAAAGTATTTTCTTTAAATCTGTATTTTGACAGAACACCCTGTCAAATATCTGTTGAATTGAGATTACAGTCATTTTACAGAGTATTTTACAGAGTTATTATTTTGAGTGTACATAATAATTTTTTTTTAAATTATACACGTTTTATAACAATAACGTTGGGTATTATACACAAAAAAAAATAAGTATATTTTTAATACTATTCAGTTAAAACTTACCCAATTGACACAATTAAAACTTTATTTAAAATTTTCGGTTTTTTTTTTAACAAATCCTTTAATCGTGACAAGAAAAAATTTACCCAAAACTTATCCCAGCAAAACTTTGGTAATGGGTAGTGATTATATAACACATTACCAGGTAATGCATATAACTTATTTGTAGCATTATTTTATGATGTCTTACCAAAAATTAGTTCCACAACGTATTATTTTCAAGTGAAAAATAATGCATTACTAATAATTTGCTACATAATGCATGATTATTGGAAAAAATGTATTTCATATTTGTTATTTCTAAACATTAAATCATGGATGACTTATATTTGGTTACATTATGTATTATTTGAAAGTTTGAAATAATGTATTATTTATAATTGGATGCATAATGCATTACAATAACATAAAAAATTACTACTATTATTTTATAAAAAAATGCATAAGTTTAAACTAGAGATGGGCTCACGACAGGAAATTTCTAACGACACACGCTCACGAGCACAAATTATCTTCTTACACTCACTTACAATCACGTGAGTGAATTTAATACAAAATTACTTTTTCACTACTCGTAACACCTTATATATTATCTTCTGGTATGCTATATTATTTCATTTCTCGTAACCTATAAAATATCATATATTTTACACCTTACTCGTATTCTTCGTTATAAATTTATGACTTATTTTATACCTTACTGGTATTCTTTGTGATAATGTGGATGCATTACTTTGAGTCTCATCGCCTGTTAAAATCATCAATGCTGCAATGTATAAAATAAGAGATCCTATACCATATTTTATACCTTATTTGGTAATCTAAGTTTTGCTGGGATCCATTACTTTTTTTCAAAAGTTTAAAAATTTTTTTCAATTTTTTCCAAAAAAAAAAATAGTTTTTTTTTTTAAATTTTAGCAAATATATTGATGTGTTATGACATAGGAATATTTCATTCAGATGATTACAAACTTTATTATACAAAAAACTATAAACTAAATAAGAATTCAAAAAACTAAGAAAATAGAAAAAAAATATATATTTTGAGTCGGTTTATTCTAGCTCGTGGTCATTGTTTCCTTTACTAATTAAAACTATGATATTCTCATAGAATAATTTTAAAGAAAATTATTTTTCTGTTTTAAATTAACGATTGTCATTACCTTTTCTACTTGTAGTATAGGTTTTTTATTTTTGCTAAATAATCTTGACAATGGTCTGACTAATCCTGAAACACGTGTCAATTAAGTCTTGCAAAAAATTACCAACATAAATAAATTTAAAACAGAAAAATAGTTTTCTTGGAAATTATTCTATTAGAATATCATAGTTTTAATTAGTAACAGAAATAATGACCTCGAGCTAGAATAAACCTACACAAAATATAATATTTTAAAGGTCGAATAAAAAATTTTTATTTTTTAATCGGAATATAAAAAAAACTATTTAATTTTTAATAAACTACATATTTACTAAATTTTTTTTTTTTTAATTTTCGAGTAAATTTTTAATTATGTCAATTAAAAAATTGCTCAAAGTTTTTTTTTGTTAATTTAAACAAGTGAGTACTCAAATTGTTTTTTTACCAAATTTTTTTCTGTGTACAACCTGCAACCTGTCAGTTCAGATTTTTTTCATAAGGTGTCAAACCTATTTAAAATTTGAGACTAGGGCCCAATCACTGGGCTGCTAAAAAACAGTATCTCTCTTAACTTTTTTACGTTTTCGCGAAATTAACCCCTAAATTGGTCTCTGATAAAAAACTTGCATTTTGTGCATCATAAAGGTACCCATGACACTACGAATCGTGAACAAAAAACATCTATGTTATATGGACCATCATGATGAAAATCGCGAAAAACCTTTTTTTGTATATGGCAGCATCACTTTACGAGATGATTTAAGGCCCCATCTTTTAGTATAAAATGTGGGAACCTTAAATAATCAACTGACCAAAAATTTGTCCAAAAAAGTTTTCATTTGCAAAAGTTATCTTAACAAAAACTATAATTATTGCATGGAAAACGCTGAAATATTAGTTTTTGTTAAGATAACTTTTGCAAATGAAAACTTTTTTGGACAAATTTTTGGTGAGTTAGTTGTTTAAGGTTACCACATCCCAGCAAAACTTTGGTAATGGATAGTGATTATATAACACATTACCAGGTAATGTATATACCTTATTTGTAGCATTATTTTAGGATGTCTTACCAAACATTTGTTCCACAACGCATTATTTTCAAGTGAAAAATAATGCATTACTAATAATTTGCTACGTAATGCATGATTATTGGAAAAAATGTATTTCATATTTATTATTTCTAAACATTAAATCATGGATGACTTATATTTGGTTACATTATGTATTATTTGAAAGTTTGAAATAATGCATTATTTATAATTGGATGCATAATGCATTACAATAACATAAAAAATAATTATTTTTTAAAAAATGCATAAGTTTAAACTAGAGATGGGCTCACGACAGGAAATTTCTAACGACACACACTCACGAACATATTTTATCTACTTACACTCACTTACAATCACGTGAGTAAATTTAATACAAAATTACTTTTTCACTACTCTTAACACCTTATATATTATCTTCTGGTATGCTATATTATTTCATTTCTCGTAACCTATAAAATATCATATATTTTACACCTTACTCGTATTCTTCGTTATAAATTTATGACTTATTTTATACCTTACTGGTATTCTTTGTGATAATGTGGATGCATTACTTTGAGTCTCATCGCCTGTTAAAATCATCAATGCTGCAATGTATAAAATAAGAGATCCTATACCATATTTTATACCTTATTTGGTAATCTAAGTTTTGCTGGGATCCATTACTTTTTTTCAAAAGTTTAAAAATTTTTTTCAATTTTTTCCAAAAAAAAAAATAGTTTTTTTTTTAAATTTTAGCAAATATATTGATGTGTTATGACATAGGAATATTTCATTCAGATGATTACAAACTTTATTATACAAAAAACTATAAACTAAATAAGAATTCAAAAAACTAAGAAAATAGAAAAAAAATATATATTTTGAGTCGGTTTATTCTAGCTCGTGGTCATTGTTTCCTTTACTAATTAAAACTATGATATTCTCATAGAATAATTTTAAAGAAAATTATTTTTCTGTTTTAAATTAACGATTGTCATTACCTTTTCTACTTGTAGTATAGGTTTTTTATTTTTGCTAAATAATCTTGACAATGGTCTGACTAATCCTGAAACACGTGTCAATTAAGTCTTGCAAAAAATTACCAACATAAATAAATTTAAAACAGAAAAATAGTTTTCTTGGAAATTATTCTATTAGAATATCATAGTTTTAATTAGTAACAGAAATAATGACCTCGAGCTAGAATAAACCTACACAAAATATAATATTTTAAAGGTCGAATAAAAAATTTTTATTTTTTAATCGGAATATAAAAAAAACTATTTAATTTTTAATAAACTACATATTTACTAAATTTTTTTTTTTTTAATTTTCGAGTAAATTTTTAATTATGTCAATTAAAAAATTGCTCAAAGTTTTTTTTTGTTAATTTAAACAAGTGAGTACTCAAATTGTTTTTTTACCAAATTTTTTTCTGTGTACAACCTGCAACCTGTCAGTTCAGATTTTTTTCATAAGGTGTCAAACCTATTTAAAATTTGAGACTTGGGCCCAATCACTGGGCTGCTAAAAAACAGTATCTCTCTTAACTTTTTTACGTTTTCGCGAAATTAACCCCTAAATTGGTCTCTGATAAAAAACTTGCATTTTGTGCATCATAAAGGTACCCATGACACTACGAATCGTGAACAAAAAACATCTATGTTATACACTCAGAAAAAAAACTAACTAAAAAATGGTAAAATTAACTAAATCCAAGGAAAATTGATAATGATTTAGCTCCACTGCCATGTATTCCTACTTTTTAGTCCATATTTTTCTTTAAAATTAAGACCAATTTGAACTAGAAAGTGGGAAAAAATTTCCCATTTTTTAGTTAAAAAAAATTTTTGATGAGGACATTTTTCCTAAAAATTAGTTAATTTCATATTTTTATTGGTTTATTTATAGAATCGAATGCGAATACACACAGAATTCTCATTATGTACATTTTTTATTTAAAATATAAAAAAACGTTTGTTTCTTATGTTCAAGTAATAAATTTCATTAGTTTTTAAAGTTAAATTACAACAAAGACTTTGTCTTTAACGTTTGTTCCCAAACTATGGGAAAACACGCCAAAGCCAAGGCATTTGTTGTGATTAAAATATTATTTTTTCCCTCACACATACATGTGTAGAAAAAAATGTAAACATTAAATTTATTACTTGTTATACAAGACCAAACTCTCCTTTTCATATACTACAAATAATAAACAAAATGTGAACTACAAGCAAGCATGAAAAAAAAAATAAATCAACTAAACAATTTCATGTTATGAAAAATTTACTAAACTTGTGGAAAAAACTTCCTCAAATTAAAGAAGATAAATATGATAAACTAATTGGTAGGAAATTACGTCCTAAAACTGAATTTTTTGAACTAAATTTTGTTTTAAGAAATATGTCTTAAAAATAAAGATTTTTTTTCATTTATTTAGGGAAAATTTCTTTGGCGGAAAGAATTTTTTCCATGTATTAGGGAATTCCATTTAAGGAAAATTATGGCCTATTTAACAGTCCATGAACTAAAATTTTTTCCTAAAAGTTGGGAAAATTTCCAAAATTTTAGTTAAATTTAACTAAAATGTGGGAAAATTTATAAACTATTTTGAAGAAATTTTTTCCAACGTTTAAGTTAATGGTTTTTTTTGAGTGTATGGACCATCATGATGAAAATCGCGAAAAACCTTTTTTTGTATATGGCAGCATCACTTTACGAGATGATTTAAGGCCCCATCTTTTAGTATAAAATGTGGGAACCTTAAATAATCAACTGACCAAAAATTTGTCCAAAAAAGTTTTCATTTGCAAAAGTTATCTTAACAAAAACTATAATTATTGCATGGAAAACGCTGAAATATTAGTTTTTGTTAAGATAACTTTTGCAAATGAAAACTTTTTTGGACAAATTTTTGGTGAGTTAGTTGTTTAAGGTTACCACATCCCAGCAAAACTTTGGTAATGGGTAGTGATTATATAACACATTACCAGGTAATGTATATACCTTATTTGTAGCATTATTTTAGGATGTCTTACCAAACATTTGTTCCACAACGCATTATTTTCAAGTGAAAAATAATGCATTACTAATAATTTGCTACGTAATGCATGATTATTGGAAAAAATGTATTTCATATTTATTATTTCTAAACATTAAATCATGGATGACTTATATTTGGTTACATTGCTACGTAATGCATGATTATTGGAAAAAATGTATTTCATATTTATTATTTCTAAACATTAAATCATGGATGACTTATATTTGGTTACATTATGTATTATTTGAAAGTTTGAAATAATGCATTATTTATAATTGGATGCATAATGCATTACAATAACATAAAAAATAATTATTTTTTAAAAAATGCATAAGTTTAAACTAGAGATGGGCTCACGACAGAAAATTTCTGACGACACACACTCACGAGCATATTTTATCTACTTACACTCACTTACAATCACGTGAGTAAATTTAATACAAAATTACTTTTTCACTACTCGTAACACCTTATATATTATCTTCTGGTATGCTATATTATTTCATTTCTCGTAACCTATAAAATATCATATATTTTACACCTTACTCGTATTCTTCGTTATAAATTTATGACTTATTTTATACCTTACTGGTATTCTTTGTGATAATGTGGATGCATTACTTTGAGTCTCATCGCCTGTTAAAATCATCAATGATGCAATGTATAAAATAAGAGATCCTATACCTTATTTTATACCTTATTTGGTAATCTAAGTTTTGCTGGGATTATATACTAAAAGATGGAACCTTAAATTATCTCTTAAAGTGATGCTGCCATATACAAAAAAACGGTTTTTCGCGATTTTCATCATGATGGTCCATATAATATAGCTGTTTTTCCCCCACTATTCGTATTGTTAGGGATGCTTTTTTGATTCACTAAAAGCTAGTTTTTTATCACACCAATTTGGTTGTTAATTTCGCGAAAACCTTAAAAAATTAAGAAATTCGCGAATTTAATGACTTAAGATGAAAAGCTTTAAACCAAATTTGAATAAGAAATATTGCTACAAGTCATATCTTTGTTTTCAATGCCATAAAATTTATAAATCATAAACTTTGCAAATTTTTTTGTTAAAAAACTGTCTCTAAATCAGCAAATCTTTAACGACATTTTGCAAGAAAACTGTACCATACATCGAAAAACGGAGTACGCGATTCGAATCAGCATGTCCGAAATATATAGAAATGATGGTCGTAACTCTTGTTTATTTTTTAGTGTTCCGCAGTGTTATTTCCACTTCTATTTCGATTTTCTTTTTCCCCTCTCCTTTACTCTTCTTTTCTTTTCTTTCTTTCCTTTTTTTCTTTTTTGTACCAAAAAGATCCTTAAAAAATAGAGAATAAACTAAATTTCACTAAAGACATCTCTTAACAATACTTGTATTCATTTCAAAACAATTAAAAACTTTAGTGGGCGATAAAAAATAACTCGAGCTAAATTTTCAAAACCCTACGGGGGTTTTGGCCTTCTATTGGCATAATTTTTTTTTGTACAATTTAAGATACACTCGATGACTCCAAATTTGTTGCACAATGTTATTTGAAAATTAATTAGTTTCAATTAATTAGTAGACTAAATTTAATCGATTAACCGCTGAAGGTACTTAATTATGTAAACTTGGTTCTATAAATACATTCATTATTTAAAATTCTATTAAAAATATATTTTTTATTAATAAAAAAAAAATTCCCACACGAATTACAATATATTTTATAAAGTAATAAAAAGTACACACTCGAACTTTTGCAAAAACTTTTAATAATTTTTAATAAAACTTAAAAGCATATTGTTAAGGTAAAGTACCAACCAACACATTTTGCATTTTAAACAGTAGATGGCATTTTTAATATGGACAGAAACAAAAATTAAAAATATCTCAGCAAAATATTTGATGAGGTAATGTGTTAGGTAATGCATTACACGTATCGAATTAAAAAATCGTAGGGGTCGGGAAAGTTGACTTTAAGGGTCAATATTAACACAAATATAAATTGAACCTATCTTTGGTTTGTTTTTATGTTCCACACAGAAAAAAATATGGAGGAAACAAATTTGAGTAATCACTTGTTTAAATTTAAAAACAAAAATTGAGTAATTTTTTAATTGACGCAATTAAAAATTTACTCAAAAATTTTAAAAACAATTTAAGTAAATAATTTAATAAAAATTTAATAGTTTTTTAATTTTTTTTTAAACTCTCATAGTTTTTTGAATTCTCGTTTAGTTTATAGTTTTTTGTGTATGTATATGAAAGTTTGTAATCGTCTTTATAAAATTTTCCTATGTTTTTGAGACATAAATATGTTTGGTAAAGTTTGAAAAAACAAGTTTTTTGTTTTTTTTTGTAAAAAAATTTAAAACTTTTTTTAAACTTAAAAAAAAAAAATAGATAAATTTTGAGTAAATGTTTAATTGTGTCCATTATTTTTTTTCAAACATTTAATAAATTTTTATTAAAAATTTACTCAATACTATTAAATCGTTTACTGGTGCAAAATTGAGTAATTTTTTACTCAATAGTATTAAAAATTTACTCAAATAATTTTTTTATTTTTTTCTGTGCACTTTTGACTTGAAAATCTAAAAGTTCCGAACAAAGTGAAAAATTTGTTGATTTTTTTTTTTAGATTAAAATAACACTGTACGACAAAATTCAACTTTTGGTTGCACCCATGATCGGGACCAAAAAATGCTGAAAGTAGAGCTAAAATATAAGCAAATTATTATTTTGTATATATTCGAATTTCAATCACTTGGGGAAGTGAGGAAGGATTACACCCGCAACAGGTAATCGTAATAACATAAATATTGCTGAAATACTTGTAAACAGTGTCAGATAAAATGTGGATAACATGAGGAAGATCGGTACACGGGTTTAAAAGTTTTTTACATGTTTTTATACCTTCTATTTAGTGATATATTGTTCAAAATACAATTTGGATGCTCCTAAGTTTAGCATCTACATTTGTTATTTACCTGGACAGGATGGTATGGAATTTCGAGGAAATCGATTCAGGGTTTCAGAAGTTATGATCAAAACAGCTAATTTCTGATTGATTTCACCTTGAATTCCATTAATGCTCTTTTAAATATTGGTTTGTCAAAAATATAGGTTAGGTTAGGTTGTAAGTGGCTGCTGACGTTTTACGTCAACACACGTAGACTCTGAGGTCCATTGTGATACCACGGGATCGTAATAGGTTTCCCTACTAGTCCCTGTCGTTAAACCAGTTTGAGCTTCTTATGAAACTCCTTAGATGTTGAATTTTGACATCCGACAAATCTGAAAGATCGTACAGCTCCCTAGATCCCAGTGAAGCAAGTCGCTGACCAGAAAGTGCCGGGCAATGGCAAATAAAGTGTTCGATAGTTTCCAACTCCTCTTCATCCATGCAACTTCGGCAAAAGTCATTCGACGGCACATTTAACCGCTCTGCGTGCTTCCCTATAAGACAGTGTCCGGTAATTATAGAAACCACCGTTGAAATCTCTCCTCTTGGAAGCGATATCAGCTCACTTGTGCGCCCCTGATTAAGAGAAGGCCAAATCAGTCGTGTTGTCTCACACGTCCATCCATTTGCCCATCTTTGATTAGTCTCCGTCGCAGAACAAAGCCGTAGGTTTTGCTTGCAAGTTTCTAGAGGCGTACCAACACATTCCAATTCTGTTGGAACCTGTAAGGTAGTTCCTAGTCTTGCAAGCTCATCGGCTTTGCAATTCCCTGGAATGTCTCTGTGCCCTGGGACCCATATGAGTCGTATGTTAAACTGCTTGGCCATCTCATTTAAAGACGTGCGGCAGTTAAGGGCAGATCTTGTTTTCAGAAACATTGAATCCAGGGACTTGACCGCGGCTTGACTGTCAGTATAGATGTTGACTGCGGTTGTAGACAAGACATTGCAGCTCAACCAGTCAGCCACTTCTTTTATTGCCAGCATCTCTGCCTGGTAAACACTGCAATGATCTGGCAATCTACGAGCCAGGCTCAACCCAAGCTCTTCCGAATAGACTCCAAAGCCCACTTGTTCGTGCAGCCTCGATCCATCTGTGTAAAAATTTATGGTAGCTCCACTACCCGGAGTATCCCCCATCCAAGACTCCCTGGATGGTATCATAGTGGTAAAGTGGCGCTCAAAGAGGCTCAAAGAGGGAGCACAGTCCACATTTTGTGGTATTGTTATCTTTTTCAAGATTGCGCTATGGCCACAATCACTGCTCCTCCATTGCAGCGTGCTATTAAGTCGAATTGCCGATGCAGCCGCATACTGCCTACCCAATATGTCCAAGGGTATCAGGTGAAGGAGGATTTCTAATGCAGCCGTAGGTGTAGTACGAAGAGCACCAGTGATGCACATTGACGCCATTCTCTGTACCTTCGTGATAAAGACAAAGTTCGCTTTTGTTTCCAAAGCAGGCCACCAGACAATGATTCCATACAGCAAAATTGGACGCACCACTGCTGTATAGATCCAATGAACGACTTGAGGGCTAAAACCCCATCGTTTTCCAATGGCCCTTTTACAGGAATACAAAGCAATCGTTGCTTTTCTCACCCGTTCCTCAATATTACGCCTGAAATTCAGCTTCCTATCTAGAAATACTCCAAGATACTTGGCTCCATCTGAGAAGGTGATTTCAGTACCGTCCAGAGAAATAGGATCAAAAGCAGGAATCTTATTTTTCCTTGTAAACAAAACAAGCTCTGTTTTACTAGGATTAACTCCTAGGCCACAGTCTCTTGCCCATTTAGACAGATCTTTCAGAGAACCCTGAAGAATGTCCCGCAATGTTGGCAGATGCCTCCCCTTTACCGCTATCGCGACATCGTCAGCATATGCGATAACATGACAACCACGTGCCTCTAGAGATAGCAGCATTGAATTCAGTGCCAGGTTCCAAAGAAGCGGCGAAAGAACACCTCCCTGTGGTGTGCCCCTATTGACAAATCGAGATATGACGGACGCTCCCAATTCAGACGTTATACGTCTATTGGCAAGTAGGTTTTCCACCATTAAAACGATTTCACGCTTTACTCCCAGACCAGACAATGCCAATATTATCGATTCTGGAATGACATTATTAAAAGCCCCCTCAATATCAAGAAAGGCCACCATAGTGTACTCCTTTACCGAAAGCGATCTCTCGATGGTACCAACGAGCTCATGAAGAGCTGTTTCCGTTGATCGTCCCTTGCTGTATGCATGTTGCTTTGTCGAAAGCAACCTCGGGTCAATCACTCTACGCAAATATGAGTCTATCATTCGTTCCATTGTCTTTAACAAAAAAGAAGACAGACTAATTGGTCTGAAATCCTTCGGAGCTGTGTGGGAACTTTTCCCAGCCTTCGGGATAAATACGACTCTGGTATCCCTCCATTTTAAAGGAATATACGACCAGTTGATGCATGCTGTGTATAGATTATACAGCAACGGGGCTATATAGTCCAACACTTGCTGCAACTCAGCCGGGATTATACCATCAGGTCCCGGAGATTTATAGGGCCTGAAGCTTTTTATCGCCCAGATTAATGTTGGCATATTTATTATTTCCGAAGCAATTTCAGATGCTTGGGCGTCAGAACGTTCCAAAGCTTGAAACGGCGTCATGGAATTGCCCGGAAAATGCGTGTTTAAAAGGAGATCCAGCGACTCTCCACTGGAGGAAGACCACACCCCATTAGGATCTTTCAGGTATCCTAGGGTGCAAGGAGAAGAAGCCAGAACCTTGCGCAGCCTGGATGCCTCAGAAACGTCTTCTATGTTTCCACAGAAGTTTTTCCAAGAATCACATTTGGCATTTCTGATCATCTTTTTATAACTCTTAAGTTGCAGCCTGTATGCAGACCAGTCCTCGTCCGCTCTTGAAAATTTAGCCTTATTAAAGAGCTTTCTGCAGGAATCTCTGCTCGTCTGCAACTCATTTGACCACCAAGGTGGCTTTTTTTTCCCTCTAGGCTTTGCAGAAGGGCAAGACGCATCCAGGCACCTATTACAAACATTTGTTATATGGTCAACCAGACAGTCAATTTCCGCTAAACTATGCGGTTCAGATAGGGGTACTTCATCCAAAAGCAAAGAAAAAGTCTCCCTATATTTCACCCAGTTTGTTCTTCTCAGATTTCTAGAGACTGTCTCAACCGGGGCACGCTCCCTGAGTAAAAACTCAATGTACCGATGATCTGAGAAAGAATGCTCTTCCAAAACTCTCCAGTCATCAATTCTATCAGACAATGTATCTGATACAAGTGTTACGTCAAGAACCTCTTGCCGCGTACTTGTAACGAAAGTTGGTTCACTACCCTTGTTACAAATATACAGGTTAGTGCTTAACAAAAACTCCAAAAGTGATTCGCCTCTATCATTTGTGTCTGTACTACCCCATATCGAATGATGTGCATTAGCATCACAGCACACTAGTAACTGGTGTCCCCTAGATTCAGACTCCCGAATCAGACCGCCAACCTTCTCCGGGGGTATTGGCCCCGGATTAGGAAAATACGCAGAGGCGAGCCAAATAGATTTCCCATGAAGCTCTAAGCTAGCCGCTGTAACATCCATATCACTAAAAGTTGATAAAAAGAATATATTTAAGCCATTTTTCGCCAAGATGCAGGCTCTTGGTGAGCCCTCACCTTTGGCAACCATCAACTTAAACCCAGGGGTCTTCAATCCGCAAACCCTGCCACCCCGCACCCAGGGCTCTTGGATAAAAACCAAGTCAACTGCTCCTGTCGTCAGGCGCAGCAATAGTGCAGCTGAGGCTGCCTTACAGTGATGGAGGTTTATTTGTAGGAACCGCAACATCTTGCTTTTTTTCCACCATCCTTTCCACCACCGTGTTATTGGCTTCATCCTCCGTGTTATCATAGAGGTCGCATTCGTCCCCAGATTCGGTTTCGAATAAGCCAGATATGTGTCCCATCTGTTCTGAATCGGAGGCAACAGAACTCTCCGAATTCCTCACTGCATGGGCCTCGTCCTGAATGTCACCCATAGTGGCATCAGCTTTATCCTCCGTGCCATCACAGAGGTCGCATTCGTTGCCAGATTCGGTTTCGAAAATGCCAGATGCATCTCCCATCAGCCTAGAATCGGTCAGCTGAATATCAACCTTTTCCAGATTCTCCTCCCTAGCCGACTCTGCCACTGGCTTGTCTGCTTCCAAAATAGGCTTCTGGTCGCCCTTGTAGACATTGACTCTTATATGAAAAAAGCCAAATCTAATAATGCCGTCAGTCCTGGCTAAAAGCGGAAGCGATTCCTCATTAACCAAGACCACTGCTTGACGACGAGCGCCCTCCATCTCACCCAATCTGGCAATTTGCCAATTCTGAGTTGGAAGGTCAGGATTGCAGACTTTTATCATCTTTAGAATCACCGCAGTGTCACTTGTAGCCATTGGGATCCATGCATGAACTCTGGGTTGCGAGGGGATATCATGTTTTTCCACAACGTCCAGTCTGGCTCCAGGCCATAACTCTCCCACTTGGCTAATGGCAACCTTAAACACGGCTGCGGATCTTTCGTTTCCAAAAGCAACGAGTTTTACTCGCCCCTGATACCAACCTGCGTTGACAGTAGTGTCAAAAATATACTTTAGAAAGTAATTTTATCGCTAAAAAAATATTTCCAATCAAAAAAAAATTTACACTTAAAAAAATTTTACACTCAAAAAAAATTTACGTTAAAAAAAATATTACACTCAATTTTTTTTTTTTTACAAAAATTATAAAAAAAAAAGTTTTTTAATCGAAATTAAAAAATGTCGAATCAAAATTTTTAACAATTTTGTTTTCACATTAGAAAAATTACTATCACTTAACAGGGGCTAATGGAGGGTATGCATGGATTCGGCCAAGTCGTTTTTAAATTTTCTGGTTGTTTTTTAGTGGCAATTCTAAAGAAAATTGTGGCAACTCTAGGAAAATTTTAAACATCTTTTTGCAATGCACACATCTTATTTTTATTGCCATCATAGACAATTCGGATGGCCAAAAATTTTTGAGTGTAAAATTTTTTTTAAGTGTACTTTTTTTTTTAGTGTAAAATTTTTTTTGAGTGCAATTTTTTTTTCAAGCGATAAAATTACTTTGTAAAATATTTTTGTGGCATACCAATATTTTTTAAAGAGCATTTAAAGTTTTTTTGAAAGAGGAAATTCAAGATGAAACCTATTCGAAATTCACGGTTTTGATCATAGCTTCTGAAACACTGGATCGATTTTCTCGAAATTCAATACCAACCTTACCAGGAAAATAGCAAATATATATGCCAAACTTTAGGAGCATCCAAATTGTCTTTCAAAAGTTAGCGTATTTGTAACCCTCTATCATTTAAAAGTGAGTATAAAAACATGTGAAAAACGTCCAAATTTGAGAAATTTCTTCATAACTTTTAAACCCGTGGAGGGATTTTCCTCATATTTTGCAAATTTTATCTGATACTATTTGCAAGTATTTCAGCATAATTTAAGTTATCACGATTAATTGTTGCGCGCGTAATCCTTACTTCCCCAAGCAATTAAAACTCATATATATATACAAAATATTGATTTGCTATTAAAGCTCGAAAACGAATTGATCTAGAAAAACTGGGAGACACGGGTATATTTTTTTACCTCTATTTTCAGAATTTTTTGGTCCCAATCATGGGTGCAAAATCGTGTCGTACTGAAAAAGTGTTTTAATCGTAAAAAAAAATTTTTGGTCTGGAACAAAATTTTGTATACCCAGTGGGCGACAATACATTGGAACTTATTTATAGTAGATGAAATTAGTTAAAGACAGAGTTATTTTTAAAAAAATGTTATGTAGGTAATTTATCAAGCTTTAATTTGAGCTTAATAGCTCCGAGGTAGGTAAATAATGAATGTGTTACGAGGGTCGATGTGGAAAATAAAATAATTTATAGACATTTTTCAGAACATTTTTAAAAAATATTTCTAAGTTGATTTTGTTCAAGTTAAAACATTGGAAATTTAAAAAAAGGTCCAATAGTTTTTATTCAGTGATCAAGTAATTTTTCCAACAACCCAAACAAACAGTGAATTTTTTAAGTACAGTAGCAAAAATCCACATTTTTGACCTCCAATTCTTTTGACCATAATTTTTTTGTTAATATTACGTACAAAGTATGTAAAAGAAAGAAAATACATATTTTTTGTGTAATATTAATTATTGTGCTTAATTTTAAGCAAATGTTTAAAAAAAATTATGGCAGTGATTTTACCCGCAGTTTTTAGAGTGTTCTCAAAATATAATATTTTAAAGGCAGAATAAAACAATTTTAATTTTTTAATACAAAATTAATCAGCATTTCAATATTATTTAATTTATTTCTTTATTCTTGTTTCATTGCAGATATGTAAATATTTTTAAGGTATGTAAACATTTTTACTATAAAGTACTACACAGTGATACAAAATCGAACTTTCCGAATCGAAATGGGATGAAACCAAAAGCAAATAAAATTGGACATTTTACATAACAAAATTCTCAACGCTTTTTTTTTAGTTCAGCGCTAGATTTTTTTTAATACGCATTTAAAGTTGGTGATTTTAAAGCATTTAAAGTTTTTGGGTACTTAACATATACTTCTTTAGGGGTCCCTGGTGGTGCCCTTATTGGACATGTGTGGTCCAGTGTCCAAACTTAAGCTTGAAATTAAGTTAGCTATAACTGGTATGAATTTCGCTGCAATCGATCCAGTACCTACTAGCCAGTACTGAATAGCCAAATTATTTAAAATAAACCACTGTGCAGCATTGCGTATAATTGTTATTTAAAGGCAATTACAAAATTAAGCATACGCCACTAATACAGTTTTCAAGCAATTATTATTGTAATCATAATAAAAGTTCACCAACTTCAACTGCGTGTAAAAAAAAATTAGCGCTAAATTAAAAAAAAATTAAGGGTTTTGTTATAATATAATTATAATATAAAAATTCCAAAAACTAAGATTTAAAATTTAGAAAAAAAAATGTTTTTTCAAAAAAATTTCAACAAAAAATTTTGAAATAATATTTAAATGTCCTTTTTTTCCTTTCAACGGCACCATGGACTTTCAAAAAAAATATTTCTGTTAAAATGTCCTTTTAACGTTACTAAAATTTCAGAGAGTTGTTTTTTCGTATTGTTGAGCAAGTAATTTTCAAAGTTTGCTATAGAGCCAAATATTTGTTTTTATTTTTTTATTTTTGCAAAAAGTTAAAAAATTCAGCTTTACCACAAACTTTGAAAATCTGTTGCTCGACAAACACCTTTCTGAAATTTTAACAGCGTTAAAAGGGCATTCCGATCTTTAAAACAAAAAAGGGCATTCCAATATTGTTTTTAAAAACTTTTGTTGATTTTTTTTTTGGTTTCGTAATTTTGAATCTCCATAATTTTATTAAAAATATCGTCAAAGAAGGTTTTTTTCGTAAAACTTTCGGTTTTCGAGTAATAAAACCGCAAAGAAACTGTTTTACAGCCAAATATTTGATTTTTTTTAAGTTTTTGGAAAAATTCAAATAATTGACTCTCCAACAACCCAGCAAAACTTTGGTAATGGGTAGTGATTATATAACACATTACCAGGTAATGTATATAACTTATTTGTAGCATTATTTTATGATGTCTTACCAAACATTTGTTCCACAACGTATTATTTTCAAGTGAAAAATAATGCATTACTAATAATTTGCTACGTAATGCATGATTATTGGAAAAAAATGTATTTCATATTTATTATTTCTAAACATTAAATCATGGATGACTTATATTTGGTTACATTATGTATTATTTGAAAGTTTGAAATAATGCATTATTTATAATTGGATGCATAATGCATTACAATAACATAAAAAATAACTATTTTATAAAAAAATGCATAAGTTTAAACTAGAGATGGGCTCACGACAGGAAATTTCTAACGACACACACTCACGAGCATATTTTATCTACTTACACTCACTTACAATCACGTGAGTAAATTTAATACAAAATTACTTTTTCACTACTCGTAACACCTTATATATTATCTTCTGGTATGCTATATTAATTCATTTCTCGTAACCTATAAAATATCATATATTTTACACCTTACTCGTATTCTTCGTTATAAATTTATGACTTATTTTATACCTTACTGGTATTCTTTGTGATAATGTGTATGCATTACTTTGAGTCTCATCGCCTGTTAAAATCATCAATGCAGCAATGTATAAAATAAGAGATCCTATATCTTATTTTATACCTTATTTGGTAATTTAAGTTTTGCTGGGATACATTGGAAACTTTTTTATAGTAGATGAAATTTTTTAATGACAGAGTTAACAATACTAAACGTTATTATTATTAAACGAGTATTATTTAAAAAAATGTTATGTAGGTAATTTATCAAGCTTTCATTTGAGCTTAATAGCTCCCTGATTGGGTAAATAATGAATGTGTTACGAGGGTCGATGTGGAAAATAAAATAATTTATAGACATTTTTCAGAACATTTTTAAAAAATATTTCTGAGTTGATTTTGTTCAAGTTAAAACATAAGAAATTTAAACAAAGGTCCAATAGTCTTTATTCAGTGATCAAATAATTTTTCCAACAACCCAAACAAACAGTGAATTTTTTAAGTACAGTAGCAAAAATCCACATTTTTGATCATCAATTGCTTGTTAATATTACGTACAAAGTATGTAAAAGAAAGAAAACACATAATTTTTGACCATAATTTTTTTGAAATATTACGTACAAAGTATGTAAAAGAAAGAAAATACATATTTTTTGCGTAATATTAATCATTGTGCTTAATTTAAAGCAAATGTTTAAAACAATTATGGTAGTGATCTTACACTCAGTTTTTAGAGTGTACTCAAAATAAAATATTTTAAAGGCCGAATAAAACAATTTTAAATTTTTTAATACAAAATTAATCAGCATTTCAATATTATTTAATTTATTTCTTTATTCTTGTTTCATTGCAGGTATGTAAATATTTTTAAGGTATGTAAACATTTTTACTATAAAGTACTACACAGTGATACAAAATCGAACTTTCCGAATCGGAATGGAATGAAACCAAAAGCAAATGAAAGTGGACATTTTACATAACGAAATTCTCAACGCTTTTTTTTAGTTCAGCGCTAGATTTTTTTAACACGCATTTAAAGTTGGTGATTTTAAAGCATTAAAAGTTTTTGGATACTTAACATATACTACTTTAGGGGCCCCTGGTGGTGCCCTTATTGGACATGCGTGGTCCAGTGTCCAAACTTAAGCTTGAAATTAAGTTAGCTATAACTGGTATGAATTTCGCTGCAATCGATCCAGTACCTACTTACTGAATAGCCAAATTATTAAAAATAAACCACTGTGCACCATTGCGTATAATTATAAATAAAAATTAAAATATAAAATTAAGCATACGCCACTAATACAGTTTTCAAGCAATTATTATTGTAATCATAATAAAAGTTCACCAACTTCAACTGCGTGTAAAAAAAAATTAGCGCTAAATAAAAAAAAAATTAAGGGTTTTGTTATAATATAATTATAATATAAAAATTCCAAAAACTAAGATTTAAAATTTAGAAAAAAAATGTTTTTTCAAAAAAATTTCAACAAAAAATTTTGAAATAATATTTAAATGTCCTTTTTTCTTTTCAACGGCACCATGGACTTTCAAAAAAATAATTTCTGTTAAAGCTTAAAATGTAATTTTAACGTTACTGAAATTTCAGGGAGTTGTTTTTTCGTATTGTTGAGCAAGTAATTTTCAAAGTTTGCTATAGAGCCAAATATTTGTTTTTATTTTTGCAAAAAGTTAAAAAATTCAGCTTTACACCAACTTTGAAAATTTATTGCTCGACAAACACCTTTCTGAAATTTTTACAGCGTTAAAAGGGCATTCCGATCTTTAAAACAAAAAAAAGGGCATACGAATATTGTTTTTAAAAACTTTTGTTGAATTTTTTTTTTGGTTTCGTAATTTTGAATCTCCATAATTTTATTAAAAATATCGTCACAGAAAGTTTTTTTCGTAAAACTTTCGGTTTTCGAGTAATAAAAACGCAAAGAAACTGTTTACAGTCAAATATTTGATTTTTTAAGTCCAACAACCCAGCAAAACTTTGGTAATGGGGAGTGATTATATAACACATTACCAGGTAATGTATATAACTTATTTGTAGCATTATTTTATGATGTCTTACCAAACATTTGTTCCACAACGTATTATTTTCAAGTGAAAAATAATGCATTACTAATAATTTGCTACGTAATGCATGATTATTGGAAAAAATGTATTTCATATTTGTTATTTCTAAACATTAAATCATGGATGACCTTTATTTGGTTACATTATGTATTATTTGAAAGTTTGAAATAATGTATTATTTATAATTGAATGCATAATGCATAACAATAACATAAAAAATAATTATTTTATAAAAAAATGCATAAGTTTAAACTAGAGATGGGCTCACGACAGGAAATTTCTAACGACACACACTCACGAGCATATTTTATCTACTTATCACGTGAGTAAATTTAATTCAAAATTACTTTTTCACTACTCGTAACACCTTATATATTATCTTCTGGTATGCTATATTATTTCGTTTTTGGTAAAAATATCATATATTTTACACCTTACTCGTATTCTTCGTTATAAATTTATGACTTATTTTATACCTTACTGGTATTCTTTGTGATAATGTGGATGCATTACTTTGAGTCTCATCGCCTGCTAAAATCATCAATGCTGCAATGTATATATTATTTGGTAATCTAAGTTTTCCTGGGAAGCTTTGAAAATTTATTGCTCAACAATACGAAAAAACACCTCTCTGAAATTTTAACAGTGCACTATGGTCCCAAATCAATTTTTTTTGGCATTAATTCCAAAAATGAAGCAAAGTCGCTAGTTTTGAATCTGGAATGGGTTTTTAACTCTTTACGCAATTAAAAAACGATTTTCAAAAAAAAAAAATTAAAAAAAAAAAAAAAATTTCGCAAATTTTTTTTGAAAAAAAATTTTTTTTTTTTTTGGAAAAAAAAAATTATCAACCATAATATATTTCTAGTAGTCATTTAGCTTGGCTAAAGCCAAAAAAATTATAGTTAAAAAAAATTTAAAGATTTGTCTCGCAAAAAACCGAAAATTTTGCCGAAATTTGTGCTAAACTCAAATGGCAATTGTGAGAGTTTGCCGAAAAATGCTGGCTAGGTGTTAATTTTAGTATTAAATAGACGATCTAGAAAACACTTTCACATTTGAAGACTCATGCAAGTTCGTGCCCAAACACAACTTTTTGTCCACGAAAGATATAGGCTATTTTGGCTTCAAAATCCTTAAAACCGCAACCCCCAAGAATAACGCCAAAGATGCATGGAATTACAAATTGGAGTTTTTAATAAGAACTACTTTCCTTGGGCTTCAATTTGCCTTTTTAGCCTTTTTATAATTTTATTTTTTCCCATTTGCTGTTAGTATAATTGTAATATGGTTTTAATCCCGATTTAATAATACGCCTTAAAACTATCAACTTTGAAACCCTGGCAGACTGACAGTATTGCCATAAAAATTTTTTCATTATACTTTCTTAATGGCTTGGAGTGTTGCCATTGAGAAACTGTATAAGCTTTTGGAAATTTGTAAATTTTTGTTTTTTTAATTTCTGCCAAAAAAAATGCATTTGGAACCATAGTGCAGTGTTAAAAGGACAAATTTAATACAAAATTTTGTTTTTGGAAATCTATGGTGTTTTTGCCAGGAAAAAGGACATTCCCATATTTTTTTTCAAAATTTTTTGTTGAAATTTAAAAAAAAAATATAATTTTTAAAACTTCATAGTTTTTTGTATGATTTTTATAAGTTTTTTTCATACGACTTGGTTTTTCATCATTTATAAAGCTCTTTCAATTAACCAATAAATTAACAAAATGGAGTATTGGCAATTAAATTTCTCACACAGAGAAAAATAAATTTCCAACTGAATTCTTTAGTTGTATCAAGTCAAAATTCGGTTGCCACTACTACACTTCGCTGTAACAACCAAATTTTGTAGTTGTTTCATTTAAAACACAGTTGTATGAACAAAATTCAGTTGTAACTACCGATACTTAGTTGTTGCAACCTTAATAAAAATGCATCGACCGAATTTTGGTTGAATTTACTAAATTTCAGTTGGAAATTAGCAAATTTTCTGTGTGCATAGATTTGTTCATATACGATTTTAGAACTACGTCTCGTAGCAGAGATAGGTATAGTTTTTTAAATTCACCCACTGTTTAGCATTTAATCATCATCCATATTATTGTGGCCAGTTTGTGTTTCCCAGGTTATGCAACAATTAAAGGTGTTTGCATTAATTAATTAAAAGTAAAAAAATACATTAAAAATATGAGAATGGTCTGTTGTAAAAATAACTACTGGGGGAAAAAGTTTTATTAAAAAAATACACAGGTACTTAAATGGTTGAAAGTTTCTAAACAATGTTTTTTTGTTTTATTAAATATTAGGGTAATTCAAAATGCATTATCAGGCAAATTTGTAATGCCTCTACACTCACAACGATGGCTATCTATAGTCATTTCTAAAGATACATTTTTTAATATCTAAAAAGCTTTTCTTCAATATGATGAAACATGACATCAAAATTTATGTAACAATTGATAACGATTTTCGTTGAGTAAAAAAAATCTTAAAACTGCTTTTAGGAAAACATTTTTTTTTTCTTTTGGAAAAATTAGTAAGCCCAGAAAGAAAAATTTTTTGCATTTGTTGTAAAAATTTATTGAAAATGCTTTTTGAAAATAAAATTCTAAAATCAAAAAAAAAATTTATAAAATTTTCTTAAGCACGACATTTTTCAAAATTTTTTTTACGTTTTGCAACAATAAAATTATAAAACTGGCTTTTGGCGGAAAAAATTAATAATATTTTGAGTACAGTAGAGAACACCTTTTTCAAAAAAATATTTATGTATGAAAAAGGTGTAATTTCAGCTAAGTTTTGTTACGAATGTTAAGGTCTCATCTTTCTTTAATTAAAAAAATATCCCCCATTGGCCACTGCAATGTGCATTAAAAGCAATGTGCATCAGCACAGAAATTGTTTCAAGCAAAAACGAAATTTTAAATTTTTTTAGTTTATTTAAAATTTTCTTAGATTAAATTTATTATAAAATTCCACTAAAAAAATAATGATATAAATTAATAAAATAGCAAATAAATCCAAATATTAAAATGGCATAAAAAGTTGAAATGCAGTCTTTTCTGGGATAATGGTAAATTGAAAAATTTTTTGACAAGATTTTTGAGATCAGCGGGTGCTAATTACCCTTAACAAGTACCTTTTCCAAAAAAAATAAAAATAAAATTGAATCTTGGTCCAAAATGGGTTAACAACATTAGCGATTTGCTACTTAAATTCCCTTTGTTACTTAATAGGGTTTTGAAATTTGCTAAATAGTCTTGACAATGTAATCTGAAAAATTCCGAAACAAGCTAAAAGTTAAACAATGTAGAAAAGTTAAATTCGACTTGGCCGAATTAATAAATACCCTCCACAATACCATTTTTAAGTGATAATAAATTTTAGAAATATTTTATTTTGAACAGAAAACTTTTTTAGTCAATTTTGAAAAAAAATGTTAATAATTTTTTTTTTGATGTACATTTTTTTTGTGTGTAATTTTTTTTTAAGTGTAAAAATATTTTTGAGTGCCAAAAGTACGTTGTAAAATATTTTTGTGATGTCGCAATGTTTTTAAAACTTCTTAAACAGTTTTTCAACACGTGAATGTAAAGTGAAACCAATCTGAAATTAACGGTTTTGCTAATAACTTTTGAAACGCTAGTCCTCAGAATTGTCTTTCAAAAGTTAGAGTGTTTATGTCTTGTAAATTCGCGAAAAAGGACATTCTAAACTTTAATAGAAAATTTTGTTTTTGGAAATTCATGGTGTCCTTCCTAGGAAAAACGGACATTCAAATACACAGAAAAAATTTGAAACGAATTTCAATCAATAAAAACGCGGATTCAATAAATTTTTTGATTGAAATTCCTCCAATTAAGAAAATTGTTATACCAATCATCAAATTGTAGGTGATTGATTGAAAATCTTTTCAATCAAACATTTTTTCGATTTTGATCAAAAATTTGATCAATTTTTTATTTAAAGTCAATCAAAATAATGATTGATTTAACAAATGAATTGTAAGGTTATGACAAAATTATCAAAAAATGCATCTTTTTTGCTTTTCTATATGTTCCAAACAATAAAAAAAAGTAAAACCCGATTATTTTTTATATTTTAGAATTATTCTATTCAAATAAATTAAACCGAAAAAATTTAGTAATTGACTTATTTAAATTTTGTTGATGAGTAGATTTAATTGAAAATTTTTAGCCAATAATTTTTTGTGTGTATAGTTATAGTTTTGTTGAAATTTAAAAAAAAAAAAAAACAAATTATAAATTTTAATTCTTTTTAATTTTATAAACAATATTGTGTTTATAATTTTTTTCGTACGATTTACGGTTTCCGAGAACAAAAATGTTAAAAAACTGTCAAAAAGTCAATATTGTCAAAAAAGCCCCAGCAAAAAATGTGCGGAGTACTTCTATTTGGAGTGCTTTAAAACTATAAAAAATGTAATGAAATACAACAAAAATAACAAAAAACGCAAAGGCATTCTTTTCTACTCCATAAAAAGTTGATATTCAGCTCTTAACTCATTACCTTCCGCGACACTCCCATTCAAATGTAAGTAGATATTCAGTAGATAAGAAGTACTCCGAGTTTTCAAACAACTTCCAACTACTTCCCGGAGTACTTCTTATCTACTGAATATCTACTTAGATTTGTATGGGAGTGTCGCGGAAGGTAATGAGTTATGAACTGAATAACTATGAATTCTGGAGTAGAAAAGAATGTTTGTGTGTTTTTGTCTTGTGTTTTTTGTTATTTTTGTTGTACTTCATTACATTTGTTATAGTTTTAAAGAACTACACTAGGAAGTGGTAATGACTTTTTTTGCAGGGGCGCTTTATTAAATGGTCATATCTTTCAAAGAATTGATCAAAAAAAAATATGTGGTTTTTAATCATTTTCGAAGCTCTATCAAATAATCAAAAATTAACAAAATCGGTGATCCGTCAGTTAAAATTCCCATGGATTTGCTCATGGTCATGCAAAATTTCTTTTGGTTTGCACTTCAGTGTACTTTCCACAAATGGAACGACAGACGAATATCGCTAGAATGTATTAGATTCGATTTTGCTCATTTACCAAATTTACAGCTCTTTCGGTTTGGCAAGCATCTTTCTTTCAATAGACGGACGAACCGATTAATGTCGCCAGATAGATGATATATAATATAAAAACTTAATGGCGTCCTCGACCGATATCTCATGGAATGACAAATGATTACAAACTTATATTAAGTGCAAAAACAAGAATAAGCTGTTGTAATTTTTTTAACTTATAAATAAAAATTTAAGTAAAAATTTACATTTAAAAACTGTATTTTGATTCAAAACTTTCTTTAATTTTTTAAAAAAATTGAGCTTAAAATATGCGTGATATCTCTAAAATAATATAAACATTTCTCCTTTTTTTACTTTAAAACATCTTTAAAAATATTCCTCTCAAGTTTAAAAGCCATGTTAAATTCTAACAAATATGGTCTGGCACAGTAGCCCAATGTATTTTGGTTGGTTTATATTTCTTTTTTTTTTAGAATATTTACATGTATGTTAACGTTGTTTTTCCAACATTTACCGCAATTTTTTTCGTAAATGTTTGGTCGAGTATAAAGAAAAAAAAAAAAATAACAAAAATATGGTATGCGTGTAAGGCAAACACTTATCTGGCAACATTTGCCATGAAAAATTTATATAAAAAACAAGAAATGTTAAACAAAATATGGCTAAATAAAAGTTCAAAGCTAAAAAAAAATACAAAAAATATATACAGAACGTACTTTCTTTTCTTCAGTTTTGCATATAAAACGAAAATACATACAAAATAGATTATTTTCTCAATGGAAAATAAAAAGTTTAGCAAGATGGAAAATGTTGAAACTAAAGTGAATTCTATAAAACCCTACCAGTAAAAGAATTGTTTTGGGGTGAAAATTTTTTTTAACAAACTTTAGTTAAAACAACTGTTACAAGTAACTGTATTAAACTGTTGTCGTTATTTTGCAGAAAATTAAGATTCAAACTCAACTATTTAGGAATTTTTCGTCAAGTTTTGATAACTCAAGCCTTTAGAAAACTTCCCAGATAATAAGAACTTGTTTTTTAAATAACCCAGCTTTTCTGAGCGCTTTTTTCAATAAATTCTGATGACATTATTTCATCAAACATCTCAGAATCAATTGAATTCATGCAATAACATTATCTTTTTAAAAATATAGAAAATCCATCACCCTGTGAACTTTTTGTTATCGCAAAACTTAAAGACTCTGTGCGCCTTTTCATATCAATTTGTGAAGATCAAAATAACCTCATGCTGAGATGCAATTTTCCGTCAAGGAACCTCTTGATTCACGATCACTTAAGTACAGTGGCGTGTACAGCTTTTGGGTTTGGGGGGGGAAATTTTTTTTACTTCGAAAAAAAAAAATCATAAATTTACCTTTGTTGACGAGCAAAAAAAGGGATACGTTTTTTTTCAAAAGAAAGTGATGGAAAAGCTATAAAATCATCAAATTTATTAGTTTTTGCTGAAGGAGGTTTGTTTTTCATGATCATATTTCGTTTAGATCAATTTTTTTTAATTTGTGTTAAAAGAAAATTTTATATTTTTCGTATACATTAGAAGAGAATTTTTTAATAGAACAAATTCTTCCTACATAAAAAATATCTGATGTTAAGACATTTTTCGTGAAAAAATTATTTTTATATGGAAAATGTCTCAGAATATAAGACTTTTCTTTACGAGAATCTCTCAGAATCTAAGACTTTTTTCATATAGAAAAATCTTCAGATTTTTAAAAGAAATTAAAAAAGGGGGCCCCGTAGGCTAGTTGGTAGCGTGCTAGCCTTTCAACGTGGGGGTCGTGGGTTCGATTCCCACCAGAACCCTTGGTTTTTTTCGCTACAATGAGACGACGGTCATTGTTACCAGTTCTCGGTTAGGTGGAATTTATTAAAAATGAGTTGTAAATAAGTTGAAAGAATAAAATAAAAAATAATTGATCATGTGATCAAAACTATTATTATAAAAAAATTAAAAAGAAAATTGTATATTTTTCGTATGCATAAGAAGAGTCTAAATCTGAGAATTTTTTAATAAAAGAAATTCTTCCTACATAAAAATATCAGATTTTGAGACATTTTTCGTAAAAAAAAAAAAAATTACAGGGAATGTGTCTCAGAATATAAGATTTCTTCTCTACGAAAAATGTCTCAGAATTTGAGAATTTTCGTATAGAAAAATTTTCAGATTCTAAAATTTTTTTCCACAGAAAAAGTCTCAGATTCGGAGACATTTCAGTATAGAAAACGTCTCATAATTTAAGGCATTATTGACACATTTTTAATATAGAGAGGTCCCTGATTATTAGATTTGTTTCGTACTGAAAAAATTTTAGATTCTGAGACTTTTTTCTACAAAAAAAAATCTTAGATTTTTCGAAATTTTTCCAATAGAAAAAGTCTCAGATTCTAAGACCTTTTTCCTAAAGAAAAAGTTTCAAATTCTGAGATCCTATTCTTTAAAAAATGCTCGGATTTTCCTAAAGAAAAAGTCTCAGATTCTGAGAGCTTTTTCTTATATAGAAAAAGTTTAAATTTTCTCTAAAGAAGAAGTGGCAGATTCTGAGACCTTATTCCTATAAAAAAAAGTCTTAGATTCTAAGACCTTTTTCCCGTAAAAAAAACTCTCAGATTCTACGACCTTCTACCAATTCAGTAAATTTCACCATCTGAGACTATTTTTCAACAATAAAAGGTCTCAGACTTTGAGGCCTTTTTATTTTTAAAAAAGACTCAAATTCTGAGACCTTTTTTCTTAAAATAAGTCTCAAATTCAGAAATTCTGAGACTTTTTCCCCATAGAAAAATTCTTCTGTGACCTTTTGCCTATAAATAAGTTTCGAGACTTTTTTCACATAAAAAAGTCTCAGATTCTGAGAATTTTTTCTATAGAAAAAGTTTATTCTTAAAAAAAATAAAAATAGTTTTACATATGTACGTTCGACTATCAATATTTTTAAGATTTTAAGATATCTTTCCTATTGCTATGAAGAAGACAAACATTTTTTATATAAACCAAATTAAGATCCTGTAACATTTTTCTATACAAATTTATATTCTAAGAAATTTGTTTATGATAAAATTCATAATAAGATTGACATATATTTTTTACAGAAATTTTTAGATTAATTCACTTTTCCTTTAAAATTTAAAAATTTCCCCTATTAAAATTTTCCGATATTTTTCTATGAAAAAAATTTTGGACTACAAGATTTTTTTCCTTCGGAAATTTTTTTAGAAAATTTCCTTATTTCTTTTTTTCTTTTTTCTTTCCTTTTCTTTCTTTCTTTTTTTCTTTCTTTCCTTTCTTTTTTTTTTCCTCTTTTTTTCTTTTCGAAATTTGGTCTGGGGGGGGAAATTTCCCCTTTTTCCCCCCCCTTGTACCCGCGCATGCTTAAGTAGCTCCTTAGGATTAATTCATTATAAATTATCTCATTGTTAGAATTAAGTTAAAAAAACTGCTCTGGCGACTTATTTTATAAAAATTCAAGTTTTTGCATAGAATTTCCGAATAAAATTATTTTTTATGTTGTAATGTTCAAGAATTAGTACAATTAGCATTTATTTCAACAAATCAGTACAAATCAGTACAACTCTTTTGATCAGCACCTACACGTAATCAAAAATCAGTACATGTACTGATAAAATTAGTACAAATGGTCAGCCTATCTTTAGCACACATCAAGCATCATTCATGTTTATGTACCGAATGTATCAAAAATGTATCGTAGGGTACTAAAACTTGCTGCAATTTGCATGACACTAGGTATGTACAGTGACTCAAAGTAATAATGGAACAGCATATATTTGTTAGCAGTTCTTTTAAGGAAAAGTTATCAATACTAAACCGGATAATTATCAATCGACTATTTTTGAAAAAAGTGCTATATAGGAAATTTTCCAAGCATTAATTTAAGCTTGATAGCGTCCACATTGAGCAAATATTAAATAAGATACGAGGGTCGCACTGGAAAATTAAATTATTTGTAGATGTTTTTTTGAAATTGTTTTAAAAATATTTCTAAGTCGATTTTTTCCAAGTTCAAACATTAGAAATTTTAAAAATTATCTAATAATTTTTATTTAGTTATCAGCTAGTTTTTCGAACAACCCAAACAAAAAATGAAATTTTTCAAATACAGTGGAAGAAATCCGCATTTTTTGACCTCCAACTCGTTTGACCACAAATTTTTTGTAAACAAGGAAAAATTTTAATTATTCTTATATCTCATTACTATACACATAGATGTACTAAAATTAGTAAACAATAAAATACTTTCTTTGTTTACAACAAATTGGTGGTCGAAAGAGTTGGAGGTCAAAAAATGCGGATTTCTTCTACTGTATTTAAAAAAATTCATTTTTTGTTTGGATTGTTGGAAAAACAAGCTGATGACCAAATAAAAATTATTAGATAATTTTTTTAATTTTTAATGTTTGAACTTGGAAAAAATCGACTTAGAAATATTTTTAAAAAAATTTCAAAAAAGTATCTACAAATAATTTCATTTTCCATTGCGACCCTCGTATCTCATTTAATATTCGCTCAATCTGAACGCTATCAAGCTTAAATTCAAGCTTGGAAAATTTCCTATGTAGCACTTTTTTCAAAAATAGTCGATTGATAATAATCAGGAGTAGTATTGATAACTTTGCCTTTAAAGAACTGCTAACAAATATATGCTGTTCCATTATTACTTTGAGTCACTGTAAGTTATTTTTTTCTATCCCTCTTTCCATAGCTGCTAGAATTTTTTGTTTCATACATTTTTACAAAAAAAAAGTAACACGATGAATATTTGAATAAATAGGGAAGAATATATGCGATCTTTAACAGAGATGAGCAAGTGAGTTAAAAAAAAATTGTAATTGTTTTATAAAATTATAAGTTATCGATATATCGATAACTATTCAAATTTTCGATATATCGATAATTTAAAATTTTCTATAGAAAATTTGTAAAGTTATCGATATATCGATAACTTAAAAATTTCTATAAAAAATTATCGATAACTATACAATTAAATTATCGATAAATCGATAACTATACAATTAAATTATCGATATATCGATAATTATACAAATTTTCTATAGAAAATTTTAAATTATCGATATATCGATAATTATACAAATTTTCTATAAAAAATTTTAAATTATCGATAATTATACAAATTTTCTATAGAGAATTTTAAATTATCGATAATTGTACAAATTTTCTATAGAAAATTTTAAATTATCGATAATTATACAAATTTTCTATAGAAAATTTTAAATTATCGATACATCGATAATTATACAAATTTTCTATAGAAAATTTTAAATTATCGATATATCGATAATTATACAAATTTTCTATAGAAAATTTTAAATTATTGATATATCGATAATTATACAAATTTTCTATAGAAAATTTTAAATTATCGATATATCGATAATTATACAAATTTTCTATAGAAAATTTTAAATTATCGATATATCGATAATTATACAAATTTTCTATAGAAAATTTTAAATTATCGATATATCGATAATTATACAAATTTCCTATAGAAAATTTTAAATTATCGATATATCGATAATTATACAAATTTCCTATAGAAAATTTTAAATTGTCGATATATCGATAATTATACAAATTTTCTATAGAAAATTTTAAATTGTCGATATATCGATAATTATACAAATTTTCTATAGAAAATTTTAAATTATCGATATATCGATAATTATACAAATTTTCTATAGAAAATTTTAAATTATCGATATATCGATAATTATACAAATTTTCTATAGAAAATTTTAAATTATCGATATATCGATAATTATACAAATTTTCTATAGAAAATTTTAAATTATCGATATATCGATAATTATACAAATTTTCTATAGAAAATTTTAAATTATCGATATATCGATAATTATACAAATTTTCTATAGAAAATTTTAAATTATCGATATATCGATAATTATACAAATTTTCGATATATCGATAATTATACAAATTTTCTATAGAAAATTTTAAATTATCGATATATCGATAATTATACAAATTTTCTATAGAAAATTTTAAATTATCGATATATCGATAATTATACAAATTTTCTATAGAAAATTTTAAATTATCGATATATCGATAATTATACAAATTTTCTATAGAAAATTTTAAATTATCGATATATCGATAATTATACAAATTTTCTATAGAAAATTTTAAATTATCGATATATCGATAATTATACAAATTTTCTATAGAAAATTTTAAATTATCAATGTATTCATAATTATGCAAAATTTCTATATAAAATTTTAAAATATCGATATATCGATAACTTTACAAAGTTTGCGATAAAAAATTTAAAATTATAGATATTTCGATAACTATACAAATTTTCTATAGAAAATTTAAAATTATCGATATTTCGATAACTTAACAAAATTTACGATAGAACATTTTAAATTATCGATATTTCGATAACTATACAAATTTTCTACAGAAAATTTGAAATTATCAATATATCGAAAACTATACAATTTTTCGATAACTATACAAACATTTTTTTAGATACGAAAGTCACGCTTCTATCTCCAATCTGCACTTTTTCCATTCATATATATATTTAGCGTAGCATGAATATGCATGAAGGTGTTTTTTCCTTCTCATTCTTTGCAGTTTTTCTACAGTCATGGTTTAGATATTTTAAATAGTAAATAGTTTTTATACCCTCCAACTACAGTATGGGGGTATACTCACTTTGTCATTCCGTGTGTAACGCATCGAAATATCGGTCGGGGACCCCATAAAGTATATATATTATTGATCAGTGATCGATTCTAAGACATTTTAGCGATGTCCGTCCGTCCGTCCGTCCGTCTGTCCGTCCGTCCGTCCGTCCGTCCGTCTGTAGTTAACACGATGCAGTCCAAAATAAAAGAGCTAGGAATCTCAAGTTGGGCACAGATATGTCTTATGTTCCTAGGCAGGTTAAGTTCGGAAATTGGCCAAATCGGACCAGGGGGAAAAAAGTTCCCCCTTGAAGAACTAAACCAACCTCTAAAAAATACACGTTTTTACATGTTTTTTGGTATTTTTGTTAAATAAATGAAACATTTGGTATATTTATCGCGATGGTAAGGTGCTCTCAACGTGCCCCACTGACCCTATCAACTTCGCCCCCCCCCCCCAAAAAAAAAGAAACGCCCCTGTCAATTTTTTTTTTTTTTTTACATTTTGGAGGGTATAAAAGATTCGGCACAGCCGAATTTAACACTCTCACTTGTTTTTTCTCACTGCTTTTTTTTTTCTTAAGTCTTAAATGTTTAGTAGGTAACTTGTGTTGAAAATATTTCAATATATTGTAGGAAAATTTTTTTAATAAAATAAAAAAACTATTTAAATATTCATTGCTTTAAATACTCATAAAAAAGTAACTAACTTCGCATACTACAATGTTAATATAAATTTTATATATATATTTTTTTTTTACTTTTATGAAATCATAACCGAGTAAATATCTGGTTATATGATATTCTCCATGACTTTTTTCACAGGCCATTAGTTTAATAAAAAAACACTATATTTAATAAATAAAATAATAAAAAAATACTACTAATAATAATAAAATGAACGGCGTTAACAATGCTAATGGCATTTAATATCGAAAGGACATTGTGATAGATAATTTATTTATAGACAAGATTTTACAGTGTTATTTTTAATTTTTCTTAATATATATAACTTGAGTTTTCGCATTTTTTCAGTTTTTTTAATATGTTAAAAGTTTTTTTGAACTGTTGAGTTTTTCTTTTCTACCTTAAATTGCTTAGTTTTGCGAATGATTAGCCTAGCTTGAGGTCAAAGTCAGGGTTGGCAACCGAAACGAATAACGGTATTGGTAACGGTATTGGTATTACATATTTTTTATATCGGTAACGGTAAAGGTAACGGTCTTTTCGATTATTTAGGTAACGGTTAACCGTTACCGAAACAACGATACCGGTACATACCGGTATTATGAAAAAAATTTACAAAACATGTTAAAGTCACAAATTTTGTTAAAAACACGTAAAAAATCAAAAATTTATTTAATAAAATTAAAAAATTATAATTTAGTGCATTTTTAACATATAATTATATAGAAGTATTTAATAGGGTGGCTCGTTTTTGGGCTTTTCTCTCTGATCAAATTCTAATACCCACCAAAAGTGTCGGTCCCCTAAGGGTAACTCACGTGCAAAATATCGCTCTGATCGGAGTTTATCTTCTGTCTCCACGTTGAGCCTCAAAATTGGGGTTTTCGCAAAAAAGGACTTAAAAAAAAAATTTAAGTTTTTTTATTAAAATAATTAAAAAATTAATTTTGTATAATATTTGATCGTAAATACTTAAATATGAAATTTAAAGATTTTACGGTATCATTAACCCGTTCAAACTTGATACTAAAAAAATGGCATGATTTTGAGGGCGTTCTCAAAACACCTTTTTTCAAAATTTGAAAATTTTGTTAAAAAAAATTTCTAAATATACCATTGTTTCTTTCTGAATTCATTAAGAACACCTTTGAGAAGAAAAATGTGAAATATGTCGGATATCCGTCAAGCCACTTTTCGGGAATCGCGGGGGGAAGTTAGCGGATTTCAAGGAAATGTTGGTTTTATCAATAATTTGGATTAATTAAATCTTGTAAATTTCATTTTTGTGCAAATTAACGGTTTTTTGGTGTCATGGCATTCTATTATATAACTTTTAGTATGTCATGAAATCTTACAGATCTAGGACGTCTAAACCCACATTGGCTGGGGGTCAAAAATGACCCCCGCGGAAAATTTGAAGTTTAGAGCTTAAATTTTGTGCTATAAACAAGTATAAAACGGCTTTTATGTTTTTTACCCCAACTATTATTTCGTATTAATATATTATCTTTAAAAAAATCGTAAACCCATCTTGGTAGGGGGTCAAAAATTACCCTTTCAATAAAAAGTATATATTTTTTCATATAAAATTAATTTGTGGCAATCTATTAGATAACTTTAAATCAGCCCTTAAATCTCTCATATTTAAGATATCTTTAACCCACATTGGCCAGGGGTCAAAAATGACACCGACAAAAACTTTTAGGCATAGTGCTTGAATTTTTTTATATCAACAAAATATATATTTTTTATTAAATGGGTCATTTTTGACTCCCTACCAAGAAGGGTTAATGATTTTTTTTTAAGATAATATAATAATACGAAATAATAAATGGGGTAAAAACACAAAAGCCGTTTTATACTTGTTTATAGCACAAAATTTAAGCTCTAAACTTCAAATTTTTCGCGGGGGTCATTTTTGACCCCCGCCAATGTGGGTTTAAGACGTCCTAGATTTGTAACATATCATGACAGACTTAAAGTTATATAATAGAATGCAACGACACCAAAAAAACCGTTAATTTGCACAAAAATTAAATTTATAAGATTTTATTAATCCAAATTATTGATAAAACCAACATTTCCTTGAAATCCGCTAACTTCCCCCCGCGATTCCCGAAAAGTGGCTTGACGGATATCCGCCATATTTCACATTTTTCTTCTCCAAGGTGTTCTTAATGAATTCAGAAAAAAAATGGTATATTTAAAATTTTTTTTTAATAAAATTTTCAAATTTTGAAAAAAGGTTTTTTGAAAACGCCCCCAAAATCATGTAATTTTTTTGGTATCAAGTTTGAACGGGTGAATGATACCGTAAAATCTTTAAATTTCATATTTAAGTATTTACGATCAAATATTATACAAAAATAATTTTTTAATTATTTTAATAAAAAAAAATTAATTTTTTTTTATTTTTTTTGAGAAATCCTTTTTTGCGAAAACCCCAATTTTGAGGTTCAAAGTGGAGACAGAAGATAAACTCCGATCGGAGTTATATTTTGCATGTGAGTTACCCTTAGGGGACCGACACTTTTGGCGGGTATTAGAATTTGATCAGAGAGAAAGGCCCAAAAACGAGCCACCCTAGTATTTAATACTATTAATTAACTCAGAATTTGAAATATTCACGCTATATTGTAATTCAACAAAAAAATTACTGATTTTTTACGTGTTTATAAGATGTCTCTGTCCAATTAGCAGAAATATCTGCATTTTGAGCCATTTAAGAAATCTGCTGATTTTAACTGACGCGGTTTGCTAAATTTTTGTCTGGATAAACAAGGTAGTCTGCAGAAAAATCTGTCAAGACCTCAGATAAATCTGCTGATTTAATTTGAAAAATCTTCTGATTTAAGATTAACAGTCTGAAGATCGAAATTGTATTTTATTTAAGTAAAAAAAAATTTATTTTTGGTAAAAACTGTTATAAAAGAAGAGAAGTTTTTCAATAAACTTTTAAATTTTTTTTAAGAAAATTTTCTTACAAACAGGATAATTTCTAAAAAAATTATTAAAATATTCATCTGATTTTTCACATTTGGGCAATTTTTAGTTTTAGTTATTTAAAATTGACAAAAATTAAAAAAAATGTCAACAAATTTTGTTTGTAAAATTACAAAATAATCTGCTAAAATTAAAAAAAAAAAAAAAATTAAAATCAGCAAACAAGAGTCAAAAAACATAAAGATAAATTTCTGTTCTGTTAAAATAATGAGTTAAAGAAGTGATTTTAGCAGAAAAATCTGGTAAAATTTTTCTAATTCAAACTGAAAGTTGTTTTACAGATTTTCAACAGAGTTTTTCTTCACTGTACAACTTGGGCTCATTATGTATTTAACTCCAGAGAACCACCTCTCTACGCTTCCATGCATGGATGACAACGCCAGCAACACTTGAGCCGCTCAAAAGACAAAACTGAATCGCTCAAGTTGAGCGATTCAGTTTTGTCTCTTCTTTTATATTCCAACTGAGAAATGCTTACATTACGTGGCAATCACTTTTCTCTTCAGAAATTTTTAGGTAAATTGGTTGGACATTGGTTGGACAGATTTTTTCATTGTTTTTGACCAAATAACAATCCGATTTCCAATGAACAAAAATTTGTTTTTTAACTTTACGTACATTAAAAATATTTTACTTTGTATTTTATCAGCAAAAAATAAGTAATATTAAGACAACCGAAACAATACCGTTATAATACCGGTAAAAATCCGAATAAAGGTATTGGTTTTTAATCGGTAACGGTATTTAAAATTATATATTTCGGTATTGGTAACGGTAACGGTAGTCAATATTAAAGGGGTTTTAATCGGTAACGGTATTGAAAGGGTAACGGTAGCCAACACTGGTCAAAGTTATTGATCCACCCAAAAGTTGGCCTGCCGAAAAAACTCTAATTGACCTTCTTTTGACATAAAATTGTTTAATTGGTTTAACAAAAGTTAAAAAAAAAATATTTTTAGAAGTTGGTAAAATTTTTTCAGATGGAAACTGCCAATGGTTAATTTTTACCATTTTTGAACTTAACCAGCATATGATCATCAGAAATATTCGTGTAAACTTGAGGAGTTTTAGCTTAAATATTTTAAATTTTTAGTACTTAACAAAATTTAGATATTTTTTTTTTTTTTTTGATTTTTTTAATTTTTCCATAACTTTTCTAAAATATCCCGCATTTTTGCAATTTTCTGTTTTTTTTTTTCTAAATTTTACTAATTTTTAGTAGATTTAATTTTTTTTTCTTAATTCCGATTAATTTTTATTCAAAAATAAAAACTATTTTTTTTCGATCTTTACAATATTATATTTTGAGTAGTTATTCTAGCTCAAGATCATTTTTCTCTACTAATCACACCATGATGTTTCAAGAAAATAATTTTCAAGAAAATAACTTTTCTGTTTTAAATTTATTATGTTGGTAATTTTTTGCACGATTTTGTCGGCACATTTTTCGATCTCGTCAAGCTCTTGTAAAAGCTATTTATTAAAACTTTTTTTCTAAGCATTTTGAAATTTTCCGACCATTTTCCTAACTATTCCATTTTTTTTTAAATTTTTTCTGATTTTAAAATTTCCAAAACGATTAAAATGCAATCGATTTTAAGTGGATCTAGCGATTTCAGAAAACAGATTTACTTTCAAGAGACCACTATTACGGTACTGAGAAATATATTGGGTATTCCGTGCCTAATCGGATACCTTGAAAATGAAATGACCCTTATTCTCATGGTTGGTATTAAATTTCAAAAATCGCTTCGGTGGTTCAGAAGTTTTGAGCATAACCGTGAAACTTACAAGCGAAGTATTCCAACCGTTACGAACTTATTTGCCCGAAATTTAACATAAGTATGCAAGAGACGATTTTAGATTTGGGGTGGGTCGGCTTATCGGCCATATCAGTGTTTAAGAATTTCGATAACTCCCGAAGTAACAGGAATATCGTCCAGAACAAAAATACGTGTCGACTTAAATTTAATAAAGATTATTTCGTAAAAATTTACACATTTTCGTGAAAAAATATTTAACAAAGCCGAACTTTTTCAAGGTTATGCCACCGGTATTGGTATTAAGAAAACCCCTTTTCTCACATGAAAACATCATATAGTTTCTTAAAGAGAAGTGGCTGAAAAATCCATAAAACGATTTTTCCGCCATTTTTAACCCATTTTTGAACGCCTAAGTCCCCGATATGCCCGATAAGTTTTAGAAATTTCTATTTAATATATATTTTAAGTTTCAGGCAAATGGTTCGTAAAGGTTGGAATACTTCCTTCGTTAGAAGAGGTGGTGACAAGCCAAACACAAAAATATTAACCAAGGGTTTTTTTAAAACAGTTGTTTTTTCTTTTTAGGAAATAGAAATCCGAACGAAATATACCCTTCACTCTAGTGATAGAGGGTATATATAAGCTTGTCATTCCGTTTGTAACTTATTGAAATATCGGTCTGGGACCCCATAAAGTATATATATTCATAATCCCCGATCGATTTTGAGACATTCTAGTGGAAATGGTTATCAAGGCCAAAATATTACACGGAGATGACTGAAACTTAACATATTTATTGAAAGTTCTCCCGAGAAGTTTGGTATTGCATTTGAGCGATATCGGTTCAGCGGTTCAAAAGTTATGAACGAAAATGTAAGGACACCTCAAAAATTTTAGTACATTCAACATAACTTTAAAATACAAAATGCTTTAATTCGGCTGCTGGTTGACATATGTCAACATAATTGAACACTAAATGGTATTTAAATATTTTTTTTTTTTCAAAAATAATTTCCTTTTTAATAAAGTTTTTTGCAATAATCTTTAAGAAATTGTGGAGGGTATCACTACATTCGGCAAGGCCGAATTTAACTTTTTTTTACTTATTTTATTTTAATTTTATTAGATTTTCCAAAATTTTTAAAATTTTTATACCCTCCAACCACAGTATGGGGGTATACTCACTTTGTCATTCCGTTTGTAACGCATAGAAATATTGGTCGGGGATCCCATAAAGTATATATATTATTGATCTATGATCGATTATAAGTCATTCTATGAATGTCCGTCCGTCTGTATAAAGCACGATTCAGTCCAAAATAAGAGCTACCATCCTAAAATTTGCACGAATGTGTCTCATAGTCATAGGCCGGTCTCATAGTCATAAGCCGGTTAAGTTAAATGGGTAAAATCGGATAAGGGGCAAAAGAGTTCCCCTTTAAAGAACTAAAAAAACCTCTATAAAAACGCCATTTTTTCAGCTTTTTTGCATTTTTGTTAAACAAATGAAACCTTTTTATGTTAGATGGAGTTAAAAGTCATACAGTTAGACCCCGGGGGGGGGGGGGGGCTACAAAATATAGTTTTTTTTGCCCCGCCCCCTTTTGTGGGTGAGGACTAAAAAAAAACATAACAAGTAAAAAAGTTAAATTCGGCCTTGCCGAATGTAGTGATACCCTCCACAATTTTAAAAAGATTTTTGCAAAAAAACTTTATTTAAAAGGAAATTACTTTTGAAAAAAAAAAAATTAAAAAAAAAAATTTCCGCCAAAAAAAAAAATCCGCGAGTTTTTCTTTTTTTGTCAAAAAATATGTTCGTACTTGTTTAAATACCATTTGGTGTTCAATTATGTTCACATATGTCAACCAGAAGCCGAATTAAAGCATTTTGTATTTTTAGGTAATGTTGAATGTACTGAAATTTTTGAGGTGTGCTTACATTTTCGTTCATAACTTTTGAACCGCTGAACCAATATCGCTCAAATGCAATACCAAACTTCTCGGGAGAACTTCCAATAAATATGTTAAGTTTCAGTCATCTCTGTGCAATATTGACCGCGACAGCATTTACCGCGACAGTATTTTCCACAGACGGACATCGCTAGAATGTCTTAAAATCGATCGGGCATCATGAAAATATATACTTTATGGGGTCCCAGATCGATATTTCGATGAGTTACAAACGGAATGGCAAACTTATATATACCCTCTATCACTAAGTGGAGGGTATAAAAATGATGAGAAAATGTTATAACTAAAGTTCAAAAAGCATAATTAATAATTTAGTAAACATTTATCGCGTTGGGGAAAGTATCCCCAAGCACCCCCACAGAACTCCTCCCCAAAAACGCCTCTGAAACTTTTTTATATGAACTTTAACATGTTGGAGGGTATCAAAGATTCGGCACAGCCGAATTTAACACTCTCACTTGTTTTTTTTTTCAATTTTTTAAATATATTAAATATTATCCGATTTGTTTTAAATTTCTTTTTAAATTTTCAAAGTTTGGAAACTGTAGTCACAAGCCCTTTCAATAGTATGAAGGTTTTGTCTTACATTAGATGTGATCAGCCATAATTCCGATTTCCGTGCTGGGCATGGATTACGAGAATCTTATTCTAATCTAGAATATCTTATTTTATTACAAAAAAACAGCAAAAAATATTATATATGAAAACGAATAAGGGAGAGTGTTGAATTCGCCTGTACCGAATCTTATATACCCTACAAAATGTAAAAAATTGATAGGCACTTTTTAACGGGCACACCCTTTTCCATTGCGATAAATGTTAACAAAGTTGTTAATTTTCTAATCCCTCGGGTCCAAATCCAGGACTTAAAACTTCTCCGACAAAAAAAAAATTTAATTGCTTAAAAAAAGTATTAAAAAAACAGTAAAATATTGGCGATTTTTTAAGGTCGCTTTAGTTTTTGAGGGGTAACTTTTTTTCCCCAGGTCCGATATTTAAAATCTCCGAACTTAAGTAGCCTATGACGGAAAGACAGAAAATCTCCGAACTTAAGTAGCCTATGACGGAAAGATGGAAGGTCAGATAAATGTACAGACGGAAGCACGGATGGACAGACGGAATGATCAAGGGAAGGACAGACGAACATCGCTAGAATATCTTGGAATCGATCACTGATAAATAATATATATTTTTTCCTTGGGATCCTAAACCGATATTTCACTGCGTTACAAACGGAATTATAATCTGAGTATACCCCCATACTGTAGTTGGAGGGAATAAAAATTAGATCTAGAAATTTATTACAACAAAAATACTTGTCGTAATCGTACAATAATTTTTATAATGAAGATGATCATGATGATGACTACGATGATAAACATCGGTCGCATCATCACATGTGTAGTACAATTTTCCAACAAGTACAAAAAACAAAATCAACACAGTGATCTTTAGTGCCAGGCACGATAATATACTTAGTATGACAACTTTTGTTATTGTTATTGTTACTGTCATTGCTAGTGTAGTTGTTGTTGTTGTCCGATTTACAGACAACAGCAATAACAACATATTTATATACAACAATGACTAACTTGAGTAAATAATAATAAATAAAAAAGTTAAATTCGGCCAAGCCGAATATATTGATACCCTACACAATATAAAAAGGATTATTGAAAAAAAGGATTATTGAAAAAAAAATTATTTAAAAAAAAAACAAAAGAAATTAATTAAAGACAAGAAAAAAAATTGAATTCGCCCTTGCCGAATGTAAGGATTCCCTCCACAAAAAAAAAAAAAAAATCAGCGAAAACAAAAAATTTGTTGGTGAAAAAAAAATCTGCGAAATTTTTTCTTTGTGTAAAAAATATGTTTGTAATTGTTTCAATACCATTTTGTAACCATTTTTATACCCTACACCACTCTGTGGTACAGGGTATAATGAGTTTGTGCTGATGTTTGTGACTACCCGAAGTATTGGTCCTTTTTGAGTCGATTTAGCAATGTCCGTCCGTCCGTTCGTCCGTCCGTCTGTCCATCTATCGTTTTAAGCACGATACAGGTCGCAATTTTCAATCAATTGACTTTAAATTTGAAACTTAAGCATCTTTTGGCCCAAGGACGAAGCCTATTGAAATTGGAGAAAATCGGTTCATGTTAAGACCTAGCCTCCATACAAACGCCCCCTTTGGATTCGGCTTAAATGACTCTAATAACCGTATTATAATAAATATCGCTTTGAAATTTAGCAGGTAATCAAATTTTGTATGCACAAATCTCCATTCCAAATTTCAAAGGAGTCGGTTCAGTCCTTCTGGTAGTCCCCATACAAACAACCCTCCCAATATTCACATAATTCCCTCAAAATTCATGAAAATGCAAATATTTGATAACAATTTAATTTTTAGGTGTTAAACGTGTACTTGAATAACCTAATCAAATCGGAATATAATTGGACCATTTTTGCACTTAGTCCCCCATATAAAAATTTCGACCGATATTCAGTTAAATCGGTCTATTTACAAAAAATAAACAAATTCCACTAAACTTTGATCTGTGTGTTTTCTACACTAAATAAAGATCTACACCATTTACAGATGTAATTCAAAAAAGATCAATTTTAATTCGAAGATTCTATTTGTAATTCGAAGATTCCATTTGTAATTCGAAGATTCCATTTGTAATTCGAAGATTCCATTTGTAATTCGAATACTCCAATTGTAATTCGAAGATTCCATTTGTAATTCGAAGATTCCAATTGTAATTCGAAAAAGATCAATTGTAATTCGTAAAATATCAATTGTAATTCGTAAAAGATCAATTGTAATTCGTAAAAGATCAATTGTAATTCGTAAAAGATCAATTGTAATTCGAAAAAGATCAATTGTAATTCGTAAAAGATCAATTGTAATTCGTAAAAGATCAATTGTAATTCGAAAAAGATCAATTGTAATTCGAAAAAGATCAATTGTAATTCGTAAAAGATCAATTGTAATTCGTAAAAGATCAATTGTAATTCGAAGATTCCATTTGATACCAAAATTGTCGAGGTTTTTCTACATTTTCGTTCATAACTTTTGAACCGCTGAACCGATATCGCTGAGATGCAACATTAAACACTTTTCAGGAAAACAACATGCTAAGTTTCTGTCATATCTGAGGAATTTTGACTAGAAATATTTTTTTTTGAGTAAAAACTTTTTTTGTCCTTTTTGAAAAAAAAAAAAAAATAATATTTTTTTTTTTTGAGTGTAAAATTTGTTTCGAGTGTAATTTTTTTCTTAGTGCAAAAATATTTTAGAGTGACCAAAATTCTTTGTAAAGTAATTTTGTTATTTACCAATGTTATTAAATCTTGTTTTTTTAAAGCTCGGTTTTTCCAACACGTGAATTCAAGGTGAAACCAATCGGAAATTCACGGTTTTGCTAATAAATTTTGAACCATTGCACCGATTTTGCTGAAATTCAATATGAACTAGACCAGGGGAACTATAAATATATATGCTAAGCTTTAGCATCCTCCAAATTGTCTTTCGAAAGTTAGCGTGTTTTTTATCTCGTAAATACGCGAAAACCCCTTGCCGAAATTCGTTTTTTTGCTTATAACTTTTGATCCACTAAACCGATTTTGTTTAATTGCAATACCAACCTGACCAGTTAAATTGCCGAGATATCTGTATGCCAAACTTCAGTGGCCTCCGTAAAGTCTTTCAAAAGTTAGCGTGTTTTCAACAGACAGATTGAAGGACCACGCTAAATCGTCTTAAAATCATACGAGGATCATGAATATTTTATGGGGTCCTACTTATACCAATATTTCGAGGTGTTACAAACAGAATAACAAACTCTATTACTAAAGTGGAGGGTATTAAAAATAAACAAACAAATGAAACGAAACAAACTCTCCCCTATTATAATGTACTAAATTAAAATAGATTGTAACAGCAGAAGTTTTTAGAACTGAAAAAATAATGAAAGTAGCAAAAACACACAGAAAAAAATAAAAAAAATATTTAATTAAAAAATTTGTAGATTTAATTAAAAAATTAATTAAATCCGGACCAATCACTAAAATGCGCAAATAAATTAAAAATATTTGTATGTCGTTAATTAAAAATAAATGGATATTTATTTAATTAAAAACTTAATACTATAAATTAAAAAATTTAATTAAAATTTAAAAGAAAAAATAATTAAAATTTTAATTGTATAAATTAAAAAATTAATTAAAAATATTATATCAAAAAAAAAATAATAATTTGTAAAAACATTCTTTTTGAATAAAATAGTTAAAAAAAAATATTTTTTTCAAACTTTACCAAATTTATTTATGCCGTAAAGACATAGTCAGTGAGATGATTTTATAACGTTGATTATAAACTTTTCATATACATACACATTAGACTGCCCAGAAAAAAACAAAGTTGTTATTTTCTTGGGGGATACCTGCGAATTTTGTTCCTTTTTGTGCAAAAAAATTTCGGTTTTTTTTTGGGATTTTTAAAATAATATCTAGAGGTCGCGATCTCGCGTTTTATAACGATTTATTTTTTTGAGTTTTTTATTATTTTAAATTGTTAAATATGATTAATATGATAAAATATTAATAATTTCAGACAAAAAAAAAATAAATTAAAAATTAAATATCGCTCATTCCATGAGATGTCTCCCAGCATCTAATCAAATGTTCTTTAATTTATTTGAAATTTCGCACACAGGTACACTATGGAGCAATTAAAATAAATTCGTTTTTAGTTTCGCGAAAATCCACGAATTCGCGAACGCGAATATATTCGCGAATTCACGGATTTTCTCGGAACTAACAACTGATTTATTTTAATAGCTTCATAGTGTTCATGTGTGCAAAATTTCAAATAAATTAAGGAACATTTGATTAGATGCTGGGAGGCATCTCATGGAATGAGCGATATTTAATTTTTAATTTAATTTTTTTTTTGTCTGAAATTATTAATATTTTATCATATTAATCATATTTAACAATTTAAAATAATAAAAAACTCAAAAAAAATAAATCGTTATAAAACGCGAGATCGCGACCTCTAGATATTATTTTAAAAATCCCAAAAAAAAACCGAAATTTTTTTGCACAAAAAGGAACAAAATTTGCAGGTATCCCCCAAGAAAATAAAAACTTCGCTTTTTTTCTGGGCAGTCTAATACACATAAAACTATAAACAAAATGAGAATTCAAAAACCTATGTAAAAAATAAAAAAAACTTTCAACAAACTTTTTATACTGATGTATTTTTTTTGTATGTAAAACAATGCAAGAGAAAAACACACACTCGCTCACACATGGAAAACAAAACAAAAAAAAAATAAGTTAAGCTAGAAATTTAATTAAACATTTAATTATATAAATTAAATACTTAATTAATATTAAATTTGAAAAAAAATAAAATATTAATTAAAATAAAGTTAAAAATTTAATTAAACAATTAATTATATTAATTAAAATTTTAATTAATATTAAATTAAAAAACAATTAAAATTTTAATTAAAATAAAATATACGATATTATTTTCTGTGCACGAGTAAAAGGTATTATCGAACTTGCCAAATCTTTTAAAACCCTGATTTTTTTTTTGAGTGGAAACAATAATAGAAGAGGAAAATAAACATTTGGCTGTATTTTGCCCATCCCAGTAAAACTTTGGTAATGGGTAGTGATTATATAACACATTACCAGGTAATGCATATAACTTATTTGTAGCATTATTTTATGATGCCTTACCAAACATTTGTTCCACAACGTATTATTTTCAAGTGAAAAATAATGCATTACTAATAATTTGCTACGTAATGCTTGATTATTGTAAAAAATGTATTTCATATTTGTTATTTCTAAATATTAAATCATGGATGACTTATATTTGGTTACATTATGTATTATTTGAAAGTTTGAAATAATGTATTATTTATAATTGGATGCATAATGCATTACAATAACATAAAAAATAATTATTTTATAAAAAAATGGATAAGTTAAATAACTCACGACAGAAAATTTCTAACGACACACACTCACGAGCATATTTTATCTACTAACACTCACTTACAATCACGTGAGTAAATTTAATACAAAATTTGTTTTTCACTACTCGTAACACCTTATATATTATCTTCTGGTATGCTATATTATTTCATTTCTCGTAACCTATAAAATATCATATATTTTACACCTTACTCGTATTCTTCGTTATAAATTTATGATTTATTTTATACCTTACTGGTATTCTTTGTGATAATGTGGATGCATTACTTTGAGTCTCATCGTCTGTTATAATCATCAATGCTGCAATGTATAAAATAAGAGATCCTATACCTTATTTTATACCTTATTTGGTAATCTAAGTTTTGCTGGGATACTTGTTGCAGATCTTCTAAATGATAACGCTTTGTCGGAAACGACTTTAACCTCAAGTTGCGAGCACTTTCATGAAAATGTATTTCGTCGAAAATCAAAATCTTTGCCAGAGTCATTTAAGTAAAAACTGCGTTCAAACCTCAAAAATTTTACATTTCAAGCTTGTCTCGATAACAATGAGATACCCGTGCAAAAATAATTAGATATAATTGGATCTTATTATATATGAACATATCTAATAACATCTGACACCAGATCAAATTATATATTGCGAGATATGCTAGATATGGGACCATATATAGTCATATCTCGTAAAAGATCTGGTAACATTTTTTGTCATACATTTTATAACTGCCATACAGTAAGATATGATCAGATCTTTTACCATATCAATTATCGGTTAAGTTTTTATATTGTGTTGTTTAAATGAACAACCCTAATTTTAAAAATCTTAATCATAGAACTTTTAGCAATTTCCGAAATTACCAAATATGAATGACAAAAAAGTAACGAAGAAAAAACCAAAACAAATACAAAAAAATTGTTTTGGTTTTTTTGTTTATTTGAAATTTTGTTAAATAAAAAAATAAAATGTCAACGAAATAAAATTTTTCAACATAACAAAAAACATTTATATTTTTGTATTTATATTGTCGCGCTATATAATGCTAAAATAATATTTATGTACATGGACAAACCGTAGATTGTCCATATGATATATCATTTCAATTTCTTCCACTATTGGGCATTTGGAAGACGAAGGGATATGAAATTTTAAATTGGCAGAAGTTGAGATAACGTGTTGATCAAAATCGAAAAAGCACGTGTTACCGAAGAATGTCTCCACAACGAATTGCAACAATATCGTTGCTGCGTTTAAAATAAAGCTACATATCGCTACCTTAAATTACGAATGTCGTATGTAGCAAATCATAAATTTTAGGAGACGGTTTTAAATATTTTCAGTAGTCGGAGTCAAATTTACTATAATTATAATCAAAAAGGCGTTATTAGCACTTTTGCCTCTGAATATTTTTGTCGAAAAAAATTACATACGAGATTCGTATTTTGAGGTAGCGATATGTACATATGTGTTTTTTAGAAGACCCTAAAAACATTCTTATTTGGTACTTTCAAGTATTTTTTAGAAGCCAACTTTTAATGAACATGCCGAAAGGTAATTTATGACATGACCCTTGGTTCCTCTCACAAAGCAACTCAGGTAGCCAGACAAATGATGGAAGAAGTTTTTAAAAAAGGAGTACTCCTGAAAGCTACCGTGACAGGAAAATCTCCAAGAGCCCAAGGGCCAGAACGTCAAAGGAACCAGTTCTTGCGCTTGATATTCAAGCAGGAAATGCAATAATAGGTAAGATTTAATCCGCAAAAAAAAATATTTTTTCCTTCTTAATGTTTATTTTATTAATTTTGTAGACTTTGCTATTAAAGCCGGCAAAGAAAAAAAATGGGAGATCCAAAATATAAAGGATATTAAGCGCTCAATGTCACAGAGACTTGGAGAGTTAAAAAGGGAGGCAAAGAAAAAATCAAATATTATTTGTGCTATTTGCCTCAATCATGTGACTGTTTGCAATTGCATTATCCCTAAGATTTTGTAAATTTTGTAATTATAATTATAGTTTATACTTTTTCTTTTGTATTTTTTTGTGTTTTGTTAATTCTTTATTTATTTTAAATAATGTTATCACACAATTGATAACATTATTAATTAAATTTGTTTAGCTAATCAATTAAATGCATTTTTTATTTCATTTAAAAGGATATTTAAACAATATATAATTGGAATTTGATATAAATACATAAGATCTAGTTGGATCAAATTATATCTGATCAGATCCAAGGAGATCCGACATTTGGGTCCATTTTTCGGATCTGGTTATATATAATTTATATGGTACCATATATGGTCAACAAGATCAAATTAGATATGGTCCCATATCTATTTTTTTACACGGGTATATAAAAATTATTTCTCGGGAAAAATTTTGATAAAAATTGCACATTTCGAGCTAAAAAAAATCGCGTTTTCGTTATTATTCTACAAAAAAAAAACGTTGGCAACGAAAACACTGCAAAATGAGAATTTGCATTTCTATTGCATTTGTCTCGATGAATATTTTTTTTTTCTCTAGTAATTTTAGCATATCTCTTATCATTTTTGAGATAAGCTTTAAATTTAAATTTTTTTGACGATTAAATGCGATATTTTCAAAAACGGGTCTGGCGAAGATTAAGATTTTTGTTGTAACATGGTGATTACTATTATAACTTTTTGTAGTTTTTGGTTACAGGGAAGTTCTAGCCCAAATGGGTTCCTAGTCCAAATGGAGTCCTAGTCCAAATGGAGTCCTAGACCAAATTGGCCAATCTGGTTTAATTACAGAAATAAATAAGACCAGTTGCAATTAGTTTTTGGACAATCTTTAATAAAGTTACACGTATTACGTACACTCGACACTCAATACTATTAATCCACCAGCATCTTCTATACTACACTCTCGCCATCTAAAACATTTCAATTAAATTAAATGTGGAAGAAAGGAAAACTAAAAAATGAATGGAGAATAAGATACAAAAATAAAATCTATTTGAAAATTACGTGTAAATGCGAGTACATGTGATATGTACCCCATATACGAGCAGAATTATAAATTAATGATTTTTAACATAACTACCATCGATTAGGGTGGTACAAATTTCCAAAGATTGTATGCTTTAATAAAAAAAGTTTCAGACCCAATATCCAGACCAACAAATCCTATTGTGTTCGTCCCCCTGTACTCGAAACACCAAAAAAAATCTATCATTGGGTTTTCCTGTAATCTAACAAGGATTTTCCCAAAAGTGTCAATTTCAGATCTCATTAAAATGTATTCAAAAGAAAGAAAAAATTCTAAATCGAATCTTTATGTTTTTTTACCTTCTAAACTCGATTCCGCTCAGACAGGTCGATCTTAATTTTTTTTCTCTATCTTGTGTATAATTTAGAAAAAAAAATCATGTAGTTTCACTTTCCGGACTTTTCTTTTAATATTACAAGAAACACCAGCGATAGAATTCCATTCTGTAGGCGGAATTGAGTTTACCAGGTCAAAATACTTAAATATAAGTTTTTTTTTGTTTTTATATTCTGTAACGCTTAGAAATATTGGTCAAGGACCCCATAAAGTATATATTATTGATCAGTGATCCATTCTAAGATATTCTAGCGATGTCCGCCTGTCTGTCCGTCCGTCTGTCTGTGGAAAACACGACACAGTCTAAAGTAAAACAAGTGAGAGTGTTAAATTCGGTGCCGAATCTATTATACCCTCCAAAATGTAAAAGAAAAAATAAAAAAAATTGTCAGGGGCGTTTTTTTTTGGGGGGGGGGGGGGTCAGTGGGAGACTTTTAAATATCCTCCCTTCGCGATAAATATACAAAATCTTTCATTTATTTAACTAAAATACAAAAAAAAATATAAAAAAGTGTATTATTTCAGAGGTTGGATCAGTTCCTCAAGGGGAAACTTTTTCCCCCTTGTCCGATTTTGCCCATTTCCGAACTTACCCTGCCCTAGGACCATAATAGTGCATTCACATTGGCGTCGAAACCCCGTTTAACGAGGTTTCGAGCCAAACCTCATTTGAAAATACGTATTTTCCCACACAAATTGAAACCTTTTTGTATTGAGGTTTCAACGAATGTACAATTGAAACCTTTTAAATTCTATAGTTCAACTCTTTTTTACAACTGTTATAATAAAAGAAAATAAATTAAAGTAAGTGTCAAAAATAAAAAAAAATAAAAATATTTAAATATTTACATAAAAAACAACTATTAACAAAATATTTCGATAAATTATTTTAAAACATAGCGTAAACTAATTAATTGTGTGTTTTTAAAGCCGATATAATCGCTAATTTTGTTCGGTAAATTTTGAAAACGTGATAATTGTCAAATTTTTCGGGTGTAAACGGTTAAGTTTTCAAAATGAAAATACGTATTTTCAATGAGGTTTCAAGGTCAGTCTGAATGTGCTATAAGACATATTCGTGCCAAAATTCAGGATGGTAGCTCTTTTATTTTGGACTGCATCGTGTCATCTACAGACAGACGGACGGACAGACGGACATTCACAGAATGTCTTAGAATCGATCATGGATCAATAATATATATACACTAAGAAAATTATGTCATTAACTGTTTGTAGGTTATTTTAAAAAGTAATCAGTAAAGTCATTTTAAAAGAAAATTCACTTATTTTATAAAGGATTCAATTTTTTTACTGTTTCTGTAGTTTAAAAAAAATAATTTACTGTATTAAAAACGAATTTTCTGTTACATTTAATTTCGGCAGTAAAAAATTTCTTCTATAGTTTTACTGTTTTTCAATACAAAATAACTGAATATTCACTAGTTTTTTAATGTTTTGGTTAGTCATTAAATTAACATTTAAAATTGACTGTAATGTGTTTTTATTTTAAATGAAAAAACAGTGGAATGGTTTTTAAATAAAATTTCATTTGTTTTAAGTGAATATTCACTGGAATTTACCTACATAATTCTTTGAGTGTACTTTATGGGATCCCCGACTGATATTTCGATGCGCTACAAACGAAATGACAGAGTGAGTACTGTGGTTGGAGGGTATAAAAACTAGACTCCTGAAGTTTGGCACGAATATGTCTTATGGTCTTGTTCTGGATAAGTTCGAAAATTTGCCAAATCGGATCAGAGAAAAAAAGTTCCCCTTTTGGAGCGTGCATGAAAAAAAATACAAAATTGTATGAATATATAAAATATGAAACTCAAAATCCGTCTGGTAAACACTGCAATGATCCGGCAATCTTCGAGCCAGGCTCAACCCAAGCTCCTTTGAATAGACTCCAAATCACACTTGCTCGTGCAGCCTCGATCTATCCGTGTAAAAATTTATGCAGGCTCCACTACCAGGAATTCCCCTCATCCAAGACTCCCTGAATGGTATCATAGTTGTAAAGCGGCGCTTAAAAGGCTCATAGATTGGAGCACAGTCCACATTTTGTGGTATTGTTATCTTCTCAAAGATCGCACTATGGCCACAATTGCTGCTCCTCCATTGCAGTGTGCTATTAAGTCGAATTGCAGACGTAGCCACATACTGCCCAATATGTCCAAGGAGGAAGAGCACCAGTGATGCACGAAGAGCACCAGTGATGCACATTGACGCCATTCTCTGTACCTTCGTGATGAAGAGACACTTCCCTTTTATCTCTGAATCAGGCCACCAGACAATTATTCCATACAGCAGAATTGGACGCAACACCGTTGTATAAATCCAATGAAGGACTTTAGGGCTAAATCCTCACCGTTTTCCAATGGCCCTTTTACAGGAATATAAAGCAATCGTTGCTTTTCTCTCCCGTTCGTCAATATTACGCCTGAAGTTCAACTTCCTATCTAGAAAAACTCCAAGATACTTGGCTCAATCTGAGAAGGTGATTTCAGTGCCGTCAGAAGGTGATTTCAGTTTCAATGTGCCTCAATGTTGGCAGATGCTTTCTCTTTACCAATATCGTGACATCGTCAGCATATGCGACAACATGACAACAAAGTGCTTCTAGATATAGCAGCATTGAATTTATTGTTATTGCCAGGTTCCAAAGAAGCGGCGAAAGAACACCTCCCTGTGTTTCTATTAACAAATCGAGATATGGCATTAAAACGATTCCACACTAAACTCTCAGACCAGATAATGCCACAATTATCAAGTCTGGAATGTCATTATTAAAAGCCCACTCTATATCAAGAAAGGCCACCATAGCGTACTCCTTAACCGAAAGCGATCTCTCGATGGTACCAACGAGCTGATGAAGAGCTTGTCGTGGTATCTACCCTTGCTGTATGCATGTTGCCTTGTCGAAAGTAACCTCGGGTCAATCACCCAACTGAAGTATGATTCTATAATTCGTTCCAGAGTAAGTATTTAACAATTAAGGAGACAGAATAATTAGTCTGAAGTCCTTCGAAGCTGTGTGGAATTTTTTCCCAGCTTTCGGGGTAAAGACGACTCTGGTATCTCTCCATTTTAATGGAATATACTACCAGTTGATGCATGCTATGTATAGATTATACAGCTAAGGGGCTATATTGTCAGGCGGGATTGTACCATTAGGTCCAGGGGATTTATAGGGCCTGAAGCTTTTAAACGCCCAGATTAATGTTAGCAAATTTATTATTTCTGAAGCAATTTCATATGATTGGGCGTCAGAACGTTCCAAAGCTTGAAACGTCGTCTTCGAATTGCCCGGAAAATGCGTGTTTAGAAGGAGATCCAGCGACTCTCCACTGGAGGAAGACCACTAACCATTAGGATCTTTCAGGTATCAGGGAGAATAAGCTAGCACTTTGCGCAGTCGGGATGCTTCAGAAACGTCTTCTATGTTTCCACAGACCTATTACAAACATTTGTAATATGATCATTTCCGCCAAACGATGCAGTTCAGATAAGGGTACTTCACACAAAAGCAAAGAAAAGGTCTCCGTATATTTCACCCAGTTTGTTCACCTCTAGAGACTGCATTAACCGGGCCACGCTCCCAAAGTAAAAACACAATGTAGCGATGATCTGAGAAAAAAAGGTTCTGCCAAAACTCTCCAGTCATCAATTCTGTCAGACAATGTATGTTATACAAGTGTTACGTCAAGAACCTCTTGCCGCGTACTTGTAACGAAAGTGTGTTCACTACCCTTGTTACAAATATACAGGTTAGTGCTTAACAAAAACTCCAAAAGTGACCCGCCTCTATCATTTGTGTCTGTACTTCCTCATATCGTATGATGTGCATTTATCATCATAGCACACTACTAACTGGTGTCCCCTAGATTCAGACTCCCGAATCAGACCGCCAACCTTCTCCGGATTACAAAAACATAAAAAAGTCTAAATTCTGTTTTAATATTTAAATTAATAAAAAATATTTTTTATTCGACCTTTAAAATTCTATTTTGAAAAAGATTTTTCTTGCTCAAGGTCATATTTCTTTTACTTATCATTACGATGATAAGTAAAAGAAATATGACCTTGAAATAGTTTCTTGAAAATTGACAAGTAACAATTTTCAAGAAACTATTTAGAAAGTTGTTTTTTTTTTTTTAAATTGATTGGTTTGGTCTAGCAAAATGACTTACTCGATACGTGTTTCGGTATTTGTCAAATTCCATTGGCAAGAGTATTTAGGAAATTGACAATCGTTTGTGGCAAAACATAAAGTCTGATATTCGTATGTAAGTAGACGTAATAAGAATTTACGTACTAAATACACAACATAATACAGCTATAAATTTCGTACAAAAATTCTCATTATGTCTACTTCCCTACGAATATAATGGCGTTTTCTTTTCTGAAACAAAATGTTGCACCCTTAAACACAGGCACGTACGCAGGGGGGTGCCCTGGGGGCCCGGCCCCCCCCCCCCCAAAATGATTTGACAATATACAAATTTTAGGACTTTGCACTACAAAATATACGTTTGTTAACAAAAAAGACTCAGTATTATTTTTTTTATCTCTATTCTAACGAAGGTTTTTTTCTAAAAATTTCAAAATATTGAAAAAATTTTCATTAAAAAAAAATTTTGTGTGGGTTTAAATTCGTAAACTTTTACGGTAGTGAATAAGACACCTTTAAACGGTTATTTCGACAGGCCAAGTAAGTTATGCATCGTGAATACTATTCCATTGCTTTTGTCTCGACTCTAGTTAAAGCCTCTGCCACATTTGACTATATTTGTGATCACCGGAAAAAATTTTGATATTTTAAAATAATTTTTTTTTTATTTTTTCAGAAATACAAATGGTGAAAACGAAGATTTTTTATGAAATTTGTCAAAGGGTTTGAAATTTTTGTAATGTTTTAGAACACATGCATTGAAAACTGTGTCGTATACACAAATTTGAAGCTTTTGTAATTCCAAGTTTAATCAAATTTGACAATTTTTAAATCCAAAAAATATACTCTGAATCTGGAACAATATATCAAGAGTACTTCTCTTTTGCCACCAATGTCAGGGCTGGCAAGTAAGACTCTGAATACCACTAAAGTTTTTTTTTAAATATCTAAATAAAACTGAAAAAATTTTATTGACAAAAAATATTGTGAATTTAAGAACTTTTCTTTACAAAAATATCTCAGAATCTATTTATTTTCTCATTCAATAAATGGATAAGAGATTTTTAAAGATCATAATAATTGTTTTCATTCTATTTCTGTACGATAAATATTTTAGAATCAAAGAATTTCTCTATACAAAAAACGTCTTATAATCAGTGTATTTTCTTTTCGAAAAATCATTCAGAATCGGAAAAATCTATACGAAAAATGTATCAGAATCTTGAAATTTTTCTATACCAATTTGAAATAAAAAGTGTCTCAGAGTCTAAAATTTTTTTTTTACGAAAAGTGTCTCAAAAGCTGAGAGCTTTTTCTATACCATAAATGTCTTAGAATCTGAAAGTTTTTCTGTACTAAAAATAACTCAGAATCTAAGAATTTTTCTTCACGAAAAATGTTTCAGAATTGGAGAATTTTTCTATAAGTAAAATGTCTCAAAATGAAAACACCTTTTTCTTCAAACCTCAGAGTTTTTCTATACAAAAAATGTCTCAGAATCTAAGAATTTTTCTATACGAAAAATGTTTATGATCGGAGAATTTTTCTACACGAAAAATTGCTCAGAGTTTTCTTGTACAAAAAATGTCTCAAAATTTGAAAATTTTCTATGCGAAAAATGTTTTAAATCGTACACACAAAAAAAAAATATAAAAAAATTGTGTCCGTTTTGGGGATAATACAACCTATAAAGTGGTTTTGGATAATTTACCTAAGTTTTTTAGAGCAAAAACTTTGGTAAGTTATCCAAAACCACTTTATAGGTTGTTTTTAAACCAAAAACTGGCACAATTTTTTTATTTTTTTTTTTGTGTGTAAGTAAAGTAAAAAATTTTCTATGGTTAAAATGTCTTGGAGTTATAATGTTTTTTGTTCAAAAACTGTAGAACTAAAAATATTTCCTAAAATTTAAGGAGTCTTTCGTTCCAAAAATGTTTCAGTATCTTTGATTTTATTACGATGATATGTATCTTAGAATTGGAGAATTTTGTATACCAAAAATGCTCTTAGAAGTTTTCTGCATAAATATGGTTTATAATCAAAAAACTATGAAAAAATTTATGAACAATTCAAAAAGGTGTCCCATAGTTTTTAGTTTTTACTCGTAAGGTATTTTTGAGATTTTTTAAAGAAAAGTTGCCTAAATTTTCCAAATTCTTTAAAAAAAAAAATTACTCCTTCCCAATAAGCACATTTAAAATTCAAGTGCAAATCAAGTATAAATCAAGTGTAAATCAAGCCCTTATTTCCAGTCTATGCTTGATTTATACTTGAATTACAATTGAATTCAATAGCATTCTCCAACAAAACGGATACTTGAATTCAAGCGCTGTTTTTACGCTTGAAAACCAGGGAAAAGGCTGTAAAAACAGGGCTTGAATTCCAGTGTCCGTTTTGCTGGAGTATGCTATTGAATTCAAGTGTAATTCAAGTATAAATCAAGCAGGGGCTGGAATTTAGGGCTTGATTTACACTTGTTTTATACTTGATTTGCACTTGAATTTTAAAATTGCTTATTGGGTTTTTTACCTTAAATTTAAAATAAATGTTTTGTTTTCTAAAAATGTAAAAAAAATGTAAGTGAAAAAATGTTCAAGCGAAAAAACAAAATGTTGAAAAAAAAAAATTTTTGGGCCCCCCCCAAAATAAATTCCTGCGTACGTGCCTGCTTAAACAATTTGTAAAATGTAGCCACACCCCTTTTAATGTATTGCCAGTTTTGTGACTACAAAAAACACAAAATTAAGAAAAATTTTCTTTCATCCAAAATGTTGGCAATCAGCTGTTTTTTATAAGGCAACTTTACTACCCCGTCATTTTATGAAAGTGTGAGAAGTGTGATATTTTTTAAACTTTTTGAAGGCAACATTTTTAGAAAAAAACATCATAGATTTTTAGAGAGTTGCCAGTTTTTCAGAAAAGAACACAAAAAGTGCAATTTATTTTGAATGGAAGGTAAAATGTGACATTTTTTGCCAGAAAAGAAAACGCCATAAGACTTTATGTTTTGCCATGGACAATGTTTTGCCATGGACAATAGAATTTGACGAATTCTGAAACATAAAAAATTTAGTTACATTTAGAACCACCCTAATAACTATAGTTGTATTTATGCTCATACATTCTTACAAGATCAACGTGTTTAGATATAATCTTACACATTACAATTATTCGTATACTTTCATTTTATTACAAAAAAAAAAAAATATTAAAAAAATAAAATATTCTCAATGATGTTAAATATTTTATTAAAACTAGTTTTCAATTGAATGTAGAGATTTTATTTTTTTAAACATAATACGTGGAGTATATGACAAAAAGCAAAAATATGCTTACATTAAAATTTAAATTTATAGTTTTATAAATTCGAAATTTTTCGAAAATATATTTCCATTTCTTACTTATTTGTCATCACTTGACAAACAAATTTAATGAAAATAAATCTAGCATTATAAAATCAATTACGAAAGTTAATATCAACACTCTTATTGTGTTCATCACTAGACATGCGTAAGAATCAATTAACACTTTTATAATTATTTAGAAACACAATTTATTATACAAATTCATTATTTAACACTTAATTGCAAATTTTTCATTAGAAATGTAAGTAATAGAAGAAGCTGTTTTTGTCTATGAAATTAAACAAAAAAACTTGATTAAATATTCTGTTTACTGTCGGCAGTTGTTATGGTGATGTATTGTGGAAATACCAAATTTGTAATGGTTTTTAAAATGCTGGTATTATGACGGACAATTTGATGTAGATTTTAATGATGTCAGTTAGGAAGAATTTTAATCCACACTTAGAAAATTATTGCAGTTACTACATGACGGTGGTTTGTGTAGTAAGTAGAAGTTGTAGTTTTCAACTACAATTTCAGTTGTTTTTGTATGAAAAATATCAAACTACTTTTTTTGTAGTTGTTTTAAAAAATAAATACAAAAAATTACTATATTGTAGTAACAGATGTTTATAGTCTATACAAAAAAGTTTTATTTTTTTTAGAAATGTTTATAAAAACAGATTTTTTGAAAGAGTTGGAAGTGTGGAGTTCAGCAGGAACTGTAACCAAATAAATAATACCTAAATTAATTTAATTAAAATTTATAAAATTTTTAGTTAATAAAAAAAAAAAAATCTGACGATTTGAGTTACAGTAAAAACAGCAATAATTTGAAGTTATTTTTAACTTTTTCTGTAGTTGTTAATAGTTAAAAACAAAAAATTTTTTGGTTGATTTTACCTTAAAATGTAGTAAACGCCTAAACAACAACAAATGTAGTTGTTTTAAGTGTCTTTTGTGTGGAATGCACAGTCATAATTTTTTGAGTGCAGAGATTTCTGAATCCATTATAATATAAGGAATGATCAGCTCACTTGCATGAAAGGTCTTTCACAGGGCACCACCGTTATAATAAGAGTTACCTGTTTTTTTTTTGAAAAAAAAAAAATAATTTACTAAATTTTTTTTTTGAGTGTAAATTTTTTTTTTAGTTAATTTTTTTTTGAGTGTATTTTTTTTTTTGTTTTAGTGTAATACTATTTTTGAGTGACAAAAATACGTTGTAAAATATTTTTGTGACTTACTCAATGTTTTTAAAACATGTTTAACGGGTTTTCATTTCAAGACGTGAGATTAAGGTGAAACTAATCTGAAAATCACGGTTTTGCTAATAACTTTTGAACCACTGGACCGACTTGGCTGAAATTCAATAAGAATCAGGCCAGGGGAACGACAAATAAATGTGCTAAGGTTCAGCATCCTTATTATGCCCTTCGAAAGTTTGCGTGTTTTTTATCTTGTAAATTCACGAAAATTCCTTGCCAAAATTTAGTCTTTTGCTCATAACCGATTTCGCTGGATTGCGATACCAACCTGACCAGGTAAATGCCCAAAATATGTACCAAATTTCAGGAGCCTCCGTAAAGTCTTTCAAAAGTTAGCGTGTTTTCAACAGACAGACAGACGGACGGACATCGCTAGATCTTCTTAAAATCGATCGAGGATCATGAATATATAAACTTTATGGGGTCTTAGACCAATATATCGAGGTGTTACAAACGGAATGACAAACTTATATATATATCCTTTATCACTAGCGTGGAGGGTATAAAAAAGGGTTGCACCTTATGAAAAAATAAGGGCTTTCGGGAAAATCAATATAACATCCGAACTAGCAGGAATTTCGTCAAACGAAACAATACGGGTAAGCTTAATTTCCATATAAACTACCCCAACGATTATACATTTTTGACAATAACGAACTTAACGAAGTCGAATGTGGACACGACCGGTACACCATTGGATAGGCCTTCAAAAAACTTTTCGACCTGTATAAAATGTTCATATAATTTCTTTTGAAGAAATGAGAAAAATTCTTAAAAAAACAGGCAACTCTTATTTTGCTCTTCTCTTTCCTATATGCAAGTTTCAGGATAATCGGTGGGTGTCCCGTGAAAGACCTTCCTTGTTAGCTAAAGTAGTTCAGAAAGTTAAAGAAAGGAGAGGCAGGGTGAGCTCTAAATATTTCAATCGAATGGTTGCTAAAAATAATGCAACTGCAAATTTAAAAAAAAATACAATTGTTTTAGTGATCACTAAACTGGTCTCTAGAGTTTTCCATCACATTAGGTTTTTAAGAATATTGAGGTCAAAGTCCAAAAAAATCGCCGTTTTCGGCATTTTTGACAACTCATAGCGTATCAACCCGATGTGATAGCGACTTAAAAATAAGTCAAAGGTAAATCTTAAATATTGCTCTTAAGGATGCTGAACTCATTTGGGCAGTCGAATTAACCCTAAGGGCACCAATTTTCTTTCAATGAGATCAGGTTTTTAAAAAATTTGAAAAATCGCATTTTTGGACATATTTTATAACTCATAGAGAATGAACCCGGTGTTCTGACGATTTAAAAATAAGTCTAGGACGAAGCTCAAACATTGATCTTTAAGATGTATAACTCATTTGATTAGTCGCTTTAACCGTTCGAGCACCAATTGTCGTTTAATAAGGTATGTTCCACTAAAACGTTTTTTTTTTCGATCCTGCACTCAAAAGAAAAGCTATGTCAAAAAATCAGTAAAACGACTTTCAATTTCATTTAGCAAACTTTCAGCAGATTTTTCTGCTAAAATGTATATTGTTGCTAAAATCTCAGTCATTTAGTTTAAGAAAATAACAGAAAATTTACTGCGTTTTTACTGATTCTGTTTGCTGAATTTAATGATCTTTTTGAACATGTCTTTAGCAGATTATTTTTTAATTATACAGAAAGTTTGCTGTCACTCTTTTTTGGAGATTTTTTTTTAAGTGCTATTTTTATACCCTCCAACTACAGTATGGAGGTATACTCACTTTGTCATTCCGTGTGTAACGCATCAAAATATCGGTCTAGGACCCCATAAAGTAAATATATTTATCATCAGTGATCGATTCTAAGACATTCTAGCGATGTCCGCCCGTCTGTCCGTCTGTATATTCCTAGGCAGGTTGAGTTCGTAAATGAGCAAAATCGGACCAGGGGGAAAATAGTCCCCCCTTGAAGAACTAAACCAACCTATGAAAAAATACCATTTTTACATGATTTGCTGTGTTTTTGTTTAACAACTGCAAAATTTTTATGCTACAAGAAGTTAAAAGTCCTGCATTTGAACCCAGAGAATTAGAAAATGTCGTTTTTTTCGGCCCGACCCCTTTTATGAGCGTGGAATAATTTTTTTTTTAAATAATGATAAACTTGTATTTCTTTAGTGCAAAAAGCATAATCATGAATTTGTAAGTAGAGGAAATTCCCCGCTCCCGCTCTAATTACCACTACCGACCCCGACCTCCAAAAAAATATAAAACGCGTTTTTTTGCATGTTGGAGGGTATAAATGATTCGGCGCAGCGGAATTTAACACACTTACTTGTTTTTTTATGCAATCAAAACGATATTTTTAAACATATTTTTGAACACATTTGTAGCAGATTATTTTGTAGTTTGACAGATTGCTAGCCATCCTTTTTTTCAAGAAAACTTTATTAAATTTTTTTTTTTTCAAAGTTTAATTTTTTTTTTCGTTTTTTATACAATTAAAACGATTGAGACAAATAATTGACAAAACTAAAAAAAAATCAGTTATTTAATCGCTAATTTTACCGAACATTTTTTTAAGTTTAAATTAAAAAAAAAACTGTTAAAGTTTTCATGAAAACAAATTTTCTAAAAAAAAAATCCAAGAAAATGTCTTAGCAGATTTCTCTGCTGATTTAACCTTGATAATCATTGCAGATTTTCAGTAAACCGTGTCTGCTAAAACCAGCAGATTTTTGATATTGCTCAAAATGGGTGTATTTTAAGCAGATTTTTCTGCTGATTGCAGATTTTTGAGTGTGGGTAAAAAGACAACATTGAAAGACAATTGTTGCCCAAAGAGTCAAGGCGACTGACCAAATGAGTTCTTCATCCTAAAGAGTAATGTCTGGTAAAGATTAAACATTATTCTCGACTAATTTTTAAGTCGCCATCCCATCGAGTTCATCTGCTACACTAAAAAAACTTTGTCAAATTACTAGAAAAATTCCCGTAATCCCACTTTACCAATATTTGATAGTTTTCCTTGTTTTTTAACAAAAAAATTTCGATTGACATTTTTTTTTTGTAGTTTTACAAGTTTTTTTGTAAATGTCCAAATTTCCAAGTTAATTTTACAAAAAAAAAATTTAGTTAAGTCACGAGAGTTCCTTGTAACTATTCTCGCATTAAAAAAAGTTGTAAATTTACAATTTTATTGGAAAAAGCTTGCGGAATTACAAAAAAGCTCGTAATTTTTACTAGAAATTCTCGTAGAATAGGAGGTAGCACAAATTCTACACTCAACCAAAAATCATTGTATTCCCAAAGAAAATCGCTGTAAATTCAACAGAAATCATTGTTGATTTTGACCCTACAAATATTTATGTTGATTTCAATAAAAATTATTGTCAGTTTTTGTAAAAGTTGATCAACTCGTTTTTTTGTAAATCAACTCTTATTATTTGTAAATTCAACTCATATTTTTGTTAATATAAGAAATTTTATTAATAAAAAAAACTTGTTGTTATTTGTTAATATTCTTTTATTAAGCATAAATCACAATATTTTTGTATTATCGTCGGCTTTTTAAGCTGCAATATTTGAAGATTTTCACAAAGATTTTCACAAACACTTCGTTTATTCATGTTATGCACTCATAAGCCATTCTCCAGTTTTCTGATGATACCAAACAAAATCCCTAAAAAAACAAAAAAGTTTTAATATAGTATGAATACATAAAGTAATCAATGTATTTTTTTACTTACCAAATATTTACAAATCAGATCCTTTTTTTATTTATTTTTATAATATTAAATATTTTTATAAAAACAAACACATAAAATAATTTTCTAAGAGATAAACACGATTCACATTGCTACCAACTCACTCGTCACTCGTTAATAATAAAAAAAAAAAATGAACGAACAGGGTTGTTTTTTCTATTTTGATTTATCTATTGAATTCTGTATAAGCGTTGTAAAGAGTTGATTCAACTTTACTGATTATTCAACGATATCAACATTAATTTTTGTTGAATACGGCATTATTCTGTAAAACTTGATCTACAATGGGTTTACTAATTTTTCTACTAAGATATTTCTATGAGTGTAGTAAAGTCACGTGAAGTCCTTGTAAGTTTACAATTTTATTGGTAAAAAGTTTGTAAATTTTTTGTAATTTCAAAAGCTTTTACCAATAAAATTGTAATTTTTACAAGGAATTCTTTTGAAATAGGAGGTAGCAAAAAATTATTTTACAAGGCTTTTTGGGTGTGTTTGAGTTTATAAAAACGCCCAAAACGTAGTTTTTTAACTTTGCCCTCAATTTTCTCAAAAACCTGATGTGATGGAAAAGTTTTGACCACCAGGACTTTTGTAACCAAGAGCTAGTCACGTACCATAAGTATTTTTGATGTTTAGTAGTGTAATTATTTAAGCAAATGGTTGCTAAAAATATTTGAGTTAATATATTGGCAACACAGGATGACCACAAAACATTTCAAGCTGTAACATTTTTGAGTCCAAATATTTAAAAAGTAGTTTGTTATTCCTACAGACATACTTTTTCTTTAATCATTATTTAAATGATGCTTCATTAATTTTAATTTATAATCACCTGATGCTCATTTTAATTCCATAATAAAAATATATATATATAGAGATTCTCTTAATCTCATAAATATGTATTTTAAAAGTATGTATAAATGAACTATACTTTCATTTGTTCGTTAATAAATTATTTATTTAAGTACATTAAGTATAAATACAAGGGTGGTAAATTAAAATTCAAATTCGATTTCTTTTAATATCCTCCAACCACAGTTTTGGGGGAATGCATTTTTTATCTTTCCATGTCACTATGGTTCCAAATCCATTTTTTTGACAGAAATTAAAAAAATAAAATTTAACAAATTTTCAAAAGCTTATACATTTCCTCAATGTCAACACTATAAGCAATCAAGAAAGTATAATGAAAAAAATTTGGTGCCAATACTGTCAGTTTGCTAGGCTTTCAAAGTTAAAAGTTTTAAGACGTATAATACAACCGGAGTGAAATCAATATTACAGTTATACAGACGGCAAATGGGAAAAACTAAAATTATAAAGAGGCTAAAGGAACAAATTAAAACCTAAGGATACTAGTTCTTGTTTAAAATTCCTATTTTACAGTTAATGCATCTTTGGCGTTATTCTTGGGTGTTTTGATTATGAGGATTTTGGTGCCAAAATAGCCTATATCTTTCGTGGACAAAAAGTTGTGTTTGGGCACGAACTTGCATGAGTCTTTAAACGTGAAAGTGTTTTCAATATTGTATATTTAATATTAAAATTTACATCTTGCCAGCATTTTTTGGCAAACTCCCACAATTTCCATTTTAGTTTAGCACAAATTTCGGCCAAATTTGCTGTTTTTTGCGTGACACGTTTTCAAATTATTTTTTTTATAATTTTTTTTACCTTCCGTAAAGCTAATTAATTAAGAAAAATATATATATTTTTTTAAAAAAAAATTTTTTCCAAAAAAAAAAAAAAAAATTTTTTTAAAAAATTTTTTAAAAAAAAAAATTTCAAAAAATTTTTTTTTTTTTGACAATCGACTTTTGATTGCGCTAAGAGATAAAAATCATCCCACAATTAATCCAAGTGACCTTGCTTCATTTTTTGAATTAATGCCAAAAAAAATGCATTTGGGACCATAGTGCATGTGTAAGGACGAAATATCGATCTAGGATTCCATAAAAAACTTTGGAAAAACTTTTATGAATTAAAAAAAAATTCAAAATTCCGTTTTTGAAGAAGTTATGAGTAAATAAAAAAAGTTTGACAAAAGGAACAAACTTCACATTTTTTAAAATTTGATATCACTTGAACGGGTCATTAAAAACAAAATCTGAAAATTTACCAAAAAGGAGTTTTTGACGAGTACTAAAAACTGTTAAAAAAAATTGGGAAAATCCGATTTGGCATGGAAAGCCACAAATATTACGTGATCGATTTAAAGACATTTAAGCGATGTCTCTCGGTCCATCTGTCCGCCTGTAGAGGACAGGATACAGTAGAACCCTAAAAAACAAAAGAACCCTAAAGTATGTTTTATGGCAATAGGCTGGTTAAGCTCGAAAATGGACAAAATCGGATCAGGGATAAAAAATTTCCCATTTGAAACACTAAACCAACCTCTGAAAACCCGTATTGTTTTTACATGTATTTTGTTCTTTTGCTAAATTAATGAAATATTTTTTTGTCAGAAGAAGCTCAAAGTCTGAAGAAGCTCAAAGAGTTTTTATGTTATTTTACAAGTTTTTTACCAATACAATTGTAAACTTACAATTTTTTTTGATCCAATAATACTTACAATGAATTCTCATGACTTAACTAGACTTTTTTTTGTAAAATTACCTCGAAAATTTGGATATTTACGAAAAAAAACTGTAAAATTACAAAAAAAAATTTAAATTTCGATAGAAAATTTTTTGTTTAAAAACAAGGTAATCTGTCAAATATTAATAAAAATGGGATTACAGGACTTTTTCTAGTAATTTTACAAGTTTGAGTGAAGCACAGAAAAAAATATGGAGGACACAAATTTGAGTAATCACTTGTTTAATTTTTTAAAAAAAAATTGAGTAATTTTTTAATTGACGCAATTAAAAATTTACTCAAAAATTGAAAATAAAATTTGAGTAAATAATTTAATACAAATTTAATATTTTTTTTTATTTATTTTTTTTTCTCTTGGTGTTTTGAATTCTCATTTAGTTTATTGTTTTTTGTATATGTATATGAAAGTTTGAAATCATCTTTATAAAATTTTACTTTGTCTTGAAGACATAAGTATATTTGGTAAAGTTTGTAAAAGCAATTTTTTTGGAAAAAAAAAATTAGAAACTTTTTAAACTTTTTAAAAAAATAATTTGATACATTTTGAGTAAATTTTTACTTGACACAATTAAAAAGTTACTTAAAAATATTAAAAAATTTTAAGTAAAGATTTAATTGTGTGAATTAATAATTTACTCAAATTTTTTATTAAGCATTTAATAATTTTTTATTAAAAGTTTACTCAATACTATTAAATCGTTTACTGGTGGAAAATTGAGTAATTTTTTACTCAATAGTATTAAAAATTTACTCAAATTTTTTTTTTATTTTTTTCTGTGAGGGGCTAAAAAAAAAAACTGTTTTTCTCTCGTCCCCTTGTGTGAGCGTGGATATAAAAAAATAATTTGAAAACATTTATCGTAAAAGAAAAAGGTGTTTCCTTGAGTCACCAGCAACGGAAGAAACCGCCTCCGCTCTTTATAAACCATCTTGTAAAATTGTTTTATTTCAATTTCGTTAAGTAATTAAAAGGTTCGGTACAGTCTAATTTTATACTTTCACTTGTTTTTGATTTCCATTGTATATCACATGCACAAACTCAACGTATGAAAACAATTACACCCCTAATGATTTTATTATAATTACAATTGCACAGTATGATAATAATGATTATATAATCTCATTATACAAAAAAATAATAAAAGATTTCCCACTGATAATTGCAATGCCAATGACAGTTATCATGACATTTAATTAACTATATACTGTCAAGCATTTTTTTTATTAATTAATTTAAAAATTTGAAAAATTCCTGTTATTTTTATTGAAGTGCTGTCAGAATTTTACAGTATTTACAGAATCTTATTTGATTAATTACATTTTCCAAAAAATTTTATTAATTTTTAATTTTTAATGAATATCAAAAAACATAGAACACCTAAAAATTAGACTGTCCATTAGACCGGCAATTTTTTGGGTGGCAAACAATTTTTTCTTCCAATTTTCAAAGTAAGGGAAAGTTTTTTTTAAAAAAAAAAAATTTGTAAAATGACATAAAATCACCGTAATTTTACGGGGCAGGTCTTGTAAAATATATGCTAGCAAAAATCCCCGTAATGTTAAGGGGATAACTTGTAAATTAATTTAACAAACAAAATACGGGAAGAAAATGTAAATTTACAATTTTTTTTGTAAAATATTTACTTGGAGGTGAAAATTTTGTTTGGAAATTTACAATAAATTTGGTAAATTTACAAAAAAAAAATTATTTTACAAAACAAAATTGTAAACTTACAGAAAAAGGTTGTTATTTTACAAAAAAACAATAGAAAATGAAAAAAATAAATTGTAGAATAACAAATTATTTGGTTAAACTGCTGAATTTACCGCCAAAAAAATATTGAAAAACTGGTATATTTACAATAAAAATTGTAAATTTGCAAAAAAAAATAAAATTTACAAAACAAATATTGTAGAATTACAAAAAAAGTTGTAAATTTACGAAATAAAGTAGAAAATCAAAAAATAAAATTGTAAATTTACAAATTCTTTGGTTAAACTACTGTTTTTATGGCAAAAAACTTGTATATTTAAAATTAAAAGTGGTAAATTTACAATTTTTATTGTAAATATAACATTTTTTCGTATTTTTTTGCCGTAAAAACAGTAGTTTAACTAAAAATTTTGTAGATTTAAAATATTATTTTTATATTTTCTACTTCATTTTTGTAAAATAACTACTTTCTTTCTGTAAGTATAGAATTTAGTTTTTTAAATTTTCATATTTGTTTTGTAAATTTGCAAAAAGTTTGGTATCCCTATTAATATTATAAATCTGATTGTTGGTTTGTCTGTCTGTCTGTCTTTCTGTCTGTCTGTCTGTTCCGCAATAAGTACAGAACGGTTTAACCGATTTTCATGAAATTTTCACCACAGATAGTACTAACCGAGGCGGGAACTATAGGCCATAAGCGAACGCGATCGGACAAAGGGGCGTAAAATGCCACGCCCCTTTGTACCATGCTAAAGACAATAACGGAAAAACGGCTGAACCGATTTTCATGAAATTTTCACCACAGATAGTACTAACCAAAGCGGTAACAATAGGCCATAAGCGACCGCGATCGGAAAAAGGGGCGTAAAATGCCACGCCCCTTTGTACCATGCTAAAGCTATATCTGCCTGTCCGGAAATAACGGAACAACGGCTTAACCGATTTTCATGAAATTTTCACCACAGATAGTACTAACCGAGGCGGGAGCTATAGGCCATAAGCGAACGCGATCGGACAAAGGGGCGTAAAATGCCACGCCCCTTTGTACCATGCTAAAGCTATATCTGCCTGTCAGACAATAACGGAAAAACGGCTGAACCGATTGTCATGAAATTTTCACCACAGATAGTACTATCCAAAGCGGTAATAATAGGCCATAAGCGACCGCGATCGGAAAAAGGGGCGTAAAATGCCACGCCCCTTTGTACCATGCTAATGCTATATCTGCCTGTCCGGCAATAACGGAACACCGGCTGAACCGATTTTCATGGAATTTTCACCACAGATAGTACTAACCGAGGCGGGAACTATAGGCCATAAGCGACCGCGATCGGAAAAAGGGGCGTAAAATGCCACGCCCCTTTGTACCATGCTAAAGCTATATCTGCCTGTCCTGCAATAACGGAAAAAGATTAGACAAATGGGAGTAAAATGCAACGTCAATTTGCTATATACAGAACGCTATTTCTGGCTTATTTGCTATCATGCAAAAACGGCTTAACCAACTCCTTTAAATACTACTGTTAGAACTAACTGAACGCGAACTATTTGCTATATAAGAACCTGAAAACAGTTGAGCCGATTTCAATGAAAATTCCAACACAAATAGTGATATCCCTATTAATATTATAAATCTGATTGTTGGTTTGTCTGTCTGTCTTTCTGCCTGTCTGAAAACAGTTGTACCGATTTCAATGAAAATTCCAACACAAATAGTGATATCCCTATTAATATTATAAATCTGATTGTTGGTTTGTCTGTCTGTCTGTCTGTCTGTCTTTCTGTCTGTCTGTTCCGCAATAAGTGAAGAACTGCTTAACCGATTTTCATGAAATTTTCACCGCAGATGGTACTAACCGAGGCGAGAACTATAGGCCATAAGCGATCGGACAAAGGGGCGTAAAATGACACGCCCCTTTGTACTATGCTAAAGCTATATCTTTCTGTCCGGCAATAACGGAACAACGGCTGAACCGATTTTCATGAAATTTTCACCATAGATACTACTAACCGAGGCGGGAGCTATAGGCCGCGATCGGTAAAATGGGCGTAAAATGACACGCAATCACTGAAAAGCGATTTAACCGATTTCACTTAAACTTTTACCACAGATAGTACTAACCGAGGCGGAAACCATGAGCCATAATAGAGGGCGATCGAAAAAAGGGGGCGTAAAATGTCACGCCCTTTTTATTACACTGAAAGTTATTTCTGCCTTTTCCGCAATTATGCTTAAACGGCTGAACAGATTTGAATGAAATTTTCATCACAGATAGTATTAACCGAAGCGAAAACTATGAGCCACAATAGAGGGCGATCGAAAAAGAGACGTAAAATGACACGCCCCTTTCTATTACATTGAAAGTTATTTCTTCCTGTTCCGTAATCACACATAAATGGCAGAACCGATTTTAATGAAATTTTTACCAAAGTTAGTACTAACCGAGGCGGAAACTATAGATTATTATAGAGCACGCCCCTTTGTGCTATACTTTCAGTATAGTACAAAGGGGCGTGCCATTTTCCGCCCCTTTGTACTATATTGAAAGTTTTTTCTGCATGTTCCGTTATCATGCTTAAACGACTATACTGATTTTAATAAAATTTATTTTATTGAACGCTATTTCTGTCTGTTCCGTAATCTAGCATAACTGCTAAACCGATTAGAATGAAATTTTTACCACAGATAGTAAGTATTTACCGAGGCGGGAACTAAAGATTAAATTAGATCGCGTTTGGACAAAGGGGGCGTAAATTGACACGAGCCTTTATACTATACTGAAAGTGTTTCTGCCTATTCCTTAATAACGATTAAACGACTAAACCATAGATAGTACTAACAGAGGCGAGAACTTTAGTCTGTATCAACTGCCACGCCTTTTGCAATGCACACTGGGCCGAGATGGTAGTTTTTTGGCCAAAACTAAAATAAACAAAATTATTAAATTAAAAAAAGCGAATGCACTATTGTATTAAGTATGACTTGCTGCACCTTGTCTGTAATTTTTGTAAAAATCGGTACACCCATTCTCTTGGAATGATCCATCAAAGATAAAATATGTATGCTTAAATCTCCATATACCGTAATCAAAAAAGCTAGCAAGTTTATACATTATTAAGATGGGACCTTGTTTTTTTTTTTTTGGGATTAATTTATTTGACAAAGGGAATTACAACATGTAAATGGGTATGAACAGCTCTTTTTCCCTATTTTTTTTTTTGATGATTTTTGATATTTTTATATAAATTTTGAAAAATTGTTCCATTTGATATAGTTGTTCCAAAATGTTCCGCGACATAATCCAAAAGTTAGGATGCCAAAATGTTCGTTGGTTTACCAGCTTTCAGACTGACCTGCCCGCTTTTGCCCGTTTTTTCATCTACGTATATAATATCAATAGAAAGGGAGATGAACAAGTCTAAAGTTGTTAAAATGAACCTTTTTTATTGAATTAAATTAATTTTATGAATTAACAATTTTCAAGTTTTTCCTAAAGTACATACATAGTGTTTTTCTATATAAATACGGGATAAAATGAAACCCGGTTACCCAAAAACCCGAATACAAAAAAAAACCGGTTACGAGAAAAACCCGGTTACACGAAAAATATTTTTTTTATCGTATTAAAATTTGTTTTTAATACATTGAAAAAAAAAATAATTACCCGGTTAGGCGGTCCTGACAGCTTTTTGAAAGAGTGTGGAACTTTTGATAACGATGAGTTAAAAAAAGTGTTTTTTTTAAACGGGTTTTCAAAAAAAAATATTTTTTCTAATTTTTTTCTAAATTTTATTTCCATTACATTTTTTAAAACGGGCACAAGCTGGCAACTATTATGGAAAGTGTGGATAGGAAGAATAATTCTGGCCCAGACAGTTTTTTGAAAGGGCGTGGAACTTTTGATAACGATGAGTTTAAAAAAGGGGTTTAAATAAAAAAATATTTTATTTTTTCAAATTTTTAATATTTCAATAACATTTGCCTAAACGGGCACAAGCGGGCAACATTTTTAGATAGAAGGGATAAAAAGGAAAATTTTGGCCCAGACAGTTTTTTGAAAGGGAGTGGAACTTTTGATAACGATGGGCTTAAAAACGGGGTTTACAAAAAAAAAATCAGATTTTTATAAACTCTTATTTCAATTAAATTTTTGAAATCGGGCACAAGCGGGAATTTTTTTTGGAAAGTGTAAATAAAAAGGATAATTCTGGACCAAACAGTTTTTTGAAAGGGCGTGGAACTTTTGTTCACAATGAGTTTTAAAAAAGGGGGTTTTCACAAACATTTTTTTATTTTTTTTTAATTTTTGGTATTTTAATCTCATTTGTGTAAACGGGCACAAGCGGGTAAGTTTTTTCTAAGGTGGGGTTAAAAAAGGCTAATTCTGGCCCAGACAGTTTCTTGAAAGAGCGTGGAACTTTTGATGAGTTTAAAAAGGGGGGTTTCAGAAAAAAAATAATTTTTTCAATTTTTTATTAGCCCTTATTAGAAGTAATTTTTTTTTTTTGAAAACGGGCACAGACGAGTAACTTTTTTGGAAAGGGCTGATAAAAAGGGCAATTCTGGCCTAGACAGTTTTTTGAATGGGCATGGAACTTTTGATGACGATAACTTTAAAAAGGGGGTTTTCAAAAAAAGACAAATTTTTTCCAATTTTTTATAAACTTTTAATTTAATTTTTGAAAACGGGAACAAGCGGAAAAGTTTTTTGGAAAGTGGGGATAAAAAGGATAATTCTGGCCCAGACAGTTTTTTGAAAGAGCGTGGAACTTTTGATGAGTTTAAAAAGGGAGTTTTCAGAAAAAAAAAAAAATTTCCAATTTTTTATTAGCCCTTATTAAAAGTAAATTTTTGAAAACGGGCACAGGCGGGCAACTTTTTTGGAAAGTGCTGATAAAAAGGGTAATTCTGGCCCAGACAGTTTTCTGAAAGGGCGTGGAACTTTTTATGACGATGAGTTTATAAAGAGGGTTTTCAAAAAAAAAAATTTTTAAATTTTTTATAAGCTCATTTTTCAATTCAATTTTTGAAAACGGGCACAAGCAGGTAACTTTTTTGGAAAGTGCTGATACAAAGGATAATTCTGGTCCAGACAGTTTTTTGAAAGGCCGTGGAACTTTCCATAACGATGAGTTCTTAAAAGGGGGTTTTCAAAAATGAAATAATTTTTTTCATTTTTTTATAAATTTTATTTAAATTTCATTTTTGAAAACGGGCACAAGCGGGCAACTTTTTTGGAAAGTGTGGATAGAAAGGATAATTCTGGCCCAGACAGTTTTTTGAAAGGGCGTGGAACTTTTGATAACGATGAGTATAAAAAGGGGGTTTTCAAAACAAAAACAATTTTTTTTTCAATTGTTTATAAACTTTTTTCAATTATATTTCGGAAAAAGGTATATTCACGTGATTTAAATGAAAATCATTCACGCTCACGCGTGAATCACGTTATTTTTAAACTTTTTTTTTTAATTCAATTTTTAAAAACTTTTATATCACGTGATTTAAGTGAAAATCACTCACTCTCACGCGTGAATCACGTTGTTTTTTGAGTCACGCAAATCACGGGACCAGAGACCATCTCCAATTCAAAAACATAAACAAAAGACAAGTTTCTCTTCATTTGTTTCATCTATAACATCTGTAAATTTTATTAAAAATTAAGTGTCCACCCTGAAACAGTTTCCTTGTAGGTCCGATTCCAAAAAGTTTCAAGTCACTTATTTATTACCCTAATATAGGCTTATATTCTGAATTTCAACAAAATCGATTAACATTTACGACCTGTAGAGACTTTTGGCCAAAAAACCTACCATCTCGGCCCAGTGTGCAATGTACTGAAAGTTTTTTCTGCCATACCGTAATCACGCTTAAACTACGAACCCGATGTTGTTATAATTTTCATCACAGTTAGTAATTATTGAGGCGTAAACTATAGACACCACCAGACAAAGGCGTGAATTGACGCGCCCCTTTGTAATACATTAAAATTTATTTTTGCCTGATCCGTACTCACGCGTTAACGGTGAAACCAATTTTAAGCAAATTTTCACCACAGTTGGTACTTACCGCGGCGATCGGGCAAAGGGGCTTAAAATGCCGCACCCTTTTGTATTAAATTAAAAAATATTTTTTTCTGTTTCGTAACTATATGCCATATAAAATGCGATGAGACAAATTAAAGTAAAGTGCCACATCAATTTGTAATATACAGAACGTTATTTCTAGCTTATTTGCTATCATGCAAAAACGGCTTAACCAATTCCTTTAAACACTACTGCCATATTAGAACCTGAAAACAGTTAAGCCGATTTCAATGAAATTTTCAACACAAATAGTGCTATAGGCAATATTAAACAGCGATTGATAAAAAAGGCATATAATGGCACGCCCCTTTGTACTTTTGTGAGTTAATATTGTCTGCCAGTTCCGCAAACGTGGAAAACCTGCTGAACAAATTTAATTGCAATTTTCATTACGTGCTAACCAATAGGGGAACTATAGGTCACATGAGACCAAAATTGAACTAGATGCGTTAAATGCCACACCCACTTGAACTATTGTGAAAGTTATGTCTTTATTGAAGTTTTCACCACATAAAGTGCTAACCAAGGAGGGAACTATAGGTTCCTTTTAAAAGCCATTAAAGAAATACATTAAATTTGGGGTGGGGCGATTATTCGTTTTTTCTATTTCGCTTTGCGTCGGGGTCGTAACAGTTGCCTTTTATGGTCAATATTAACTCACAAAAGTATTGCACCTGCTGGGCAATGTCTTTGGGTTCCTTTTTTGATTTGAAATCGGGAAGTTCCAAACAAGGTGCAAAAAAACGTTTGATTTTTTTTTGTTAAAAAAAAAGTTTTTGATTTTTTTTGTTAAAAAAGGTTTTTATGATGGTCGAATAACTTTTTTTGAACGGCCCGCATCACACACTCCACCCAACCAATCAGGTTTGTTCCCATGTCGGAAGAACACGTACGCACAATGTTCCCGACGCTAAGCGAAGATGAAAAAAATCGACCAAACCTCAGGAATAGGTTTATATTCACCAGTGAAAAGTCATGAAGCAGTAGATAAACTGACTAATAAAAAACTCATTCATTATATAATATTTTTTTCAACCCGGGCAACGCCGGGTGCAAAACAGCTAGTATTTACATATTTGTTTTGTAAATTTAAAGTTTTTTTTTGCATCGGTGCATCTTATTTTTCCTTCTTCGGGGCAGGCGGAGTACCACTTCAACAACCGCTGAATCTGAAATGACTTTTTTTTCACTTGAAAACTTTTAACAAACTTTTTAGAGTATAACACTGCACTTTTTAATTTTTTTTTTTTTTTGTTATTTAGTTTTTCTTAAGTAGAAGATATGAAAATTGCGAAAGAGGCTGCACAAGAAATTTCTTATATTTTCAAGAAAAATTAGTCTAAAAATAACCTAGATTTTTTTGAATTTTTATTTAGTAAAAATTACTATATTTTTTGTAATTTTACAAGATTTTTATCAATAAAATTGTAAAGAAATTTTTAGAAATTTTTCGGCGCTATAATACTTACAAGGAATTCTCGGGAATTTACTCGAGTTTTTTGTAAAATTTTCTTGGAAATTTGTAAAATTACAAAAAAAAAATAAGTTCGATCGATTTTTTTTTTTTAAATAAGGAAAACTGTCAAATATTGGTAAAATGGGATTACGAGACTTTTTCTAGTAATTGACAAGGTTTTTTTTTATTTGGACTGTGTCCATTACACCGACTCACCTTATATGGGCAAAAAAAGTTAAAGTTCTTCTATTCCTTAAAATTAACTTTGACATTTTTTTACAATGATTCCCAGCAAAAAATAAACGAAGTGGTTCAAAAAGAATTAGTGTTTCTTTACATACAAAGTAGCGATAGGTGCCGAACTTCATATTCCGTAGGAAGTACTTTTAAAATCACTTCCAAAAATGCTACAAAATAACAATAAAAACATCTTTCACCAGTTCTTTGCTTAATGATTTTGAAGTACCTTTTTTATATGTTCTTAGGAATCAAATCAAATCACCACAACATATGAACTTCTTTTTCAACTGAAACAATTAGAATGAGGGTGATACACGAAGTATGCAATTTTAGGTTTTGCAAAAATGGTGACAAAATTTGGTAATGGCATTTCTTTCTTTTTATTTAGAGCAGCGATGCGCACACACATACTATAACATTTATGCTTGTGTGGGTAGTAGCAAGCGAAAAGTAAACAAATTTGCTCAAGCAACAGAATTTTATAGTGTATGTGTGTTGACAGCGCACAAGCAGCATTTTTTAGCCTATTCCCGCGGGAATAGGAATTACAAAAATGCCCATGACTGATTTAGAGCTTAAAAAATCGAAAAGACGAAAATCGATTATTGATAAATTTTTCAAATTTCATATCTTATATCAAAAAAGTTGGTCCTAAATTTAATAAATACATTTACGAACTAAAGCGGATGTTGCTGCATCACATTATTAAAGATTGTTTAAGCTTTTTAGAAAATTGAGGTATAGGCTTGTGGTCAAAACAAACTTGTGAATCAATTCGCCGTGAATTTTAATAGTTTTGTGATCTCTATAATTACTCCTTTTTTAATTTGAAGTATATACGTTAGATTATCAATGAAATTAATTTTTCTATCACGTAAGGTGTTTAAGATATTCGCGTTTTAATATTGAAATATTTGGGTGTCCTCTGTAACGTATTCTTAAGTTGCTCAAACACAATAGAACTCGATTTAGTAAAAATAAGGCATCTTTATTCCAAATCTGGCATCCAAATTTTTCTATCGCGTACTGTTTTTGAAATATTAGCGTTTGAAAAACTCAAACTCTACTGATACGCACTTATATTCTTTATAAAACACACTAAAATTTTCAAACGCGAATATCTCAAAAACAGAACATGCTTGAAAATTGTGGATTGCAGTTTTGGAAACAGGAGGTCCATTTTATATGAAATCAAGTCCTATTTCGTGGAAGCAACGTAAGAATACGTAACAGTGGACCCCTAAAAGTGTTTTTTCTTTTTAACAGCGAATATCTCGAAAACGGTACGTGCTAGAAAAATTTGGACGGTAGATTTGGAAGCAGGAGACCAAAATCTATAAGGACCAGTTAGAAATTTCACTGGCAGGTTTTTGCTGTCGAACAGTGTTTTTAGTGTAAATATTACAAAAAAAAAAAAGAACTTCTAATTTAGAAGTTCTAAATCACCAAATAAAAATGGCATAATCACACCCAAAATGCCAAGAAATATGTACTTCTAAAGAAGTGATGAAAAAAGTGCTTCCAAAAGGTCAAGTTATATTAACATCCGGATCACTACTTCAGAAGTTGTGATAAAAACACTAGTGATATATGTTATACTTAAGTGTCAATCTTTCGCCACTGAAAAGTGGCGATAAAAAGAACATACTTTGTGTGTCACGCCCATATTAAATTCATCAATGTTTCAGTTGAAGAAGAAGTACATCTGGTTGATAAGTTGTGGTGAATTTTGTAGTGAATGGTAAGCTCTTTTTTTGCTGGGTTCCAACAATATTTGGGATCTAGCGATAATCTTTTGTGAGCTAAACCGCGTCAAAAAAGGTTCCAAAAATTGTGCATTTCATAAATAAAAAATTCCATAAATTTTTATTTGTTCACTAAATTAAAAAATATAAAAGAGATTTTGTTATTCTTCGATTCTGCATTAAAACATTTTAAAAATCTAACCACCGACTCGAGATAACGAGATATTTATGCCAGTTTTTTATGCTTTTTTCACTTCGATATTGCTGAAAATTAAAATAACTTTGTAATTTTTGGTCCGATTTTTATTGCCAATACATCGTTAAAAAGGTGTCGACCGCCACTTGGATTGTCAGTCACAAATTAACCCTTAACTGCACTTTCTTACATTTCTATAACATTTACTTCGACATCATTAAAAATCATTGTATTGCTCCAAAAATCACATATGCGTGCTGAAATTTTTTTATATAAGCCTAATCAGGCGCGGATCCAGGAATTTCATTTGGGGGGGGGAGATTTAAAAAAAAAAAATTTACCAAAAAATATAAAAGTTTGGTTGGAAGCGGGGAGGGGGGGGGGGGGGTGTAAATTGTTGTTAATATTTTTAATATTAAGTAACAAATTGAAAACCAAAAAAAATAAATTTTTTTCTTAAATGCGGATCCAGCTTATGGATTTGGGTGAAATTTTTGTATATCCAAAAAAATTTTTAAGATTTACTTCGTAAATTCAAACGTTTAAAATTTTATTTGCAAATTTTAAGACCTGCTATCGAAACGATCATAATAAAAAAAAAATTGACAATCATAGCCATTCACAAGTTTGAACAGACTTGTAAACTTTTATATGTATAAAAAATCTTATTTCTCAGAAATCTTCCGAAAAAACTTTTTAATAAAGTATGTAATTTTTATACATGTTTCCTTCACAAAATTTCTCAGATGTTGAGACATTTTTACTACAGAAAATCTCTTAGATTCTCAAATCCTTTCATATAGAAAAATAACCAATTTCTGAGATATTTGCCGTTAAAAAAATTTTCAGATTCTAAAACCTTTTGATATAAAAATGTTGTTTTATTCTCAGATCGAATTTTCTATAGAAACTATTTTAGATTCAACAAAATTTCGCATAGAAAATGTATCAGATTTTTAAACTTTATTTTATGGAAATAATCTGAGATTCTGTGACATTATTTCTATAAAAAAATTTTCCGAATTCTGATATACTTTTCTTATAAAAAACCTCTTAAATAATTCTTATATTTTGTGTATACATAACCTGACCAACTGTTTTTGGCTGAAAAGCGGGATGGAAAGGTTGAAAAAGCGGGATTTTGACCTAAAAAGCGGGACTTTTTTATACCCTCAATTAGCGATAGGGATATTTTTCGCATGACATCGCTTTATTTTTATTTTTTTTACTGTAACTCAACAGTTTTGAAGTTTCCAAAACAAATATATTTAATACAGTTTTGTACGGACCATCGATTGGCATTATTTGTTTTTGGAAAAAATTCAGAACTGGTTTTAAATTTTTCAAATATTGGATTAAAAAATTTCGTTTTGAATACAAGCAAATTTTGATTTTTTATTATATTTACATAAAAGTTCATTATGTGTTTTACAAAATGTCAACATTTCAGAGAGAAGTTACTTTTTGTTTTTGAGAAAAATGACTTTGAAGAATTAACTCATTTTCCCGAAAAGAAAAAATCGCCGATCTCTGAAAATTTGAAATTTTGTAGAGAATTCAATAATCTTTCATTTCAAAATATTTTGAAAAATGTAAAACTGGCGTGTTTTGAAAAAATAAAATAAAATATTTGTATCCAAAATTTAAACAATTCAGGAACAGTTTGATATCCCGATACAAAACTTTTTAATAAATGTGTTTTGGAAACTACAGAAATTTTAAGCTACAGTACAAAAAATTAAATATAAAGCGATGTCATACAAAAATTGCTGAATTTTACCTTGTTCTACGATACCTGGAAGTTAAAAGTAATTTTTCTTTAAAACTAAAATTAATTGCACTTTGAAATTTCGTTTTCTAGAAAATTTAATGAACTTTCATTTAAAATTAAAAAATATAATGGCGTGTTTTTTGTTACATCAATTTTAATGTTAAATTTAGAAAATTTAAACATAGTTCCGAATTTTTTCCAGAAACAAATAATGCCAAACGATAGCCCATATAAAACTCTATATATAAATGTGTTTTGAAAATGGCAGAATTGGTAAGTTGCTGTTGAAACAATTAAATATAAAGCGATGTCATGCAAAAATTGCTCAATTTTTCCATATTTGGCCACGCCTAAAAACTTAATTTTAAAGTTTTTGGAAATTTTTTCGAGTTCCAAGACAATTTAAGAAGTAATTTCCATTACATTTTTTTAACACGGTAAAAAATTTCAAATGTTACCAAATTTATTTGATCAAAAATAAATTTAAAAAAACTGCAGAACAATCATACTCAAAATATTGTTTGAAAATTAGAAATTCTACTTTACTATTCTAAAAGTCAAAAAGCGGGATAAAGCGGGATGAAGCGGGACTTTTGTTTAAAAAGCGGGATAGAAATTCAAGGCGGGATGAGACATCAAAAAGCGGGATAATCCCGCCAAAAGCGGGATGGTTGGTCAGGTTATGTATACACAAATTTTCAGATCCTGAAAAATTTTACGGTTTTAATGCCATCTAATGTTTTCCAAGGCAATTTCTCAAAAATTTTTCATATAGAAAAATTATTATTGTTGGACTCAATTTTAAAAGAAAAATCTCCATATTCAGAGACACATTTCCTATAGAAAAATTCTCAGAATCTGCCAACAGAAAAATTTTCAGATTCTGAGAGATTATTCTTACAAAATTGTTTTCTACATATAGGAAAGTTATAAACCATTTTTCCTATAAGAAAAAAAAAGATTCTAAAAGATTTTTCAAACAAAGAAATCCTCATATTCTTAAAAATTTTTCCATAAAAAAAAGTCTAAGATTCGAAAATATATTTCCGCATAGAAAACTAAGATTCTAAGACGTTTTCCTCTAGAAATGTTATCCGATTCTGAGAAATTTATTTGTAGAAAAACTCTTTTCAGTTTCTTAAACATTCTTAGTTGCTGAGGGATTTTTTTATATAGAAAAGTTATAAGACATGTTTCCTAAAGTTTGAGATATATTTCAATCAAAAATTCTTACATTCAGAATCAAATACTTAAGTATAAAGATATTTTCTAAAGACAAAGTCTTGACTACTGAGACATTTTTCTATAAAAAATATTTGAGATAATACTTTTTCCTTAGAAAATGATAAGAAAAGTTATTCGGTTCGAAAATGTCCACGACTCTATTGACATTTAAGTTTCTCATATGAAATTTCATAAATTCTGAAACATTTTATCCTGAGGATGCATATAACACATATAACTCTCTTTAGGGGTTTTTACCTTTTTTCGTTCTAGGGTTTTTTATCTTTTTATACCCTCCACTCTAGTGATAGAGGGTATATATAAGTTTGTCATTCCGTTTGTAACACCTCGAAATATTGGTCTAGGACCCCATAAAGTATATATATTCATGATCCTCGATCGATTTTAAGACGATCTAGCGATGTCCGTCCGTCCGTCCGTCCGTCCGTCCGTCCGTCCGTCCGTCTGTCCGTCTGTCTGTCTGTCTGTCTGTCTGTTGAAAACACGCTAACTTTTGAAAGACTTTACGGAGGCTCCTGAAGTTTGGCATATATGTTGGGCATTTACCTGGTCAGGTTGGTATTGCAATCCAGCAAAATCGGTCCAGTGGTTCAAAAGTTATGAGCAAAAGACTGAATTTCGGCAAGGGTTTTTCGTGAATTTATGAGATAAAAAGCACTATAACTTTAGAAAAGCAATTCTGAGGATGCTGAAGCTTGGCATATACATTTGTCGTTTCTCCAGCCTAGTTCATATTGAATTTCACCCAAATCGGTCCAGTGGTTCAAAAGTTATTAGCGAAACCGTGAATTTCAGATTAGCTTCACCTTAAATTCACGTGTTGAAAACCCGTTAAACCTGTTTTAGAAACATTGGTAAGTCACAAAAATATTTTACAACGTATTTTTGTCACTCAAAAATATTTTTATACCAAAACAAAAAAAAAGTACACTCGAAAAAAATTTTACACTCAAAAAAAAAAATTAGTAAATTATTTTTTTTTTTTGTCAAAAATTACTAAAAAAAAATGTTTTACACAAAATAAATAAACTGTTATTTTTTTAAGCCAGAAAATTTACTATCACTTAAAATGGGCATTGTGGAGGGTATTCATAGATTCGGCCAAGTCGAATTTAACTTTTCTACTTGTTTCTTTCTACCTTCTTTCTTTACCCTTCCTTTTTTCCTTTCTCTCTTTCTTTCTTTCTTTTTTTCCTTTTTTCCTTTTTTCCTTTCTTTTTTTTTTTTGAAATCGTTTTGGGGGGGGGAGAAATCCCATTCTCCCCCCCCCTGGATCCGCGCCTGAGCCTAATAGTGTTGACAGTGAAATCTGACAAGTTCCGAAACACGTGTCGATAGAGTCTTGCAAAAATTGCCAACATAAATAAATTTAAAACAGGAGAATATTTTTTTTTTTAATTATTCTATGTGAATATCATGGTTTTAATTAGTAAATTAAATAATTACCTCGAGCTGGAATAAACTTGCTCAAAATATAACATTTTCTCATAAAACAATTATTATTTTTTAATACAATTAAATCAGAGTTTTCTAGAATGCTTAAAAGTTTTCCGAATTGTTAAAATTTGTTCTCGATTTATTTCCTGTAAGTATTTAAAATACCCATTGTAGGGTTTCTGAACGATGAGCATAATGTTTTCAAATCAATTGAAGGGCTTATTGCAGAAACATGATAAGCCACCCGATTTCGAAAACTGATATTATATGCTCATTCTACTCCCAAATACCATACCAATACCCACTGAAAAGATCTAAGCTTAATTCCCATAAATTCCAGCTCCAGACGCCAAGTCACTTTTTACAATACGACTTTATTGTCAAAATTTTTTACTCAAAAACTTGATAAGCCACCACAAAAAATTCACACCTCTGACTAAAAGGTAAATTGTGATGAATATAGAAGCAAAAGTAATCATTTTTTGGGTTGTAGAGATGACAATAGGGTAGACAATGATTTTTGCCAACGGATGCTGAAGTAAGTTTAAAATCCAGCGGGATATGATTTTTTTTCATTTTGGTGGCTTATCATGTTATTGCACAAAAAAAAATATCATTCAAAATGTGATGGTTTATGAAGTTTTTGCTCGTCAATAATACTGAGATTTAAGCTGTCCAAAAAAAATGGATCCTGAAGTTTTTCTGCCTAGAATTAGTCATTTCTAAGTGAGTGGTCACATTCATGAGAACTCTTGATTAGAGATTAGACATATGAAAAAAACACGCATATACAACTAACCTTACTTGATAGTTAGGATTATACATTTTAGGTAAAGCTGTGTTTCTTTCAAACATTGGATTAAGCTCTTTATGTATTTAACTTTTAAAAAATAATGTTATCCAATCATCAAATTATATCTACCTTATTTTTAAGTGTTCCTGCTGCACCTAAAAATTTTAATAAAAATTACAATACTGAATACTATTACTTTTTGCGAAAAGACAAATGTTTTAATTTTTTGCAATAATAAGACATTGTTTAGACACATCTCTTAATTATCTGCTAGTAGTCCTTCATCACTAATTAAAAGAAAAACTATAGGTAAAACCGTGATACATTCCGATTATTTTTTGGATTTAAAAAAATATATTTTAATTTTCTGCAATAACTTGATAAGCCGCTGGCTTATCTACTTTTTGCATAAAATTTAAAAAAGGAATTTTTATACTGAAAACAAAAAAGTTCAATATATTAGTTTTGAATAAAAGTTCTTCTTTATCATTGCAAAGCACTTATTACCTCAGTATTTTCGATTTATTTTCGGTGTTTAATGACTCTTATCAATTTTGTATAATGATTTTTCGTGGTTTTTAGTCATAATGGATACATTATATGAGCCTCCATTATTCATTAAAAACGCATGTTTATCAGTTGTGGCTTAAAATACAACGGAATTCTTTGTTTGAAAAATAGTGGGCTTATATAGTTTTTGGAAAAAAAAAATTTAAAATTTTTTTAATTTCAAAACAAAATTTCTTAGCATTTTAGTTGTTACCAAAAATGCAGTTCTATATTTGCATAAAGTTTATAGGCGCAGTTGTGTTAAATTGTTTTCGAAAAATCACAATACTATTATTATAATTTTTTTGTTTTAATTTCTTGCAATTATAGACATTTTTTAGACAAAAGTTTTAATTATCTGCTAGTAGTCCTTTATCACTAATTAAAAGAAAAAGTATAGGTAAAACCTTCATACAAACTCTTTTTTTTGATTAAAAAATTTGTTTTTTTAATTTTCTGCAATAACTAAATAAGCCGTGGTGGCTTATCTACTTTTTGCATAAAATTTATAAAAGAAATTTTTGTATTGAAAACAAAGAGGGCTAGTATTTTAGTTTTGAATAAAAAGATGTATTTTATCATTGCATACCATTTATTAGAGCAGTATTTTCGATTATCAGTTTTCTGTAATAACTTTTCGTTATTTATAGTCATAATGGGTACATTATATCAGTCTCCATTAATCATTAAAATCATTTGTTCATCAATGGATGCCTAAAATACTACGGAAATCTTTGTTTAAAAAAAAGTGGGCTTATCTATTTTTTGGAAAAAAAAGTTGAAAATTTTTTTATTTTCAAAATAAAATTTGTAAGTATTTTAGTATTAAACAGAAATGTTGTTCTATCTTTGGATAAAGTTTATAGGCGCTGTTTTTTAGATTGTTTTCGAAAAAATCATAATACTGAATATTATTATTTTTTGGAAAAAAATTTTTGTTTCAATTTTTTTCAATATTTTTAAGAGAAAACTTTTATTTATCTGCTAGTAGTCCTTCATCACAAATTAAAAGAAAAATTTTAAGTAAAACCTTGATACATAATGATTTTTTTTTTTAATTTTCTGCAATAACTTGATAAGCCGTGGTGGCTTATCTACTTTTTGCATAAAATTTATAAAACATATTTTTATAATCAAAACAAAAAATTTCAGTATTTAATTTTTTAATAAAAGTTATATTTTATCATTGCTTACCATTTATTAGCGTATATTTTTAGTGTTTAATGACACTTATCAACTTTCTGCAATAACTTTCTGTGATTTCTAGTCATAATAGATACATTATGCGAGTCTCCCTTAGACACTTAAAACTTGTGTTAATCATTAAATCGTATGTTCATCAATGGATGCCTAAAATACAACGGACACTTTTGTTTAAAAAAGTGGGCTTATGCAATTTTTGCAAAAAAAAATGGAAAATTTTTTTATTTTCAAAATAAAAACTGTTATATTTTAGTTATGGAAAATAGTTATTTCTATCATAACATAACGTTTAAAAGCGCAATATTTTCGAAATAAAAGAATAAATGCTTTCCCAGCAAAAACTGTATTACCTTTCGAATTGCATTTTCTCTTACATTTATACGGAAAAATGACACATGTAAATACTTTTAGTCACAAAAGTATAGATCGCATAATTCTTCTTCTATAATATATAATATAGTCATCAAATACACAGTAAAAAGTTTTGGGTTAATTTTAATTCCTAGCTGGTGTGTATATATAACAATGCCAAAAATAATTTAATTTATTCCATAAAAAGTTTACTTTTAAAGAGATAAAAAGAGAGTGAGAGAATAGATTTTGAATTTATTTTTGGGTGTTATAATAAAACCAAAATATGGAAATAATTTTACACCTAAACAGGTGTTTATTTGAACAAGGCAGGACTTAAATTTCTCCAAAAGTAAATAAAACAAATGTAAGGTTATGTTTTTAATATTTTTGTGTATTGAATACAAATACAGACCAAATACATGAATAAAGTCAAAATCCAGAGGACTGTTGATTTGTCACCCAAACTCAGCACTACTCTGCATAAAACAAACTGCTACTGCTTCTATATTAAGAAATTATTCCTGGGGGTAGGCACCGTCGCACTATGCTTCGACCCATGGACAAAAATCAAAAAAAAAAAATTTGTCTCAAATTGTGTTTAAATACAGATTTTTTGAAAGATAATAAGGTATCTCAAATAAATATTAACAAAAATATTTTTTCTGATTGCTTTTGCCACCACGAGAGGGCGCTAAACTCAGAGAATTTTATGTAAAAATGACTTAACATGAAAATGTGTTTGAGTTGTTTCACAAAAATAATTCTCAAAAATCCATTTTTAGTAAAATGTTTCGAAATTTTGTTTTCAAGTACTTTGATATATTTGTAATTTAATTAAAATATAGAATTTTGCATATATTTACAAAAAAAAATATTTTTTATTGCGCAGAAAAGCAAATTTTTCTGTTAAAAATCCAAAAATTACTAAAGTTTGATGGAGTTTAAAAAAAAATTATATAAAATTATATATTTTTTTCGTCGATTTTTTCTTAGTTTATACTCTTGTCTAACAGCGTATTCAAAAATTAGGGCCCACTTTTGACCACAATTTAAAAAAAATGCGATTTTGTAAATGCCTAAATTCATGATTTTTACTCAAAATTCAGGCATTTCACAGTATTTAATATCATTGTGCAACACGATTTTATGTTTTAAATGGGTAAAAAAGCAAAATGTAAATATATTATTAGTAGACCAAAACCCTCGAAGAATTTCGAAAATTTAGCTCGAGTTTTTTTTATGGCCCACTGAAGTTTTTAATTTTTTTTTTTCAAAGGCGCTCAGAAGAAGTCATTCAGAATAAGTAAAAAATATTAAATTTAATTGTGTGCTAAATGAGGTTAATTGATGTCTTCGGTAAAATTGGATGACGGTTCTTTTCTAAGAATATATTAACCCTCTCTCTCCCATTTTTGGGGTCATTTTAGTCCCTTTTCCAAATACGCTCGTAGAATAACACTTACACTTTCAATTAAAGGGTTAACAAGTTATACAAAAATTTTATTATTAGTTGTAAAAGACCAAAAGTTCATGAGATAAAAGCAAAATGCTTAAAAAAGTAAAATTTTTTATTTTAAATTGTTAAATTGTATTTCACCAAAATCGTGTGAAATAATTTAAAATAATGTAACAAATGTACTTCTAAGCTTACTGTTAATAGATGTATTTAGTAAAATTTGATGTTTCTTTTTTCTTAGCACATATTAACCCTCTATCTCCAATTGTCAGGGGTCATTTCAGTCCATTTTTAGAATATTCTTATGAAAACCACTTAAACGTGTGTTTAAAGTGTTAAAATGTTCTACAAACATTTAGTCGATTTTTTTAATCATTCCAATCGCCTTATTTTAAAGACCTCAAAACAATTCATGGGTTTTGGTTTACAAATGGCATACTTTCATTTTCGTTTTGTTCAATATACGATACACTCCGTGAAAGTGACCCCAAATTTGTTGCACAGTGTTTTTTACTGAAAAATTATAAATTATAAGAAACATTAAAAAAGTAATTATAAGAAACATTAAAAAAGGACTAAAATGACCCATTAAAATGGAAGATAGAGGGTTAATATGTTCTAACAAAAGAACTGCCATTAAATTTCACTGTAGAGAAGTATAAATATTTTTTATCTCAGTACACAGAAAAAAATATGGAGGAAACAAATTTGAGTAATCACTTGTTTAATTTAAAAAAAAAATTTGAGTAATTTTTTAATTGACGCAATTAAAAATTTACTCAAAAATTTAAAATAAAATTTGAGTAAATAATTTAATACAAATTTAATATTTTTTTTTATTTTTTTTTTTTTCTCTTGGTGTTTTGAATTCTCATTTAGTTTATTGTTTTTTGTATATGAGGCATTCCACACCAAATGTCCCGCTACAGAAAAACATGTGTCCCGTAAATTTCTGAATAGGTTGTTTGGATAGCCCTATATGTAACTAAGAAAATTGCGTTTTTGGTTTTTCAAATTTTCGAAAACTGGGCTTAGGAGGCGTGGTCAAATATTGGAAAAATGGTTAAATTTGTTGCGAGTTGCCTTGATTAAATATTTATCACATTAATACGGAATGCACCACAATGTCAAAAATTTACGTTCTTATATAGTTTTGTATGGGCTATCGATTAAAATTTTTTGTTTTGGAAAATTTTCAGAACCCGTTCTGAAATTTTCCATTTTTTAAAAAAGTCAATTTATCAAAAATCCGGCCACTTTTTTTTTTCTTTTTTATTTATTTTTTTAAAAGTTTAGATGTTTGTCCATCCACACAAAAAAAAATCAGAAACACGTTCATCTTTTTTTTCGAGAAAATCGCATTTGAACTTTAAATTTAATAACAATTTTGTTATTTGCTTGTATTTCTTTGTTTTAAAGTTGCGAATGAGTAATATTAATTGCATAAATATTCGTCATACGCTCTGTTGACACAAGAAAATACAAGCAAATTACAAAATTGTTATGAAATTTAAAATTCAAATGCGATTTTCTCGAAAAAAACGAAAAATACATTTCTAATTTTTTTTGTGTGGATGGACAAACATCTAAACTTTAAAAAAAAAAATTTAAAAAAAGAAAAAAAAGTGGCCGGATTTTTGATAAATTGACTTTTTTAAAAAATGGAAATTTCAGAACGGGTTCTGAAAATTTTTCTTGGAAAAAAATTTTAATCGATAGCCCATACAAAACTATATAAGAATGTAAATTTTTGAGATTGTGGTGCATTTCGTTTTAATGTGATAAATATTTAATCAAGGCAACTCGCCACAAATTTGACCATTTTTCCAATATTTGACCACGCTTCCTAAGCCCAGTTTTTGAAAAATTGAAAAACCGAAAACGCAATTTTCTAAGTTCCATATAGGGCTATCCATACAAGCTATTCAGAAGCTTATGGTACACGTGTTTTTTTTTCGCTGGACATTTGGTGTGGAATGCCTCATATGTATATGAAAGTTTGAAATCATCTTTATAAAATTTTACTTTGTCTTGAAGACATAAGTATATTTGGTAAAGTTTGTAAAAGCAATTTTTTTGGAAAAAAAAAATAGAAACTTTTTAAATTTTTTAAAAAAATAGTTTGATACATTTTGAGTGAATTTTTACTTGACACAATTAAAAAGTTACTTAAAAATATTAAAAAATTTTGAGTAAAGATTTAATTGTGTGAATTAATAATTTACTCAAATTTTTTATTAAGCATTTAATAATTTTTTATTAAAAGTTTACTCAATACTATTAAATCGTTTACTGGTGGAAAATTGAGTAATTTTTTACTCAATAGTATTAAAAATTTACTCAAATTTTTTTTTTATTTTTTTCTGTGTAGTTTTTTAGTACATTTTTCGACTTATTTCCATCTACTTTGGTAAACGCTATTTAACAATATGTGATACTTAACAATTTTACTTTTTAAAGCATTTTGATTATATCGCACGATCTTTTGGCATTTCACAACCCCTAGTAAAATTTGATGCTTAACATTTTTGTAGAACATATTAACTATTTAAACGCACGTTTTACTTAGTGTTGTTCTACGAGCATATGTAAAAAAAAGACAAAAATGACCCCTAAAAATGGGAGATAGGGGGTTAACGTATTCTAAAAAAAGAACCGCCATCAAATTTTACTATAGACATTAGGGTGGCAGCTAAATTTCAACTTTGGATTTTCAACATCTCCCGGGCGGAATATTGTGCCACATGGTCTAAAACTGATGTGGAAAAAATTTCAGCTAAATCGGATAACTTTAACCCGTGCCCCTTTGAGGTCAAAGTTCAAATGATAAAAAAAAAAAATTTCCATACAAGCAAAAAAAAAAAATTCGTTTTTTTTTTTTTTTTTTTTTTAATATTAGTTTGCTTTATTAGCTTATTAACGACAAAAAATCTCATTTCGATCGGACAAGATTTTCAGTTTCTAAAGTGACTTCGAAAAAAAAAATTTGAGGCTTGTTAGGGGCTTACTCTAAAAAATTTTCAAAAAATTTTTTTTTTAGTTTTGATAAGCACACATTAAAGATTTTTCGTTTCTCTTAATACCAGGTTTTTTAAATTTTTTTAAAAAAAATTTTTTCGACATCGCATTTTTGTTCTAAATTGGGGTAAAAAACTGGAAAAAATGCAGTTTTTGGCCCTATTTAAGAGCATAATTACAATGTCCCAGAAAGAAAAAAAATTATAGATTACTCCAAAAAAATTATTTTTTTTTTTTTTTAGCTCTGACAAGCAAACATTAAAGATTTTACGTCGCTCTTGATAACAGTTTTTTTTTTTTTTTTTTTTTTTGAAGTTTAGTTCTAAATTGGGGCCAAAAGCTGCAAAAATTTAGCTTTTGGCCCTATTAAAAAACAAAATTACGACGTCACAAAAAATGTTTAAAAAACCTATTATTAAGAGTGACAAAATATCTTTAATGTATGCTTGTCAAAACTAAAAAAAAAAATTTTTTGAAAATTTTTTAGAGTAAGCCCCTAACAAGCCTCAAATTTTTTTTTCGAAGTCACTTTAGAAACTGAAAATCTTGTCCGATCGAAATGAGATTTTTTGTCGTTAATAAGCTAATAAAGCTAACTAATATGAAAAAATAAAAAAAAAAAAATCGAAAAAAAAATTTTTTGCTTGTATGGAAAATTTTTTTTTTATCATTTGAACTTTGACCTCAAAGGGGCACGGGTTAAAGTTATCCGATTTGGCTGAAATTTTTTCGACATCAATTTTAGACCATGTGGCACAATATTCCGCCCGGGAGACATCAATATTAATACAAAAAAATTGCTCCATACATTTCGCTGCCACCCTAATAGACATGTATAAACATTATGTAGCTCAGAAGTTGATTTAATACATCTCTTTGAACTTTTTTAGACGACTTTAAAAATAAAAATAACTTATTTTTCAAAAAAGGATGTTTTTATATTTTCCATACTACTAATCCGATTTTGCCCAAATTTGGCATTAATATATATCTAAGGAATATTAATTTGCTTACAAAGTTTTTTTACGATCGGACAATTTTCGTAGGTGTTATAGCGTTTTAAAGAAAAAGGATATATGGCAGGACCTTGAGTCCTTGCTCCGATTTAAGTGAAAATGTATACATACGTTGCAAGTTGAATGTGTATCAGCATGACCACTTTTTGTAATTTTGTGGGCATTATTGAAGCTAAAATTATTTTTTTCAATTTCAGGACACATGGGCGGTAGGCGTGTCCTTGCACCGATTTTTCCAAAAATTCATATTTTTCTTAACTAAGACGTTTTATGCACGTGTACCAAATTTCAAAAATATGTGACAACTCCTTCTATTTTTGTCCCTTCGTTATATGGGAACGAAGCACTGTGCGTCGTGGTCTAAAAATTCCATCTCTCTGCCTTCTGCTTCAATATTCAGCTGGCCTAAAAGTAAAGTTAACCAAAAATCAATTAAAATGATTGATAAACGTTTGTAGTCAATACTTACTTGACATTTATATTTCGGTCGGAGTAAAATCTTCACTTTCTGGATCACAAATTTTGATAATATAAAGATTTTACTTTTGTGTACATTGCTAACCTCTTTTCTCACTTCCATTGAATGAATAAGCATTTTTTGTTCACTCAATATGACAGCTGTTTTTAATTCCTTGTTAAGTGTTTATCTTAAACTTGATGAAATACAATTTTTTGATGACGTTTGACGTTTATTTTTTATAGGTTTTAAATAGGTTTTAAATATAACCCAACACTTTTTACTGTGTACCAAAAAAGAATCGCGAAATTGCATTAATAAACTTTGTTTTAAACCTTGATAAATACTGATTTTTGTTCGTGATTTGTAGTCATAGTGTATGCATAATATGAGTCTCCGTTAATCATTAAAAACTCATGTTCATCAATGGATCCCTAAAATATAACGGAAACCTCTGTTTAAAAAAAAGTGGGCTTATCTAGTTTTTGGAAAAAAAATATTGAACATTTTTTTATTTTCAAAATAAAATTTCTTAGTTATTTAGTATCAAACAAAAATGTAGTTCTTTCTTTGGATAAAGTTTATAGGCGCAGTTTTTTTTAGATGATTTTCGAAAAATCATAATATTGAATATTATTATTTTTTACAAAGAAAAAAGTTTGTTTTAGTTTTTTGCAATCATAATATATTTTTTTGACAAAACTTTTAATTAGCAGCTACACAGAACAAATTTTGTACATAAATAGTATGAACCCCATTCATTGACTTTAGTTTATACTATTCATGAACAAATTCATACTATTTATAAATGTGTTCTTTAAAAATTCAAATTTCCAAAAAATAAACAAAACAAGTTAGTTTGAAATAAAAAAAATTGTCAAATAATTTTTTTTCTGTTATTTTGTTATGGGAAATATGCAATATGCCGCAAATATTTTAGCATGGAAGATGAAAAGGTAAGTGCAAGGTATTTATAAAATTGGGTACATTTCTTTTCATTAAGCGATGTCTTCTAAATTCTTTTTAGGGTGCACCTAAACCAGAGAGGTCTTTAAACACCTATATCAATCCCTATTTTGACTCGTCTTCTGCCACCAATTGCCGAATATGATGGATAAAATGTTGAAGCTGTTCCTGAAGAATATGACAAAACTAAATTTCAGGTTTTATTTAGATTTTGCGTTACTTTTTTGCAAGTTTAAAAAAATAAATATTTATACATAAATATGTAATAAAACTCATCTTAAATGATGCAAAATTAACGGGTGTTTGTGTTATTGATCATATAATTGGCAACATTTTTAATTTATTGCAGAAAAATCGAAAAAATATTTTAAAAAAAAATCTAGAATTTGTTCATAATATGTATGAACACAATCATACTGTGAATAAAAATGTTTTGGGAAAAAAAAGTCATGTACAATTCATACAGTGTATGAAAAAATTAATTCCAAATATGAACTTTTTTTTTCTGTGTAGTAGTCCTTAATCACTAATTAAAAGAAAAATTAAAACCTTAATACATAATAATTTTTTTTTTGCTTAAAAAAAATATTTTTTAATTTTCTGCAATAACTTGATAAGCCATGGTGGCTTATCTACTTTTTGCATAAAATTTATAATATAAATTTTTATATTCAAAACAAAGAACTCAGTATTTAAGTTTTGAATAAAAACTTTTATTTTATCTTTGCATACCATTTACTAGAGCAATATTTTAAATTTATTTTTAGTGTTTAATGACTCTTATCAATTTTTTGCAATAACATTCTGTGATTTCTAGTCATAATATTTACATTATACGAGTCTCCCTTAATCATTAAAAACTCATGTTCATCAATGGATGCCTTAAGTACAACCGAAACCTCTGTTTAAAAAAAAAAGTGGGCTTATTTAGTTTTTGGAAAAAAAAATTGAACATTTCTTTATTTTCAAAATAAATTTTTTTAGTTATTTAGTATCAAACAAAAATGTAGTTCTATCATTGGATAAAGTTTATAGGCGCAGTTTTTTAGATAATTTTCGAAAAATCATAATACTGAATATTATTATTTTTTGCAAAAAAAAAATGTTTGTTTTATTTTTTTGCAATCATAAGATATTTTTTAAACAAAACTTTTAATGAGCAGCTAGTGGTTCTTAATTACTAATTAAAAGAAAAATTAAAACCTTGATACTTAACAATTTTTTTTTTTGCTTAAAAAAAAATATTTTTTTTATTTTCTGCATTAACTTGATAAGCCATGGTGGCTTATCTACTTTTTGCATAAAATGTTTAAAATAAATTTTTATATTCAAAACAAAGAACTCAATTTTTAAATTTTGAATAAAAAGTTCTATATTATCTTTGCATACCATTTACTAGAGCAATATTTTAAATTTTTTGCAATAACATTCTGTGATTTCTAGTCATAATAGATACATTATACGAGTCTTTCTTAATCATTAAAAACGTATGTATAAGTTTTTACATTTTTTTTTTTTGGGTTAAATACAACGGAAACCTTTGTTTAAAAAAATTGGGCTTATGCAGTTTTTGCAAAAAAAATACATTTTTTTTCCAAAATAAAAACTTTTGTATTTTAATTTTGAAAAAGTTATTTCTATCATAACATAAAGTTTAAAAGCGGAGTATTTTCGAAATAAAAGAAAAAAGTCTTTCCCAGCAAAATCCTTTTGGATTGTACCACATGTGAGTACTTTTAGTTAAAAGTGATTAATTTTGGCACTTTGCTGTATAACTGTAATAGGAAGTTTAAGCAGAAATGAAATACAGTTTATGCTGGGTTTGTTTTTTATTTTAATTGAAAAAAAAATCTAATAAATTAAATGCAAAAACTTGAAAGGGCACCTTGTTTAAAGTATTGGTTTTTGTTGTCTTCTAGCCATTCTTTAATGGTGACATGATCGTAGTCGTGTTTAATCGCTTTAAATTAGACAAACATGTGGTGAATATAATACTGAATTTTAATACTTAACATTAAATCTAAACTTCCACAAATTTATTTATTTTTGCAAATACGCCTATTGCAAAAATAAATAAATAAACGGCGATAATAAACCATATCTTAATTTAAAATACTTAATCAATATTTTTTTTTTTTGAAAATAAAAAACATTTTTTTTCTGCAATAACTTGATAAGACACATTTTTTTTTTTTGAAATAATGGGTTTCCCCTGTTTTCACATCATTCATCGTCGGTTATATGGTAATAGTCCATCTTAATTACTATTTACAAGTGTTTTGATTATAATCTGATGAAACCCCTATTTTCTACATTTTTTTTTAACTCTAAAGTCGATTTACTCAAAATTTTTATTTTGTGGCTTATCAAGTTTTTGCAATAAGCCCTTCAATTGTATAAAATTTAAAGTATTGTTGTTTGTTTGTTGACAGCTCAATTAATGTATAATGGCTGTAAATGTTGATTTATATTAAATAATCGTTATTATTCATTTATTTTTTCTTTTTTAAAAACAATAATTAAGTATTATTTAATAAAAATACATCAACGCGTTTTTTCTTTATTTCGTAAAAAAAAAAATCCATTTAATATTAATTATGCAAAAGTTGTACAAACAGGACTTAAAATTTTCCAACAAAATGAAAGAACAAACAATTATAAATTACACGAAATCATGGGATGGAGATGGTTATGGTATTCGATTTCAATATTTATCTTTAGTTTTTTTTTTTTTTTCGAAAAGAGATACTTTTATATTTTACACAGAGTGTATTTGAAAGTTATTAATATTCAACTGTCATAATATTCCATTATTGTTTTCATAATTATTGTTATTTTAATATTTATGTTGGAATGTAACATTCAAAAATTGGCAGATTAAATATTATACGATTATATTTTAAGTAGCTTTATTGTACATAGCTCGAGGTCATTATTTCCTTTAATTGTTAAAACCATGATATTTTCATAGAATAATTTTCAACAAAATTGTTTTTCTGTTGTTAAATTTATTTATTTTGGTAGTTTTTGCAAGACTTAATTGACACGTGTTTCGGAAATTGTCAGATTTCATTGTCAAGATTATTTAGCAAATAAAAAAACCCTATTATACAAGTTGCAAAGGAATTAAATGACAAATCAATGATGATCCAACTAAAATATTAAATCATATTCACTCCCATTGGGGATTAGAAGACGAAAATTGTACCATCGTAGTAAGATCACGATCGTCAAATAACCAAAAAACAACTATTAAAAACAGACATATGTACATAACGATTATCCTTGGTAATAATATATGCAAGAATTAATCGCCACTTGTTTCGGAATTTGTCAGATTCCATTGCCAAGATTATTTAGCAAATATAAAAACCCTATCATACAAGTAGCAAAGATAATTTAAATGTTAATATTAATATTTAAGTCTGAACATTAGCGATTTGTTATTTAAATTCCCTTTGCTACCTGTAGTATAGGGTTTTTATATTTGCTAAATAGTCTTGGCAATGGAATCTGAGAAATTCCAAAACACGTGGTGATTAAGTCTTGCAAAAATAACCGAGATAAATAAATTCAAAACAGAAAAACAAATTTCATTAATATTATTCTATGAGAATATCATAGTTTTAATAAGTAAAGGAACTAATGACCTCGAGCCAGAATAAATCTACTCAAAATATAATATTTTAGAAGCTGAATCAAACAAGTTTTAAAAGAAAACATATTCGGAATTTTATAAGTATTTTTTGTTCAATGTAAAAAATTATTTTTTTTTTTGCCAAAGATAAACGCCAACCCCCCCCCCCCCCCCCTCTCCCCAAATCAGCTCTTCAAAAAGCATTTTTCTAGAGGTATGTTATAAAGAAATTCAAAAATTTCCTGATTTGCTAACGTATCGAAATAAATTTATTTTAAGTGTTAATACTTAAAGGTCAATATTTTTTATAATTTCAAAAAGCTTTTTTTTCTAAATTTCTTTCACATTTCCCCGCATTTTTAATTGTCTAATCTATCAACTTCTTTAAACAAAAAAAAAAAATAATCCAACAATTATAATGAGCTTATTATATCATATTTTTAAAAACAAAATATCTTTTTCTTTCTATACATTTGAAAAAAAAAAAACACAAGTAGAAAAGTTAAATTCGACATGGACGAATCCATAAATACCCTCCACAATACCCTTTTCAGTGATAGTAAATTTCCTAACGTGAAAAAACTAACTGTTCTGATTAGAAATTTTTTATTTTAAGTAAAAAAAAACTTTTTTTAATCAAATTTGTAACAAGTAGGAAAGTTAAATTCGACTTTGCCGAATATATGAATACCCTCCACAATGCCTTTTTTAAAGGATAGTACATTTTTATCGTGAAAAAAAAATTAACAATTTTGATTAGAAATATTTTATTTTGAGTAAAAAACTCTTTTTTGTCATTTAAAAAAAAAAAATAATAAAAATTACAACTTTTTTTTTTGAGTGTAAAACTTTTTTCGAGTGTAATGTTTTTTTACTGTAAAAATATTTCTGAGTGAATGCTAAAAACTAATTTTCTTTTTTTGAGTGTAAAATATTTTTCGAGAGTTATTTTTAAGTTACCAATGCTTTAAAAACTACACAAGTTTAAAAAGCATTGCTTTAAAACTAAAAAAAACAAGTAGAAAAGTTAAATTTGACTTTGCCGAATCTATGAATACCCTCCACAATGCATTTTTTTTAAAGGATAGTACAATTTTTAACGTGAAAAAATTAACAATTTTGATTAGAAATATTTTATTTTGAGCAAAAAACTCTTTTTTTGTCATTTAAAAAAAAAAAAAAAAATTACTAATTTTTTTTTTTTTTGAGTGTAAAATTTTTTTCGAGAGTAATGTTTTTTTTTACTGTAAAAATATTTCTGGGTGAATGCACGTACGTATGTACACAAAATATTGTCATTTTTGTAAAGAACAAAAAAAACTACATTTTTTTTTGTGTAAAATTTTTTTTGAGTGTAAAATTTTTTTGAGTGTAAAATTTTTTTTTGAGTGTAAACTTTTTTTCGAGTGTAAGTTACCAATGCTTTTAAAACTAAACAAGTTTAAAAAGCATTGCTTTAAAATTAATCAAGTTTGAAAAGCATTGTTTAGTTACCACCAATGCTTTTAAAACTTGTTAAAACACGTGGCATTTTAGATGAAACTAATCTGAAATTCAGGGTTTTGCTTATAACTTTTAAACCACTGGACCGATTGAGCTGAAATTTAATACCAAACAGACCTGGGGAACGGGAAAGATACATGCCAAGCTTCAGCAGTCTCATTATTGTCTTTATAAAGTTATCGTGTTTTTTATCTCGTAAATTCGCGAAACACCCTTGCCGAAATTTACTCTTTTGCTCATAACTTTTGAACCACTGGACCGATTTGGCTAGATTGCAATACCAACCTGACCAGGTAAATGACCAACATATAAGCCAAGCTTCAGTTGCCTCTGTAAAGTCTTTCAAAAGTTAGCGTATTTTCTACGGACGGACGGACAGACGGACGGACGGACATCGCTAGATCGACTTAAAATCGATCGAGGATCATAAATATGTATACTTTATGGGGTCCTAGACCAATATTTCGAGGTGTTAAAAACGGAATGACAAACTTATATATACCCTCTATCACTAGAGTGGAGGGTATAAAAACATGTAGAAAAGTTAAATTCGGCTTGGACGAATCCATGGATACCCTCCACAATGCCCTGTTTAAGTAATAGTAATGACGTGAAAAAATAACAGTTTTGATTAGGTTTTTTTTTTTTTAAGTAAAAAAAAACTTTTTTTGTCAAATTTGTAAAAAAAAAAATGACCAAATTTTTTTTGAGTGTAATTTTTTTTTTTTGAGTGTAAAATTTTTTTTTAATGGAATTTTTTTTTGTTTTTCGAGTGTAATTTTTTTTTTTAGTGTAAAAATATTTTTGACTGACAAAAAAAATCCAGACCAGGAAAACGACAAATATTTGTATCAAGCTTCTTCAGCCCCAATATTGTCTTCCGAAAGTAAGCGCGAAAAACCGTTGCCGAAATTCACTCTTTTGCTTTTAACTTTTGAATCACTGAACCGCTATTGCGCATTGCCTGTCTAGGAAAATAGCAACGGTGGAACGGACGTAAGGACATCGCTACACTCAAAAAAAAGCTTGAAAAATTACAAGAAAAACTTGTAACTTTTTTTTGTTTGCTACCTCCTATTTGGCAAAAAATTCCTAGTAATTTTACAAGCTTTTTACCAATAATATTGTAATTTTTCAAGGTTTTTACCAATTAAATTGTAAATTTACAAATTTTTTGACACAATAATATTTACAAAGAGGTTTCGTAATTTTACTAGATTTTTTGCAACATACTATTTTACGAGAATTTCTAGTAATTTTACAAGCTTTTTACCAATAATTTTGTGATTTTACAAGCTTTTTACCAATAAAATTGTAAATTTACAGTTTTTTGACACAATTAAAATTACAAGTAATTCTCGTGAATTTATTAGATTTTTTTGGTAAATTATCTTGGAAATTTGTAAAATTACAAAAAAAAATGTAAAATTACAAAAAAAAAAATAAATTTCAATTTGTTGAAAAACAAGGAAAACTGTCAAATATTAGTTAAATGGGATTACGAGACTTTTCCAAGTAATTAGACAAAGTTTTTTTTTTGTGTGTAGATCGGTTTAAAATCGATCGATGATCATGAAAACTTTATGGGGTCCTAGTTTAATATCTTGAGGTGTTACAAACGGAATGACAAACTTATATATATACCCTCCATCACTAGAGTGGAGGGTATAAAAACATCAACACAAAAAGCACTGTATCATATTCTGTCATAACTTAATTTCCTTTTAAAATGAAACCACAAAAGGCAGACAGTTACAAACAAAAAACCCAAAAAGAATTTCGAGTAAAGTTAATTTACTAACATCAACATTATTATATTTTCACAAAAAAAAAAAAAAAAACAACGAGAAATGAATGTACTTAAAATACTTAAAGTAATTCTACCCAAAAAAAATTTATGAATTTTGAAATAAAGTTGGGTAGAATTTAGTTTAAACTCAAACAACAAAGTTGTTGAATACTTAATGACAAAGATTTAAGTATTTAAGTCTTATTGTCAGATACTGTAGCAATTATGAAGTTATGTTAAAGGATTGCAAAGAAGGATTTTGGAAATGTATAGCGATGATCTCCAAATGTTGCTGGAATTGAATGCATTTTCTAGTTTTTTTAGAAACAATTTAATAAAAGAGATTATTTCAATTTTAACTGTGATCTCAAATTTTTGCTATTTTAATTTTATTAGCAAATAAACTGAATTTAGAGTGTTTTGATTTTTTAAAATTTATAGCGATGATCTGCAGTTTCATCTTTAGTCTCGCTAAAGCCCTAGTAAGAGAATAAATCACAACTTAAATTTTTTTAAGGAAAATGTATACAAAAATCGATTTTTTTGGAAATTTATGCTTTAAAGCAGCGGTTACATACCTATGGTATGCGTACCACTAGGGGGTATGCGAAAATATCGGCGGGGGTACGCAAATTTTAGTAATTTTTACATTTGTTTTAGATTAGCCAATGGTGGTTCCGCATCTAGCTTCCAAAGTTTTCCATAACGTCAGGTTTTTGGAAAAAAGTTCACAAAAAAACTTATTTTTTTTTTGCATTTTAGAGAGCAATTTTGAGATATTTTTGGATGATATTTTGAGATCTGAACACTTGTTTTCGATTAACCTTTCGATGCTTATTCCGAATCTGGTTGCCAAATTTTTGAGAGCTTATAACTTTTCAATGGGTTGTGATAGAGTGGAAATTTTGGTACCATTTTGTTAAGTTCAAAATGCCCTTTCATCGTATATATTAAAAAAAAAACTTTCCAAAAAAATTTAAAAACATTATATTTCCGCCCCTGTGATGGGGCTGGTGAATCAATTGGTGAATTCAGAATTCGTTTTTTCTCTGCAGAAAAATCAGCTCAAAATCCGCGTTTTCAGATGCATTGAACAACCCAAAGGAGCGAACATTTTTCCAATAAAATACCACCATTGTTTTGATCTCCCCTAAATCTTTCAACAAATTATAATACATGCGGATCAAAAACTTAAAAATTACATCTAATATTTATATATGAAAACAAAAAAACTCGTTTGGGGGTACGCGGCTGAGCCACAAAGGTTGGTAACCGCTGCTTTAAGAAATAAATTGCAATTCAAATTTTTAAGAAAAAAAATATTGAAAAATAAATTTATAGCAACGGATTTTTGTGAAATATATAACGATGATATCCAATTACTCTAGCATGCTAGATTTGCTCTAGCACCTCTAGTAAAGGTATTCAATAATTGATGTTTTATAATTTTTAGATACGATCTCCAGTTTTTGCTTTTTTAGCTTTATAAACGAGTAAAATAAAGTTAGAGATTTTGTGAATAGATTTTTAGAAATTTATAGCGATGATCCGCAATATCAGCTTATGTCGCTCTTCTAGGCCTACACTCAAAAAAAAAACCTTGTAAAATGACAAGAAATGTTTGTAACTATTTTTTTGCTACCTCCTATTTTATGAGAATTCCTAGTAGTTTTACTAGCTTTTTGCAAATTATTTTGTAAAATTACGAGCTTTTTTGATTTTTACAAGTATTATAAAATTGTAACTTTTTTGCCGAATTTAAACTTACAAGGAATTCTCGTGAATTTACTAGATTTTTTGGTAAAATTATCTTGGAAATTTGTAAGATTACAAAAAATATTGTAAAATTACAAAAAAAAATTAAATTTTGATCGAAATTTTGTTTGTTAAAAAACAAGGAAAACTGTCAAATATTGGTAAAACGGTATTATGAGACTTTTTCTGGTAATTTGACAAAGTTTTTTTTTGTGTGTACACTCAAAAAAAACCTTGTAAGAGGCTATTCTCGTAAAATAGGAGGTAGGTAAAATTCTCGTAAAATTACAAGGATTTCCTCGTAATTTTAAATGCTCCAAAAATTGGTAAAATAACCAATTTTATTGGTAAAAATTTTGTCTTAAAATCGGAAAAATAAAAAAAATGGTAAACTTACAAGAAAAAATGTTTAAAAAAAATAGTAAATTTACAAACCAAAATGGTAAATTTAAAAAAAAAAAAATCTTAAACAATATAAATCCTCGTAATAAAATCATTTTTGTAAAATAACTGTTTTTTTTTTTTTTTATAAATTTACTAGAATCCTCGTAACAATTTTTTTAAAATTTTGCCAACTTTTTTTTTAAATATTTTTCAATAAAAAAAAAAAAAAATTGCCTGGGACTTGGAAAATTAAAAAAAAAAATAGAAAATTTACAAAAAAAAAATCGTGTAACATAATTTTTTTAAAATAACAGTTTTTTTTTGTAAATCAACTAGAATCCTCGTAATAAAAACTTTGTTGTAAAATTACAGTTTTTTTTGCAAAATAACTTTTCAAAATGGTAGAATACAATTACGAAAATAAATTTGTAAAATCACCAATAAAACTGTTGTCTCGTTTGAGCAAAGTACAAGATTTTTTGTTAAAAAACAAGGAAAATTGGTAAATATTGGTAGAACGGGATTACAAAGCATTTTACCAGGCGTTTACCAGTTTTTTTTTAGTGTAATTGGAAATCTATGGTATTTTCTGCTGGCTCAGCAGAGTTTATTTACTTTTTTTGATTGTAGTCTTTTAGTACAAGAGCGATATGTCAGTGAACTTTTTTCAAAAATAGGGTTTCTTTTTCATTAACTACATGTTTATCTTTTATTTACCCTTAGAATATCAATTAGTTATCCCTAAATTTAGTTGTGATTTTTGGTAGATAAATGTCAAAGTGTCATAATATAATAAAAACAAGTCAAATTTAAAGAAAAGAACAAAAGAAAGGGAAAATCTAATACCATTGTCAAACCATATGCATCTGGAAAAATTAAAATGTATAATTACCACAAGTAAGTGATGGTGATTGAAGAAAATATGCGGGTGTTTTAATTAGCTGCATATTCTCACACATACACGAACTCACAATCATTCCCAAGCATTCCCAAACAAAGTCATTTTAGCACAATTATGCGGTTGCACATAATTGTGCTAAAATATTAAATAGAGTTTTTTAAATGAGTAGAAAAAAAAATCAATGTATTTAATGGTTCATAAATTAAAATTAATACTGAATGCGGGTAAATCAATTCAATATGAGAATTTTTACCAAAAACAAAAATATTTTAATGAAAACAGAATACATGAGATTTAAAAATGATTTTAAAATATACAAAATTGAAACAATGATTATAATCAGTGACATTTTATTTAAAATCGTTTATAGTTAATATGCTACAAGACACAGAAGTAGGTAAACAAATTTTTAATTTTTTTTAAAATTTATAAAAATACGCATTTTTTCATTATGCCTAGAGTTTTTCTTTTCCCGGACTTTTTCATTTCCCGGGAAAGCGGGATTCATTTTTAAATTTCCCGGGATCCCGGGAATTCCCGCACAAACTAAAAACCCAAATTTTTTGTCAAAAAAGTATATAAAAACCTAATGAATGCGATTACATTACTTATAATGTTAATTAACACCATAAAAATCGTATTTAATACCTTTAAAACAAAAAAAAGAAATAAATAAGTTTCGAGAAAAAAAAGAACAATTTTTGTTACACAGTTTTTATAACAAACGGGCCATATATGAGGAGTTCCGTTTTAGACTTAAATTTTGAGTTAAAAAAGATGTGATTTTTGTTTTGATGGCACATCGATGAAAGTTGGCATAAATATTAGATGCTATTTAAGAATAAGAAATTCGTTCGCGTCAATTAAATCGCGCAAGGGGGTCAAAAGTTATGGCGGTTTTAAGATTTAGCGGTTTTAAAAATCTTAAAAATATTTTAAAGATTTTATTTTCTACACATTTGTTGCATGCGTTATTAAAACATGCCAGGATATATCATTTCTTCTAAAATATATGATATAAATTTAACCCTTTAATGACCAAACGATTTAAAAAAAAAATATCTAAGTACCTAAAATCGCGATTAATTCGCGGTAAAAGAAAAGTTTCACAATTTTTTATAACATATTTAGGCAATGCGCGTTGGTATTACTGAAGAAAATCACGGAAAATCGTATCATTGTACCAGTAGTTTAAAAAAAATCGGTGATGCTTTTTTATAACAAGAAAATTTAATATGGTCCAAAAAATCTATAATCATCAAAATTTTTTAACCCGCCTCTGATTTTATGATGACACATCAAGTGGGCTTAGGTTAGGTTAGGTTAGGGTGGCGGTGCCAGATGGGCACTCCGCATAGACCAATTGGTCCATAGCGATACCACAAAACTTTTTCCGCTTATCGATGTAAACTAAATACATTGACCTTCATTGCGAATTGTTTCAAGCTTTTCAGGTCTATCCTCGTAATTTCCTCCAAAGTCTCGAACTGTGAACTTCCTATAATTGATAGTCGAGTTCGTGCCAAAGCCGGGCAGTGACACAGGATGTGTTCAATGGTCTCTTCGACGTCTGGTGTCTCGCACCTTTTACAGTTTGCGTCCGTAATAAGATTCATGTTCTTGGCATGTTTTCCGACAAGACAGTGTCCCGTTATTAAACCTGTCAACATACGACATTCTATTCTCGTAAGTGTAAGTAAGAATTTAGTTCTTACTAAATCATAGCGTGGCCATAAAATTCTGCTTATACGACTTGTCCCAAGTTCCTTCCATCTTCGATTTGCTTTGGCGACAGATAGGGTATTTCGTTTTAGTTTGAAATGCTGGAGTGGCGGTGAAAGCATTATGGTGGTACCTATGCCATCTGCTCCAAGTTTCGCGAGTTCATCTGCTTTCTCGTTTCCTTCTATTCCTTCGTGCCCTGGTACCCATAATAAGGTAACTTCATTATTTAAGCAAAGTTGTTTTAAATTCTCGTAACACTTTAAAACCGTTTTCGTGGGCTTTCATTTAAAAAAAATTTCATCCGATTTCGTGTAATGCCTTGGATGTGCCAGATCAAAACAGGTTTAGATAAAATCATCGCGCTTTCCGCTCAGAATGGCTTAAAGTAAAAAGTCAAAAAGCAAATCAGTTCTACTCGTTAAGGCACGTCTTGTGGTGTATTAAAATGAACATGATGCATTAATTGCTACTAAAAAAAATTGGAAACAGATTTGCAAATTTCGCACAATTTTCAAAAATGCCATAAAATTTTTGCAATTTATTTTTTACAAACCCGCCAGTGATTTTTTTATGTAAACTCACAAAAAACTCGGTTTACGCAAGAGTCCACCAAATTTCGAATGAAACCGCGAATGTGCCTCGCGAAAAACTGGTATTTTAAAAAAATTACGTTTTTTCTTGCAAACTTTGATCTGCTGAAACTCCTTAAGTATTCGTGGCACATTAACGGGATTAATTCCAAAATATTAAGAATTACAACAGCTACCAACTCTAGTTCAACTTTTTTCATTTTATAGAGGGGGCCGAAATCCCTGATCAAAAAACCTCGAAAATTTAAAAACTCTTAATTTTTGGTTTCAAAACTTAACCGTCTTATAACGTCTTACTAAGCGATGAAGCATCTATCAAACCAGCATTAAAATAATCTCTTATATGTACTGACTTTGTGTTATGCCGGAAAAGATTGAAATATAAGGAGAACTTAAAAAAAAAGCAAAAGAATGTAAAAACTATGGATTATTTCAAGCCATTTTTATCGATTTTTCAACTTTAACCCTCTGTAAGTTTTACGGATAAAGTGGGGTAATCCTTAAACATTGCACAGTGATGGTTCAAGGTCTTGTTAACACAACCGCATTTACAGTTTTTCTCAATTCCAAAAACTGCCGGTTTTTTATAACATTTATTTCAGTTTCACTGAGTTGAAATTTAAAAAAGATTTCTCGATATGTCGAAGTCTTTTAAAATTATTTTTAATATGTTATTTCACATAGCTTTGTCAGTTTTAACAATAAAAATTCATCATTTATTCTAATTCATCTCAATTAATTTGTACAATTGGTTCTCAACGCTTTGCCTCTAAAACACAATGAAACTGATTCAGAGGAATTTCTGAATTATGTCTCTGAAACTGAATGTAACTGTTTCAGAGAAATGAAATTATATGAAAATTTACCAAAAAAATTTTTTAAAAATATTGAAAAAATTTAAAAATTCTGGTTTCTAAAAGAAAACCCCTTAATTTGAGAGTCATTCCTTACACAGATTTTATATCACTTTATCGATTTAAAAAGAATCATGTCCAGAGAAATAAATAGTTTCTATAGAAACAAATAATCATACTGAAATTTTTTCTAATGCAGGTCTCAGAAAGAAAACTTCTCAGCTTCTAAAAAAGGATCAGGTTGTGATAATTATATCCTATCGAAGATTTAGATATTGTGAGACTTTTTCATTTCGGAAGTCTCAGATTTTATGACATTTTTTAGTTAGATGGTCTCTCTTGGAATACTTTTTTGGCCCTCCTCGTCCCTGCGTACGTTTCTGTCATCAATTATCAAGCATTTTAATAAAATCTCTATAAAATCACATACAAAATAATCAGTAGATGTAGAAAAATTAATAATTTTAAAGAAACGAAGATTCCCGGGAATTCCCGCTCTATTTCACGGAAAATTTACGGGACGGGATTTCCCGGGAATTCCCGTGAAAAACTCTAATTATGCCTCAAAAAAAAAAAAAAATCTTGTAATAATATTCGGTTTTTATATATGTATATGGGGCATTCCATGTGAAATCGGACACTTTGAAAAACTTTTTTTTTAGATTTTCCCAATTTGTTTACAGTTTTTAGTACCCTTCGAAAACTCCTTCGTGGTAAATTTTCAGATTTTTTTGATGACCCGTTCAAAAGATATCGAATTTTTAAAAATTAGTAGTTTGTTCCTTTACTCAAAATTCTTTTAATCATAACTTCTTCAATAATGGTCCAAATTTCAAATTTTTTTTTTCAAAATTTTTATTTTTTTACGTACTTTCTAAAAAAAAATCCCAAAAAATTCTTAAAAGCGCTCTAGTATGCGATTTTTAAGTTTTAAAATTTAAATCTCATTTTTGAAAATGTTTGTACTCTTCGATTTTTTTGAAATTTTTTTGTGTAAAACTTCTATCAATTCTACAAATTTTTTGCCCAGGAAGATCGTGGGATAACGATTATTACTATTTTTTTAAATTTTTTGAAAAAATTTTATTGTAATTTTCCAATCTTAAAATCATTTCTACTGCTCCAATGGTGCGTCATAGAGGGGTCCTTTATAAGGCCGACCCGCATTAATTTTTACGTCTTAATATTTCTTTGGAACAAACTAATACCCTATCTTCAATTTCAAAGGGGGCTCCCACACAAAACGACATTTTTTAAAATTTGTTCCAAGCGCTCTAACTGCCCTAATAGTGCCCTTAAAGCAACAAAATGTATGACAGACCCACAATATTTTTTTAGTCCAAACATTTTCTCTGAACACACCTACCCTCTATCTTTAACTGCTAAGGCGGTCCCCATACAATTTTTTTTATTTTTTGTAAATTTGTTTTATTTAATCAGCTTCTACCGGTCTAATGGTGCGTCCGAGAGGGTCATTAGTGAGACCGACCCCCATTTATTTTTACCCTACAACATTTTTTCAAAACATACCTACGCCCTATCTCCACTCCCTAAGTAGGCTCCCATACAAAATTACATTTTTATAAAATTTGCTCCAACTGTTATTTGTATGGGAGCCTACTTAGGGAGTGGAGATAGGGCGTAGGTATGTTTTGAAAAAATGTTGTAGGGTGAAAATAAATGGGGGTCGGTCTCACTAATGACCCCTCTCGGACGCACCATTGGACTGGTAGAAGCTGATTAAATAAAACAAATTTACAAAAAATAAAAAAAAATTGTATGTGGACCGCCTTAACAGTTAAAGATAGAGGGTAGGTGTGTTCAGAGAAAATGTTTGGACTAAAAAAATATTGTGGGTCGGTCATACATTTTGTTGCTCTAAGGGCACTTTTAGGGCAGTTAGAGCAATTAGAGCAAATTTTAAAAAATATCGTTTTGTGTGGGAGCCCCCTTAGAAATTGGAGATAGGGTATTAGTTTGTTCCAAAGAAATATTAAGACGTAAAAATTAATGGGGGTCGGCCCTATAAAGGACCCCTCTATGACGCACCATTGGAGCAGTAGAAATGATTTTAAGATTGGAAAATTACAATAAATTTTTTTCAAAAAATTTTAAAAAATAGTTATAATCGTTATCCCACGATCTTCCTGGGCAAAAAATTTGTAGAATTGATAGAAGTTTTACACAAAAAAATTTCAAAAAATCGAAGAGTACAAACATTTTCAAAAATGAGATTTAAATTTTAAAACTTAAAAATCGCATACTAGAGCGCTTTTAAGAATTTTTTGGGATTTTTTTTTAGAAAGTACATAAAAAAACAAAAATTTAAAAAAAAAAAAATTGAAATTTGGACCATTATTGAAGTAGTTATGATTAAAAGAAGTTTGAGTTAAGGAACAAACTACCAATTTTTAAAAATTCGATATCTTTTGAACGGGTCATCAAAAAAATCTGAAAATTTAATACGAAGGAGTTTTCGAAGGGTACTAAAAACTGTAAACAAATTGGGAAAATCTAAAAAAAAGTTTTTCAAAGTGTCCGATTTCACATGGAATGCCCCATATATATTCGATTAGAGTTTTATTCTAGTTCGAGGGCCTCGAACTAGAATAAAATTTTCTGAAAAAAAAATACAGATAAAATTTTGGTATTTTTACAGAAAACTCTGCTTTTAACTATGTAATAAGGATTACATAGAAAGTAAAAAGTAATATAACAGATAAAACTTTGTTTTTTTGTCACAACAAAACACAAAGTATATTCTTTAACTCTGTATTTTGACAGAAAACTCTGTCAAATATCTGTTGAATTGAGATTACAGTCATTTTATAGAGTTATATATTATATGTTCGTCAAACATAAACTTTACTCAAAGATCCTATTAATTGGTTCCAAGATCGTGTGATCAAACCCCATACCTCAGATGTAAAGAAAACATCGATTTGTATACCGATATGCTGCAAGAACAGGCCAAAGCTACACTCAAAATAATAACTCTGTTAAATTACAGAAAAACTCTGCTAATTTAACAGGTTACACCATACTTTTCCAGCTAGCAACATTTCTTGGTAATTTTACTATAAAAGTGTGTAAAATGATTTTGACAAAAAAAAACTGTTAAATTACAGAGTTTTTAGTAAAATGTTAGTTAAATAAAGCACAATTTAACAAAGAAAAACTCTGTAAATTTACATATATTTGTAAAAAGCATAAAATGCAACCACAATTTTACAGAAAAAAACTGTAAATTTACAGAGTTTAGTAAAATACATGTTATTTTGTAAAATTTTTATAAGATTTTTGAAAAGATTTTTTTGGTACTTTTTTTAACATTTTCTCAAAAAAAATACAGATAAATTTTGGTATTTTTACAGAAAACTCTGTTTTTAACTATGAAATTAAGATTACATAGAAAGAAGTAAAAATATATATGGCATTCCATGTCAAATCGGACACTTTGAATTTTTTTTTTTTAGATTTTCCCAATTTGTTTACAGTTTTTTGTACCCTTCGAAAACACTTTCGTGGTAAATTATCAGATTTTTTTGATGACCCGTTCAAAAGATATCGAATTTTTAAAAATTGGTAGTTTGTTCCTTTACTCAAACTTCCTTTACTCATAACTTCTTCAATAATGGTCCAAATTAAAATCTTTTTTTTCAAAATTTTTGTTTTTTACGTGCTTTTAAAAAAAATCCCAAAAAATTCTTAAAAGCGCTCTAGTTTGCGCTTTTTAAGTTTTAAAATTTAAATCTCATTTTTGAAAATGCTTGTACTCTTCGATTTTTTTGAAATTTTTTTGTGTAAAACTTCTATCGATTCTACAAATTTTTTGCCCAGGAGAATCGTGGGATAACTATTATTACTCTTTTTTAAAATTTTTTGAAAAAAATTTATTGCCATTTTCCAATCTTAAAATCATTTCTACTGCTCCAATGGTGCGTCTTAGAGGGGTCATTTATAAGACCGACCCCCATTAAATTTTACGTCTTAACATTTCTTTGGAACAAACTAATACCCTATCTCGCATTTCTAAGGGGGCTCACACACAAAACATTTTTTAAAATTTGCTCCAACCGCTCTAACTGCCCTAATAGTGCCCTTAGAGCAACAAAATGTATGACCGACCCACAATATTTTTTTAGTGCAAACATTTTCTCTGAACACACCTACACTGAAAGAATTTTGTTCATTACGGCTATGAAAACGTACATTGGTTCTATGAAAAAAATCATTAGAAGTGAGCCAATGATGCCCTTCATAGAATCTATGAACCAAATTCATAGAAACCATAAATCTATGAACAAGTTCATGGCTATGAAAAAAAAATTAATTTTTAAATTCCATTTTATTTATTTTATTATTTCGTTTTTATTTATTTTATTATTTCATTTTTAAGTTTTTATTATTTTATTATTTACTAGCGTGCTCAGGGTATTTTGTTGCCCGTAAATACAGAAAAATTTCATAATGATAATAAATGACCCATTTTTAGAACTTTTCGCTATGGAATCTTTATATATATATGTCTTAATCCATTACAAAAACTGTGCTTATGATGATCACAACACTTACAATAAATACCAAATACATCAGTTGATATAATAAATATTACGTCAACTTTAAGACGGTCTTATGTTATCAAAAAAAAAAAAAACATTGATTTATTAATTTGAGAAAAAAAAATTTTGTAAATAAAACTTTGAGTCGAAAATTGAATGAAAAAATTTTGTAAAAATATGAACAAATACGTATGAATGAAACAAAAAAAAATATTGAAAAATAAATTGATAAACAAATTAATAAACAAATTTTAGTAGAAAAAAAATTTTAGTAAACAAAAAATTAAAAAAAAAAATTGAAAACATTTTCATTTGAATTCGTTCCCAGTTTCATTCCATTTCGTTCCATGTTCTATTCCATTTGGTTCCCTGCTCCATTGAATTTCGTTCAATGTGGTGTTCATTCCTTTTCGAATAGTATCCGTCAAAGAACAAAAGAATTTCTAGGGATAAGATCATTAAAAATAATCATTTTACCTTTATTTTGTTTTAGAAAATATAAAAAGTACCCCATTAACACCTAAGGAATCAGAATTAAAAAAAAAATTCTTTTGGGAATGTTTATTTTTCGCTAGACTATCCCATATTCCAAATTTCAAGTTTACCGTACCATTATTTCAGATAATATGAAAAGTACCAAAGTGCTCGTTTTTACTCCCTTAGAATCGAAATTTCGAAAAAGTACTTTTTACAGATTTTTTTTTTCTGTTTTTGGATCCTACATTCCTAATTTTAAGTTTTATGACCTCTATTTAAGGAAATATAAACAGTACCAAAAAGTAATTTTTTGGGGTACTTTTTCCCGTTAGAGGATTCTACATTCCAAATTTCAAGTTAATAGGCCCATTATTTAAAAATATATAATTCCATTTTTTTAATTAATTTCTTTAGAAATCAGAATTTCCAAAAGTTATTCTTTTGGGAATATTTTATTTCGCTAGACAATCTTACATTCCAAATTTCCATCATAATTATTTCAGAAAATAAAAAAGGTACCATAGTACCCGTTTTTATCCCCTTAGATCGGAATCGGAATTTCCAAAAAGTACATTTTTCAAAGTTTTTTTCTGTTATTGGATCCTACATTCCTTATTTTAAGTTTTTATGACCTTTATTTAAGCATGGGATGCTTCATTCCAAATTTCAAGCTAATAAAACCTTTATTTAAGTATATATAAAAAGTACCAAAATACCTTTTTTACCCGTTTTAACCCCATAGATATATATATTCCAAATTTCAAGTGGTTTGTGGAAATATAAAAAGTACCAAAATACCCTATGCCCTAGAATCCTATTTCTATTCCCTAGAATCAACATTTCCAAAAACTCAGCCTTAAACGAATCTATATTTCGGGAGGCGCACATACATTCAAAATTACAAGTCCCCATTTCGTTCCCTGTTTTATTCCATTTAACTCCCTGTTCCATTCCGATTAGTGCTATGTGGCTTTCATTCCGTTCCGAATATGCGCTTACATGCGCTAAAAACAAAAAATTCTTTGTCTTCTTTAGAAGTCTTTTTTCGCTAAATGACTCTGCATTCCAAATTTAAAGTTTCCAAGACCATTATTTCAGGAATTATAATAAGTAACAAAATACACTTTTTTACGCCCCTTAGAATCGGAATTTCGAAAAAGTACTTGTTCAGAATTTTTCCCGTTTTTTTTTTGTAGGACCTTAAATTCCAAAAATTTCGAAAGCACCAAAATTAATTTTTTACCCCTTTTTACCCTTAGGAGTCCGAATTTCCAGAAAGTACTTTTTTTGGGAATGTTTTTCCGTTAGAGGATCCTACATTCGAATATTCAAATTAATAGGATTTTTTTTCAAAAAAAATATAAAGAACCAAAGTGCTCGCTTTTTACCCCCTCAGAATCGGTATTTCGAAAAAGTACTTTTTCAGAATTTTTTTCACCATTGCAAATTTTAATATTTCTGTAGGACCTTAATTTATAAAAAAATAAAAAGTACCAAACTACCATTTGTTACCACTTTTTACCCTTAGGAGTCCGAATTTCCAGAAAGTACTTTTTTGGGGGAATGTTTTTCCGTTAGAGGATCCTACATTCCAATTTTCAAATTAATAGGATTTTTTTTCAGAAACAATAAAAAGTACCAAAGTGCTCGCTTTTTGCCCCCTTAGAAAAAAATTGCAAATATTCATTTGTGTATAGGACTATAATTTAAAAAAATATAAAAAGTACCAAAGTACAATTTTTTACACCTTTTTACCCTTAGGAATCCGAATTTCCAGAAAGTACTTTTTTGGGAATGTTTTTCCGTTAGAGGATCCTACATTCCAATTTTCGAATTAATAGGATTTTTTTTTAAAAAAATAAAAAGTACCAAAGTACCCGTTTTTTTACCCCCCTTAGAATCGGAATTTCGAAAAAGTACGTTTTCAGAATTTTTTCAGTTGTTGGAACCACCATTGCAAATTTTAATATTTTTGTAGGACCTTAATTTCAAAAAATATAAAAAGTACCAAAGTACCATTTTTTACCCCTTTTACCCTTAGGAATCCGAATTTCCAGAATTCCTTTTTTTGGGAATGTTTTTTTCGTTAGAGGATCCTACATTTCAAATTTTAAAATAATTGGATTTTTTTCAGAAAAAATAAAAAGTACCAAAGTAGTCGCTTTTTCCGCCTTTTAAACCCTTCGTTTTTACCCCTTAAAATCAACATTTCCAAAATCCCAGCCTTAGTGGATATGTATTCCGGGAGTTGAAACTACAATCCAAATTTCAGGACTCTAGCATCAGTGGTTTGGGCTGTGGGATGATGCGTGATTAGTATGTCAGTCAGTCATCAGTCAGTCACGTAACTACTTTATATATATAGATTTACAATTTTCTATTTTTAAAAATTTTTATGTTTTTAACTTATCCCCACCGAGATTCGAACACAAAACCAGTTGCTCGTGAAGCTAAGTCTCTAGCCACCGAGCTAAAGTATACAAACGATTTATAACACTTAAAATACATTTTGTTTAATATTCTGCTTTCACATATTGAGTTTGTATCAATGCTGTGCAACAATGCTCTGCCAAAAGCTGTGTGTGTGTTTGTAGAAAACACAATGTTTGTGTATTTGCAAAAAAAAAATAACGAACATTAGTCGCCGAGGTTTTCCTCCTTTTAGTCGCGAGGTTTTCCTCCTTTTAGTCGCGAGGTTTTCCTCCTTTGGTGGCGTTTCCTCCTTTCCTCCTTTGGTGGTCGATTATAAATTTCCCAGCCGGTAGGTCTTGGGTTCGAATCCCGACAGGGCAGCAATATATATTTTTTTTTTTTCACGTTTTTTATGTTTTTTTTTTTTTAATATATTTATTAAATTTTTGTAATTATAGTAACATTATTTTAATTATTAATAAGGCCTATTGATAATATTTTTTTTTTTAAGAATTTTTTCTATGAATTTACCCAATTCTATGAATAAAATTCTATGAAATATTTCACAATACTAATGAATATTCATTCAGTCAATAAATTGTCTCATAGATTCTATGAATTTTATGAAATTTTTTCATAGATATTACGAACAATAATTCTTTCAGTGTACCCTCTATCTTCAACTATTAAGGCAGTCTCCATATTTTTTTTTTTTTATTTTTTGTAAATTTGTTTTATTTAATCAGCTTCTACCGGTCTAATGGTGCGTCCGAGAGGGGTCATTAGTGAGACCGACCCCCATTTATTTTTATCCTCCAATATTTTTGTAAAACAAAAGAAGTTTGAGTAAAGGAACAAACTACCGATTTTTAAAAATTCGATATCTTTTGAACGGGTCATCAGAAAAATCTGAAAATTTACCAATAAGGAGTTTTCGAAGGGTACTAAAAACTGTAAACAAATTGGGAAAATCTAAAAAAAAAATTTCAAAGTGTATTTCGCTTAAATATGCATTTTAGCAGAAAACTTTGTTAATTATCTGTAAAATTAAGATTACAAAGTTAAAAGTAGTATAACAAATAGATGAAACTTTGTTTTTTTGTCACAACAAAATACAAAGTATTTTCTTTCAATCTGTGTTTTGACAGAAAACTCTGTCAAATATCTGTTGAATTAAGAATACAGTCATTTTACAGAGTATTTTACAGAGTTATTATTTTGAGTGTAGGAAGCTTTAACCGCCTCTAAAATAAAATTCCGATGTGATCTTTCAAAACGCCGACACACGTATATTTTTTTGTCTCATCTACCAGAACCAATCGTCGAAACCGTAATTTTTTTTAGTGTTGTACTGTGTAATTAACAATTTATAGCGATGATCACCAATTTCTGCTATTTTTGGTATAGCACTCTAAGTTAAGGCTTAAATATCAATTAAAGTTTTCTACAAAAACTTAAAAAAAAAATGATTTTTAAAAATTTCTAACGATGATCATCAATGTTTGCTATATTTGCTTTACCGCCTCCAGTTGAAGCATAAAAGAGTGACTTATTTAAAAAACCTTCAGTATAACTTTTAAAATCATAAAGTTTTATTATATTTTTTTAAATCCATTTAACATTCTACTTTATTTTAATTTTCCATAAACGTTTATAAATTTTTTGTGTGTGTGTGTTTTTTTATATGTATTTGTGGTATTAAATTTTTAACCTAAATTTTGATTTGTAATACACCATTATTGTACATTGGCTCAGATAACAGTCAACCAAAAAAAAAAAAATAAAAAAAAGTGCTTCATTTAACTTTTTTTTTTTTTTTGGTTTACTTTTGTCAGTATGTTCATTGCATAACAACTTTTGTTAAATGTTGTTGTCCCCAGTTACGATTTTTATTTTTGTTGTTTGCAAAAATTTGGCACTACACTACAATTGTTGACATTTTAAAAAACAGAACTTTTTTTTTTTTTTTTTTGAGGTATTAACAGATTATTGTTGGTTGACCAATTCACTTTGTTCTATTTGTTTTATGAATGCAAAAAAAAAAAAACTGCTTTTGTTTCTCTCGGAGAAGGTCTCCTAAAGGTTTTGACAAGATTTTGTTGAGAATTTAAACACCTTCTCCTTCACGATATTGTGTTGAGAAATTATTTTTTTTAAGCCTGTGGGCGTGGCATAAAAAATTTAAGAACTTTGAAAGGTACACTCAAAAAAAAAAGTTTGTAAAATGACATAAAATCCCCGTGATTTTACGGGGCTGTTTTTGTAAAATATGTACTAGCAAGAATCCCCGTAATGTTACGGGGATAATTTGTAAATTGATTTAACAAAAGAAAATGTAAATTTACAATTTTTTTTGTTAAATATTAACTACGAGGTGAACATTTTTTTTGTAAATTTACAAAAAATTTTGTAAATTTACAAAACAAAATTGTAAACTTACAGAAAAAGGTTGTTATTTTACAAAGAAAAAATAGAAAATGAAAAAAATAAATTGTAGATTAACAAATTATTTGGTTAAACTACTGTTTTTACCGGAAAAAAATATTGAAAACACGTATATTTACAATAAAAGTTGTAAATTTACAAAAAAAAATTGTAAACTTACAAAAAAAAGTTGTAAATTTACAAAATAAAGTAGAAAATCAAAAACCAAAACTGTAAATTTACAAATTGTTTGGTTAAACTACTGTTTTTTATGGCAAAAACTTGTATATTTACAATAAAAAGTGGTAATTTACAATTTTTTTGTATATATACCATTTTTTCTTATTTTTTTGTCGTAAAAACAGTAGGTTAACCAAAAAATTTGTAAATTTACAATATTGTTTTTGTATTTTCTACTTCAATTTTGTAAAATTACAACTTTTTTCGTAAGTATACAATTTTGTTTTTTAAATTTTCATATCTGTTTTGTAAATTTACAAAAAATTTGGTTTATTTACATATTTGTATTGTAAATTTAAACTTTTTAATGTATAACACTGCACTTTTTTTATTTTTTTCGACATTTCGTTTTTCTTAAGTAGAACATATGAGAATTGCGAAGGAGGCTACACAAGAAATTTCTTATATTTTCAGGAAAAATTAGTCAAAAAATAAAAAAAAAATTTTGAATTCTTAATTATTTTCACTAGTATTTGTAAAAAATCGTTCCTGTTAAAACAAGAAAAACTTAATTTTTCATAATTGGCAGCTTTTTATTGACATTTTAGGTGTCAAATTAAAAAAAAAAAAAACAAAAAAAAATGGTAAAATTACCAAAAAAAATTGTAAAAATACAAAAAAAAACTAGAACAATTATATAGTAGAAACACCGGCTTGAAATGTTATTTGAAAAAGTTAAGATTAATTATGGATGACTTGTGCAGATGGTGCGGGGACGAAGAGACAGTGGAAGATTCACTCCATTATCTTTGTCAGTGCCCTGCACTATCTCGCACTCGATTTAATTGTTTTGGCTCTTATTTCTTTCAGAATGTGGAGGAACTAAGAGGGATCAGCCCGTGGAAGATGTTAAAATATATTAAGCTGAGTAAATTTGATGAGACGCATGTGTGGACTTAAATAGTCATGCTATGGGACAGGAAGACAGAAGAACGTGAATTAATGTATAGAGAAGCCCAACACCCCACCACAATCCCCCCTCCCCGCCCCCTTCAACACACCCCCTCTTCATGAGGTATCACTATGGATCAGGATCTGGTCTTGTGGACACTATGTCAACCTCTCAACCTAACCTAACCTAACCTAGTAGAAACACATAAAAATTGTGGTATTTTACTTAACGCAAATTACCAAAAAATGGTGTAAAAATCTTTTTTCTTAAGTTTACAATTAGTTGAAAAATGTTTGTGTCCGGAACTATAAAAATTTCCAAAATTTTTTTTCATGAAATTTTTTATTAATAAAAAATTATTTTTAAATAAATTTTTTACTCCAAAACGCAAAAAAAAAATGAACTTAGAAATTTTTTTGTTTAATTACATTTTTTTATGTAAAAAACTGAAAACCTTTTAAACGATCTTAAAAAAGAAATGTCTGTAATAAAACATTTTTTTAGTAGAAAGACTAAATAACATCAATTAAAATTTTGTTGTACAATTACAGTTTTCTTGTGTAAAAAAACTAAACACCTTGTAATATTTTTTTTTTTTGTAAAATAATTATTTTTTTTGTAAATTTACCCAAAAAATTTGTAAAATAAATTTACCAACATACAATAGTTAAATAACAAAGCAAACTGTAGTTGTAGTTTTATTAAATATACAACAATTTTTGTAAAAAGACAAAAATATTAGTAAAATAGAATTACAAGACCTTTTACTTGTAATTTTACAAACTTTTTTTTTTGAGTGTACAAAAAACTGTAAAAAAAATTGTTTTTTTTAGAAAAAGGTTTACACACAAAAAAAACTTGTCAAATTACTAGAAAAAGTCTCGTTATCCCATATTACCAATGTTTGACAGTTTTCCTTGTTTTTTAACAAAAACAATTTCGATAGAAATTTATATTTTTTTTTTGTAACTTTACAATTTTTTTTGTAATTTTACAAATTTCCAAGGTTTTTTCACAAAAAAATCTAGTAAATTCACCAGAACTCCTTGTAGTTTTTAATTCGTCAAAAAAGTTGTAAATTTACAATTTTATTAGCAAAAAGTTTGTAAAATTACAAAAATCTCGTAACTTTTACTAGGCATTCTCGTTTAATAGGAGGTAGCAAAAAATCTAGTAAAGTTACGAAATCTCCTTGTAAGTTTTATTGCGTCAAAAAATTGTAAATTTACAATTTTATTGGTAAAAAGCTTGTAAAATTACAAAATTATTGGTAAAAAAGATTGTAAAATTACAAGGAGTCGTTATCAAATAGAAGGTAGCAAAAAAAAAATTTACAAGTTTTTCTTGTAATTTTACAAGTTTTTTTTTTAGTGTGCTTATTACAAGAAAAACTTAATGGCACCACTCAGGAGACCTTCTTTGTCAGTTCAATATTATTTGAACAGCTGTTTTTGATATGTGTATACTCATACGATGTGCAAGTGAGTGTAAACATTAAAATTTCAAAGCATACTGTGCTAAAAAATACTTTAAATTTAAGTGAATAAAAATTTTAAATTGTAATCAAATTAAACTGTAATTTAATAATTTTAATTTGCTGACTTTAAAGTCACAATATTTTTAATAAAATAATATTTCTAAATTCTAAGAGAATTTATAAATATTATTTATAAATAATAAAAAATACTCTGTAAAATGACTGTAATCTCAATTCAACAGATATTTGACAGAGTTTTCTGTCACAAAAATACTTTGTATTTTGTTGTGACAAAAAAAACAAAGTATCCTCTGTTATATTACTTTTTACTTTGTAATCTTAATTTTACAGATAATTAACTGAGTTTTCTGCTAAAATACAGATCTAAGCAAAATACTTCGTATTTTTTTATAACCAAAAAAGTTTTCTGTTTTGAGAAGTTTTTGTTTTTGATACCAACCATCAAAATTTTATCTGTATATTTTTTTTTTGAGAAAAAGTTGAAAAAGTTGCAAAAAAAGTTATCAAAATTTTTTTTTTCAGAAATCTTATAAAAGTTTTACAAAATAACACGAAACTAAACTCTGTAAATTTACAGTTTTTTTCTGTCGAAATCATTTTACAGAGTTTTTTAGAAAATTTACCAAGAAATGTTGTTAGCTGGAAAAGTATGGTGTACTCTGTTAAATTAGCAGAGTTTTTCTGTAATTTAACAGAGTAATTATTTTGAGTGTAGACACATTCTTTAATTTTGAAACATAACTTTTATAGAAAAATCTTAGATTCTGAGACATTTTTATTATAGCAACATTTTTTAGATTTTGTCCTAAAAAAATTTATCCATTTCCCTGTGGATCCGCGCCTGTAAACAACATTTGCAACCATATCTGTGTTTTTTACACAAATCACCTGGTACACTCATAATAATAACTCTGTAAAATACTCTGTAAAATGACTGTAATCTCAATTCAACAGATTTTTGACAGAGTTTTCTGTCAAAATACAGATTTAAAGAAAAAACTTTGTATTTTGTTGTGACAAAAAAACAAAGTTTCCGCTGTTATATTACTTTTTACTTTGTAATCTTAATTTTACAGATAACTAACAGAGTTTTCTGCTAAAATACAGATCTAAGCAAAATACTTCGTATTTTTTTATAACCAAAAAAGTTTTCTGTTTTGAGTAGTTTTTGTTACCAAACATCAAAATTTTATCTGTAATTTTTTTTTTTTGAGAAAAAGTTGAAAAAGTAGCAAAAAAAGTTATCAAAATTTATTTTTCAGAAATCTTATAAATATTTTACAAAATAACATGCATTTAACTAAACTCTGTAAATTTATAGAGTTTTTTCTGTAAATTTTTTTTTGCATCAAATATATGTAAATTTCATAGTTTTCCTTGCTAAATGGTGGTTTATTTAACCAATATTTTACTAGAAACTCTGTAAATTAACAGTTTTTTTTGTCCAAATCATTTTACAGAGTTTTATGGTAAAATTACAGAGTTTTCTCTGTAAAAAAGCTTTCATATTTAACCAATATTTTACTATAAACTCTGTTAATTAACATTTTTTTTCTGTCAAAATCATTTTACAGAGTTTTTTATTAAAATTACCAAGAAATGTTGTTGGCTGGAAAAGTATGGTGTACTCTGTTAAATTAGCAGAGTTTTTCTGTAATTTAACAGAGTTATTATTTTGAGTGTATATATGGAAACCATTTTTGTAACATACTTTATGGCGTATGCCATATTTGGAATAAGATTTTTTATACCCTCCACTCTAGTGATAGAGGGTACACTAAGAAAATTATGTCATTAACAAATTGTAGGTTATTTTAAAAAGTAATCAGTAAAGTTATTTTAAAAGAAAAATCATTAATTTTAATAAGGACTTCTTATTTTCTACTGTTTCTGTAGTTTAAAAAAAAAAAAAATTTACTGTCTCAAAAACGAATTTTCTGTAACATTCAATTTCGGCAGTAAAAAAAAATCTTCTATAGTTTTCCTGTTTTTCAATACAAAATAAGTGAATATTCACTAGTTTTTTAATGTATTCGTTAGTCATTAAATTAACATTTAAAATTGACTGTAATATGTTTTTATTTTAAATGAAAAAACAATGGAATGGTTTTTAAATAAAATTTCATTTGTTTTAAATGAATATTCACTGGAATTTACCTACATAATTTTTTGAGTGCAGCCTTAGAGCTTTCTTTTGAAAGTTAGCTTGATTTTAGAACAGACAGACTGAGTGACAGGCGGACAGACGGACGGACGAAGGGATGTATGTACCGATATGGTAGATCGACTTTAAAATAGGTTTTTAAAAAAATTTTTTAGATGAATAAAAACAGAAATTAAATAAATTTCAAAAAAACACAGCAAATATTATTTCAATTTTTATTAAATACATTTTAAAAGAGTTTTGTTCATTGTATTAAATTGTTTTGTTTTGTATTTTTTTGGTTCATAAAAATCTCCCGTCTAGAATTATTTTTTTTTTTATTTATTTTAAGGCTAACAAAAAAGTTAACATTGTTTGCTACCATGGATTTGGATTTTCTACTAGCTTAGGAAGTTAACAGTACAATATTTTACTGCTGCTTTCATTGCTTTCAGTTTTGAGTGAAAATACAATACACGTTCTGACACGTTTACAGTGTGTTGCATCACTAGAATGTAATGGATTTTGATGTGTTGTTTGTAATATTATTCAATGTTCTTGCTATTATTTTAGCTGTGGTGTTGTGATTTTATTTTTTTTTTTGGGGGTTTTTTTAAAAGTGTTTACATTGCTTTTATACATTACTGACCAGTTTTAGTTACAATACAATTTTGACTAGCTGACTGATAGTAGTCGACTTAATAACACTAGTTTACAGATTAACCAAAAAAATCGTGAGTAACAGCATTTTGCATTTTTTTTTTCATGTAAAATGAAGTCCAAAGGTTAAAAAGTAGAACCGTTTTCAAAATATTGATAAATTTTAAATTTTCCAACTTTTTCAAAAAGTGATTTTACACTGAAAAAAATAATTATAATAAAATTAAGTACCCGAGTAAAAATAAACTGTGGTTGTCAACTAATTAGAAACGTTTCTATTGTATAAATAACTAGCTTACCATCCCGGTACTTCGTTACCGGATGTATTGAATACCAGACAATAGAAGAATAAGAATGACTCTGCCGATTTCAAGAAAATTCCCCTACGTAGTCTTTGTTTTATTTACTTGTGCACATTTAAGTCTTTCATAAAATAATATTTCAATGAATAATTTAAACAAAAAAATTTGAATAATTTTCGAGCCCTTATATCGGGATTTTGTATTTTGAGTGAATTATTTCAGTGAATAAAGAAATTGGAATAAAAATAAGTTTGAGTGAAAAAACAAATAGAGAGAAAAAATTTGGAGTAAAAAAATTAAATACGAAAAATTTGAGTAAAAATATCATTCCATTATGTTCCCTGCTTTATTCCATTTCGTTTCCCGTTCTAAATTTTAAAATTTTCAAATATGTACTTCTCTTGGGTGTTTTTTAGAGACTTTTAGTTTAATAGTAAGATAGGTAAAAATAACCATTTTCCAAAAACTGTTTTTTTGAGCTAGGTGATCCTTTATTTGAAATATCTTTCTAACCCCCGTTAGAAACGGAATTTCCAAAAAGAACCTCTTCCAGAATATTTTTCTTCAACGAAGGATCCTCTTTTCCATATTTAAATTTTCTAGTATCATTGTTTTAGCAAATATTTGAAGTACAAAAAACATTTTACATTCCTAATTTTAAGTTTCCAAAACCATTACGTCAAAAAATATCAAAGGTACCGAAAATACACTTTTTTAGCCATTTTACCCCAATAAGAAGCAAAATTTTAAAAACGTATTTTCCCAGAATGTTTTTTTTACAATTCTCCATTACAAATTTTAAGATTCTAGGAAATATAAAAAGTTTCTATACATATAATTTCAGGAAATAAAAAAGTGCCAAAAAGTGTACTTCCGGTACTTTTTATAATAGGTACTTTTTATAAAAGGTACTTTTTTTAAAAGATACTTTTTATAATAGGTACTTTTTATAAAAGGTTCTTTTTATAAAAGGTACTTTTTATAAAGGTACTTTTTATAAAAGGTACTTTTTATAAAAGGTACTTTTTATAAAAGGTACTTTTTATAAAAGGTACTTTTTATAAAAGGTACTTTTTATAAAAGGTACTTTTTATAAAAGGTACTTTTTATAAAAGGTACTTTTTATAAAAGGTACTTTTTATAAAAGGTACTTTTTATAAAAGGTACTTTTTATAAAAGGTACTTTTTATAAAAGGTACTTTTTATAAAAGGTACTTTTTATAAAAGGTACTTTTTATAAAAGGTACTTTTTATAAAAGGTACTTTTTATAAAAGGTACTTTTTATAAAAGGTACTTTTTATAAAAGGTACTTTTAATAAAAGGTACTTTTTATAAAAGGTACTTTTTATAAAAGGTACTTTTAATAAAAGGTACTTTTTATAAAAGGTACTTTTTATAAAAGGTACTTTTTATAAAAGGTACTTTTTATAAAAGGTACTTTTTATAAAAGGTACTTTTTATAAAAGGTACTTTTTATAAAAGGTACTTTTTATAAAAGGTACTTTTTATAAAAGGTACTTTTTATAAAAGGTACTTTTTATAAAAGGTACTTTTTATAAAAGGTACTTTTTTTTTAAAAGGTACTTTTTATAAAAGGTAACTTTCAGAAAAAACTTGTTTCAGAATGTTTTATTTCACTAAAGGATCCTACATTAAAATTTCAAGTTTGAATGACCATTACTTCAGTAAATTACAAAAAGTACCAAAAGTACACTTTTTTACCCATTTTACCCCCGTGGAATCAACATTGGCAAAAACCCAGCCTTACTGAATCTTTTTTCCGGGAGATGAACCGACATCGCAAATTTCAAGTTTTTTGTACCATTATTTAAGGAAATATAAAATGTACCAAAAGTACAAATTATTACCCTTTTTACCCCCTTAGCATCATCATTGGCAAAAATCCAACGTTACGGGATTTTTATTTCGGGAGCTGAACATACAGTCCAAATTTCAAGTCTCTGTGACAATTTTTTAAGGAAATATAAAAGGTACCAAAAGTACAGATTTTTACCCTTTTTACCCCTTAGAATCAACATTGGCAAAAATCCAGCCTTACTGGATCTATATTCCAGGATGTGAACATACAGTCCAAATTTCACGTCTCTATGACCATTATTTGAGGATATATAAAAAGTACCAAAAGTACAGTATTTTACCCTTTTTACCCCCTTAGAATCAACACTGGCAAAAATCCAGCCTTACTGGATCTATATTCCAGGATGTGAACAGACAGACCAAATTGCAAGTCTCTATGACCATTATTTCAGGAGATTTATATTTTTTACCCTTTTTACCCCCTCAGAATCAACACTGGCAAAAATCCAGCCTAAGTGAATCTACATCTCGGGAGGTGAACATACAGTCCAAATTTCAAGTCTCTATGACCATTATTTCAGGAGATATAAAAAGTACCAAAAGTACAGTTTTTTACCCTTTTTACCCCCTTAGAATCAACATTGGCAAAAACCCAGTGGATCTATATTCCGGGAGGTGACCCTACAGTCCAAATTTCAAGTCTCTAGCTTCAGCGGTTTGGGCTGGGCGATGATGAATCAGTCAATAAGTCAGTCAGTCAATCAGTCAGTCAGTCACATTACTCTTTTTTATATATAGACTAGCAGGCCCGCCCGGAACTTTGTTACCGGTAATATTAAATACCGTATTAAAGAAGTATCAGGATTAGAGTCCCCATTTCTTAAATTCTCCCCTACATTATTAAATTTTTATTATAAAATTTAAGCAGCCCCGTTTAGCCCGGAATAATGTTCGTTTCGGTAAAAAACCATCTTGAAAATTTTCGAAATCATTTCATTTCCCGTTTCATTTCATATCGTTCCCCGATCTATTCCATTTTGTTCCCCGTTCTATTCATCTCAATTCTTCAAATTTCAATTCATTTCGATCCATGTAGGCTTCATTCCTTTCTATATAACATGTGTTAAAGAAATAAAAACAGTTTAGGGTCGTTATCTCACAAGGGAAGTCTCCCTAGTGTCACCCGCGGATCTTTATGGAATTGGTTTTATTTTGTAGATCAGAAAAAATAAAGGGACACTTATTTTTTTTTAGCGGCCCAAATTCATATTTAGGGGGTAAAAAGGAGGGGGAAGACAAGGCCATTTTTCAGTTTTTTTCGTTTATCTCCTATTTTATGCGAAGAAACCTAGTCATGTTGCATACCAAATAAAAGGTCTTTGGAAAACCTATCTACGTGTGCTAAGAACTTGTCCAAACATGCACAACTTTTCGTCATATTGAGTAAAATACCAAAATTTTAGGACATTTTTGTTAATAAGTCGAAAAATATTAACTTCTTTGGCCCGTTGTTAGCACCACGAGATAGGTATTTTTAATACCTTTAATCTGATACCACACATGCCTATATTAATTTTGTTTAAATAGGCGTAAATCGTAAAAAAATGAAAAGGTCAATTTCCCCCCATACAAATCGACCACCCCTAAAAATGAGTTTGGGCCGCTAAAAAAAAATACGTGTCGAATTAATTTTCGTTCTTAACAACATATCCAAATTTCATGAAGATCGGAGGGTGACACCAGGGAGACTTCCCTTGTCAGTTGATATAAAAAGTACCATATTACCCCACCTTAACCAATGTTTACTCCTTTTAACCCTTAAAAAATTTAATTTCAAAATATGTTCTTCTCTTCATTGTTCATTCTGCTAGAGGATTTCAGGGGATAGTAAAAGTACCACAGTACAATAATTTACCATTAAAATCTAAATTTCCGGAAGGTACTTTTTTAGAATGATTTTTTGGGCTTAAGGATCCCACATTTGAAGTTTCAAGTTTCTATGACCAATATTTGAGTCTATAAACCGTAGCCTATGTCGAACCTGAAGGACTATTATTAATATTGGAGAAAACATTTTTTTAAAATCGAATGAGCAGTTTTTTTGAGATTTTGAAATTTTACGTTTTTCTGGCCATAACTGGGAGTAAAAGGGGTATGGTCGATGAAAGCTAGCACATGTCCACCCTGAAGGACCATTTCCTAATATATATTGGTGATGAAATTTTTGAAATCGGATGAGTAGTTTCACCATATTTAAATTTTACGTTTTTCTTGCCAAAAATGAGCGTGGTCAATTAAACCCAGCATATTTCCACTCTTAATAACCATTCAAAATAACGATTGAAAATCGGATGAGTAATTTTGGGTATTTTTATTTTTTAGGATTTTTTTGGCCAAACAGTGGGCGCAAAAGTGGGCGTGGTCGATGAATCCTAGTCTATATCCACCCTGCAGGAACACTCTTAGTATTGGTGAAAACATTTTTGAAATCGGATGAGTAATTTCTCAGATATTTAGATTTTGATTTTTTATGCCAAAAGTGGGCGTAGAAGTGGGTGTGGTGGATGAAACCAAGCATATTTGCATCATGAAGGACCATTTCAAGTATATAATGGTGAAAACTTTTTTGAAATCGGATGAGTAGTTTCATAGATATTTAAATTTTAAGTTTTTTTGCCAAAAGTGGGCGTAAAAGTGGGCGTGGTCGATAAAACCAAGCATATTTTCATCATGAAGGACCATTCCAAGTATATATTGGTGAAAAAATTTTTGAAATCGGTTTAGTAGTTTTGGAGATTTTTAAATTTTACGTTTTTTGGCCAAAAGTGGGCGTAGAAGTGGGCGTGGTCGATTAATCCTAGCTTATATCCAACCTAGAGGAACACTCTTAATATTGGTGAAAACTTTTTTGAAATCGGATGAGTAGTTTCATAGATATTTAAATTTTAAGTTTTTTTGCCAAAAGTAGGAGTAAAAGTAGGCGTGGTCAATAAGTAGGCGGTTTAGTAGTTTTGGAGATTTTTGAATTTTAGGTTTTTTGGAAGAAAGTGGGCGTAGAAGTGGGCGTAGTCGATGAAACCTAGCCTATGTCCGTCCTGGAGGAACACTCTAAATATTGCTGAAAACTTTTTTGAAATCGGATGAGTAGTTCCGGAGATTACTTTCTACAAACAAACAAACAAACATTACCTCTTTATAATATTAGTATAGATAATTTTTAGGATTTTTTTGGCCAAACAGTGGGCCCAAAAGTGGGCGTGGTCGATGAATCCTAGTCTATATCCACCCTGGAGGAACACTCTTAGTATTGGTGAAAACATTTTTGAAATCGGATGAGTAGTTTCTCAGATATTTAGATTTTAATTTTTTTATGCCAAAAGTGGGCGTAGAAGTGGGTGTGGTGGATGAAACCAAGAATATTTGCTTCATGAAGGACCATTTCAAGTATATAATGGTGAAAACTTTTTTGAAATCGGATGAGTAGTTTCATAGATATTTAAATTTTAAGATTTTTTGCCAAAAGTGGGCGTAAAAGTGGGCGTGGTCGATAAAACCAAGCATATTTTCATCATGAAGGACCATTCCAAGTATATATTGGTGAAAAAATTTTTGAAATCGGTTTAGTAGTTTTGGAGATTTTTAAATTTTACGTTTTTTGGCCAAAAGTGGGCGTAGAAGTGGGCGTGGTCGATTAATCCTAGCTTATATCCAACCTAGAGGAACACTCTTAATATTGGTGAAAACTTTTTTGAAATCGGATGAGTAGTTTCATAGATATTTAAATTTTAAGTTTTTTTGCCAAAAGTAGGAGTAAAAGTAGGCGTGGTCAATAAAACCAAGCATATTTTCATCATGAAGGACCATTCCAAGTATATATTGGTGAAAAAAATTTTGAAATCGGTTTAGTAGTTTTGGAGATTTTTGAATTTTAGGTTTTTTGGAAAAAAGTGGGCGTAGAAGTGGGCCTGGTCGATGAAACCTAGCCTATGTCCGTCCTGGAGGAACACTCTAAATATTGCTGAAAACTTTTTTGAAATCGGATGAGTAGGTCCGGAGATTACTTTCTACAAACAAACAAACAAACAAACATTACCTCTTTATAATATTAAGTATAGAAGTATAGATTAGTATAGATAGATTAGAAATGCTTCTATAGTATAATACTCAATGTTATTAATTTCAAACGGGTATAATTTAAAAATGCTATATAGATAATTTATAAAGCTTTAATTTAAGCTTGATAGCGTCCAGATTGAGTAAATAATAAATGTGCTACGAGGGTCGATTTGGAAAAGGAAATTAATTATAGAAATTTTTCAGAAAATTTTTAAAAATATTTCTAAGGCCATTTTTTCTAAGTTCAAACATTCCCGAAATGGTCTTCAAATGAATTCTAAAAACCTGACTATTTATTGGGAGATTACCCTAAGAGAGAAAGTGGAGTTAAACATTAGTTCTTGTAAAGTTTATTATTTACGCATACACTAAGACAGGGGCGTATCCAGGATTTTATTTCGGTGGGGGCCCAACATTATTTTAAATTTTTTTTTTTTTTACAAAAAAATTACATAACAGCACATGTTTTAGAAATTTTCCCGATCTTTTCCTTGAACTGAATGTAACACAATGAGATTCTTCATTTTTGTGTAAGTTTACCACCGTTTGGGGGGAAATTAAGATTTTTTTTTATATTTTAGAATTTTTTGAGAGACTTAAGCATTTTTTTAAAGTGCGAGTTTTATTAGATGCTGAAACATTTTTACAAAGAAGATTATCTGAAATTTTTTCAAAGAAAAGTCTAAGATTCTATCACAATTTGCAGTTAAGACAGTTTTTGTAATAGAAAAAGTCAAAGACTGTAATAGAAAAAGTCAAAGACTCGGAAAAATTAAGTTTAGAAATTGATTCTATATTCATAAAATACTTTTCCAAAAAAAAAAGACTCCGATTGTAAGACATTTTTCCATAATCTGAGATACATATTTCTTGTTTAGCACATTTTCTCAGATTCTACAACATTCCACACAAAAAATTTTAGATTCTGAGAAAATCTTCGCTTTTTCTATAAATAAAATGATTCAGATTCTGAGAACTTTTTAAAAAGAAAACAGTATAAAAAGTCTTAGATTCTAAAACATTTTTCCTATAGAAAAGGTCTAAGATTCTTAGACATTTTTCCTATACAAAAAGTCTCAGATTCTTATAGAAAAAGTCTCCGATTCTTCGACATGTTTCTTACAGAAAAAGTATCAGATTATTCGACATTTTTCCTATAAAAAGTCTTAGATTCTTATAGAAAAAGTCTCAGATTCTTTGACATGTTTCTTACAGAAAAAGTCTCAGATTATTCGACATTTTTTCTGTAGAAAATGTCTCAGGTTCTTAGACTTTTTTTCTACAGAAAATTTCTTAGATTCTGACACGTTTTTCCTATTGAAAAATTCTAAGATGCTTAATCACTTTTCCTGTAGAACAAGTCTCAGATTCTGAGACATTTTGACTATAGGAAATTGCAAGATTCTGAAACATTTTTCATATAGAAAAAGCCTCAGATTCTGAGAAAATTTTCCTAAAGAATAAGTCTCAGATTTGAAATATATTTCAAATAGCAAAATACTCAAATTCTGAGACATTATTCTTATAGAAAAATATATTTTTACAATAGAAAAAGTTTCAGATTTTGAGCATTTTCTATACAAAATGTCTCACCTTGTGTCTCTGAGACATTTTTCCTTTATTTGATTTTGAGATAATTTTCCTTAAGAAAAATTCGTTGATTTTGAAACATTTTTCGTAAAAAAAGTCTAAAATTCTGAGACAGTTTCCTGATTGTAAGAAAAATTTTCAGATTCAGTGACATTATTCCTATAGAAAGTTCTCAGCTTTTAAAACATTTTTCATTAGAAAAGCCTCAGATTCTTAGATTTTTTTTAAGAAAAAATCTCAGATTGTGAGACATTTTTCCGATTCAGAGACATTTTTCCTATAGAAAGTTCTCAGATTCTAAAACATTTCTCATATAGAAAAGCATCAGATTCTGAAACTTTTTTCATTTAGAAAAGCCTAAGATTCTAATAATTTTTTATAGAAAAAGTACCAGATTCTGAGACATTTTTCCTATAGAAAAGGTCTTATATTCTGCGAAAAAGGCTAATATTTAAAGGCATTATTCCTATAGAAAAAGTCTTAGTTAGATTCTCAGACATTTTTTTATAGAAAGTTTAAGATTCGGAAAAATTTTTTTTTTAAGAAATAGTCTCGTTTTGAGACATTTTTCAAAATGACAAAGTCGCATTTTAAGATTTGACTACATTTTACTTACAATTAGGTCCATTTTTTGTTTACATAAAACTTCAGGTGCTAAGTAATTTTTTCATTAGAATTCTAAGTTGAAAAGTTTCAAATTCTAAAAAGTTTTTTTCAGATTTTGAGATTTTTTTAACAAAAAAATTTTCAGTTTCAAAACATTTCTCTTCAAAAAATTTTAGATCTTAAATGTTTTTAGATTTTTTACGAAGTTTTTTAACATTGTACTTTTTATTTGATACTAAATCCTGAAATTTGTGAAATCATTTCGGGCGGGGCCCGGGCCCCCGGGCCCCCCCCCCCCCCCCCTGTATACGCCACTGCACTAAGACCTCGAACTTTTCTATTCTGTTATTTTAGGAGTTTTTGTGAATTTTAATTTCTGATATTGATATGTTACGTAAGATACAACAAACTTTATCCAACATTTGTTAACTCTGTATGGTACAAAAGCAAACAAATCAACATGACATGTTTAGAATAGAGTACAGTAGTAAAATAGTAAATTTTTGCAAAAAAAAAATCTTGATAAAAACACTGATGTTCCATGTAGCATTTGCTAGATGTTATGTTAGTTTTATATTGATACAAAAGAATGAACGTGTTATTTTCAGTAGTAAAAAAAAAAACTATTTGATTACATGTCAACTAAAATCTTTTTGTTTAAATCATCAGTTTTAAAATAGTAAAATTTAAATTATTTAAATAATTATTTGTTTAAAATTAATCACGTCTATAACTACCTTACATTTTTATAAGTTGTGGTACAAGGTGTTTTCGTGATTATTTACAAGATTATTACAAGAGATTTTTTTACAATTCTTTTTAATGTTTTAAAAAAAAATCCAGTGCCCTTCAGAATATTTTATATCTGTTCAGAACTAATGAAAGTAAAAATTTTTCCACAAATGTGCAATTGATTCATGACAAAATTTACATGCCACCCCCACATGAATCACCCTGTGGATTCAGATCTTTTATTTGGGGCGGAAATTTCTTTTTTGTTACCAAAAAAAATTTCTTGCAGGTAAACATAATTAAGACGGATTAGCATCATCTATTTAGTCATGTTTGGAATTATTTTTTTAATAGGAACATTTCCAAATTTTCAAAAGTTGTCCCTATAAAAAAATTTTCAGAACTTAAGAAAATGTCTAAAAATTTCTTCAAAATGATCAACATAAATAAATTTAAAACAAAAAAGATAATATTCTTGAAAATTATGCTATGAGAATATCATGGTTTTAATTAGTAAAGAAAATAATGACCTCGAGCCAGAATAAACATCCTCAAAATATAATATTTTAAAGGTCGAATAAAACAATTTTTATTTTTTAAAAATTAATCAGAATTTGAACATAATGGTTAGCACGCCATATTGATGAAAAACCCTAATATGGATTATTACACTCACAACAACACAAATAACATATTGTTGTAGTAGTGTTTCCAATTCGGTTAATCGATTAACCGATTCCTCGATTATTTGCCTCTTTTTCGGTTAATGGCGAAACAAATAATTTTAAATGCAAATAATTATTCGACCCGATTAATCGGTTAAAATGGTTCGATTAACCGGTTAATATTATCTCCATATTCTGCTACAATTTGTTTGAAACACTTCCTCTTTTTTACAAACACTTCCGAAAAAAGTCAAAACTACAGAAAAAAATATTCAGAAACCAGCATTTAACAGTTTAGAAAAGCAAAATTAAAATTTAGAAGACATCATTTAAAACTCAGAAATCCTAATTAAAATTTTCAAACGATATATTGAAAATCCCAATTAAAATTCAGAAAATCCCAATTGATATTCAGAAAAGCTAATTCAAATTCAGAAATCCCAATTGAAATTCAGAAATCCAAATCGAAATTCAGAAATGCTCAATTAATATTTACGAAAGCTCAATCCAAATTCAGAAAAGCTTATTGAAATTTAGAAATCCTAATTGATATTCAGAAGCTTCCAATTTCACAAAATTTTAATTTACAGAAACCTACTGAAAAAAAGAAATCTCAATTGAAATTTTTAAAAGCAAAATTGAAATTTAAAAAATTGTAATTGAAATTCAGAAAAGATAATTCAGTTTCTGAAGAGCTAATAAAATTCAGAAATCTCAATTGAAATCCCAATTGAAATTTAGAAAAGTGAAATCAAATTATATAAATCAAAATTAATATTTAGAAGACACCAATTAAAATTCTGAAAAGCACAATTAAAATTCAAAAATCCCAATTGAAATTAAGAAATACCAATTGAAATTTAGAAAAGCCAACTGAAATTCACAAATCTGAATTAATATTCATAGTTTAGAAAATCAAAATTTAAAAATTACAATTATAAGTAAATTGAAATTTTGAAATCCCAATTGAAAAACGGAAATGGCCATTTGAAACTCAGAAGTCCCGATTGAAATTTAGAAAATTCCAAATAAAATTTAGGAATTTTTATTATATCTAAATTTTAATTAGTTGCGTTTTGGTTTTCCCATTTAAAAACAGCACAAAAAAAATTAAAAAAAAAAAATTTTAAAAGTTCGATTTTGTTTTAATAATTTTTAAAATTGATATGATAAAGTTTTTTAATAGATTTCGAAAATTTCCGTGAATTGAGAATAAATGCACTTTTGCTATATTAAACTTTTACAAATTTTAGTAATTAATTTATTTTGTGGTTTAGAATTTTTCTAAATGGGCTTTCAAGGTCACATACTATTACTTTCGTGCTAGGTGCAAAATCGATTAAAATAGTAATTGAAACGCATTCTAATTTTTTGTGTGTGTGTATAAAGACTGAAAATGAAATTTTTCTTAAAATACGTTTATTTTTTGTTACATTACTTTTAAAAAATCGTATAAAATTATTTTTTCATTGTTTTTGACGATTAATCGATTACTCGCCACTTTTTCCGATTAATCGACCCGAATAACCGATTAACCAATTTTCGTCAATTTTCGAATAATGCCTTAACCGGTTAACCGGCAGGGTCGAATAATTGGAAACATTATGTTGTAGTCCAATGGACTATCATATGTAAAATTGTTTTAAATATTTTTGTTGGTTATTGACAATCGTTGCCTTATTAGTATGGTACAATTTCTTCGTTTTTCTAATGCTCATTGTGAATAGAGGCGAATATGTATTTATATTTTAGTTTGTGCACTAACGATTTGTTATTAGACTCGTTTGCTACTTTGTAGTAAATCGTTTCTATTTTTTGCTAAATAATCTTGACAATGGAATTTGACAAATTCCGAAACACGTGTCGATTAAGTCTTGCAAAAATTACCATTATAAATAAATTTAAAACAAAAAATAATTTTCTTGAAAATTATGCTTTGAGAATATCATGGTTTTAATTAGTAAAGAAAATAATGACCTCGAGCCAGAATAAACATCCTCAAAATATAATATTTTAAAGGTCTAATAAAACATTTTTTTATTTTTTAAAAATTAATCAGAATAACTGAAGTTTTATTTATTTCGGTTTGAGTCCATATTAATTATTTCTGAGAAATAATTATTTTTGTTGTACAATGAGAAAATCTGAAAAAATTAATTGATAACACAGGCTAAGTGGAGATGTCGACAGCTTTCGGAAGAAGCCACCCTTCCTTCGTCAGCACTCTTCACACCTCTGTAGGTGTGTAAGATTAAAATCAGCTATTTAAACGTACATTAAGGTGAAAAAGCGGACGGGAATTATATCACATTTCATCACCCATATGTTACGTTTAGCACGAACATAATCAATCTATTTTTAACTTTTTCTAACACAGTTGTAATTTCTTACACTGTAGTAGATTTTCTCAGAGTTGCAACCCTTAGTAGGAATTTTTAACTCTTGAAAAATGTCCGAAATAAATAAAACTTCAGTTATAAAATATAAAGTCAAACAATAAATAAAACAGAATTAATTAATCAGAATTTCTTCAAAAGAATATGTGTCGTTTGAAAGAAAAAAATCCGCATTCTAAAATAGACCAAACTAAATTTTAGTTCGCAACTACCTACCAACTACCAATAGTTCATACTTTCCTACAATTTTTATCTAAATTTAACTAAATGTTTGGAAATTTTCTTAACTGTTAGGAAAAAATCTTATTTCCTGCACTTTTAAGTAGTTCATAATTTTCCTTAAATGGAATTCACTAATACATGGAAGAAATTCTTACCGCCACAAAAAATATCCTTAAATACAAAAAAAATCTTCATCAAATTTATAACAATGGATGCCATTTTTGATTTTTTGCATCCTAACTAAATTTTGAGACAATTTTACGTATAGGAAAAGTCTAAGATTCTGAGATAGAAAAGGTCTGATTAAAACCAAATTGTTCTACAAAATATCATGGTTTTAATTAGTAAAGAAAAATTACCTCGAGCTAGAATACCCCTACTCAAAATATTTTTTTGTTAGTTTCTTGGTCTTAACACTGATAATAATATGAGGTTAATTTGTACCAAATAAATGTTTTTTTTTTTTTTGTCATGCGACTTTTTACTTTCCCGCGGGGCCCCAAATTCTTGTGTGCCCATGGCCCCGCCATACCTTAAAGCGGCCTTGAAAAAATACTTTTTTGGTGAAACGCCCTACTGTGCATCTCTGCACTTTCACAATTTACCAAGTACTCATATAGATTTATTAACAAATAATTAACAAACAAAAACTACTGAACATAAAAAATCGTTAAATGAAAAAATAAAAAAAAACTCTAAAACTCAATGTTTACATAAAAATTCTTTAAAAGCAGCAGCAGCAGCAACATCATCATAATAATCATCCATCCAACTCTGTTGACAAAAATTTCACTTTATTGTAGACCGTCTGTTTATTTTCCTACATTTGTTGCTGTTGTTGCTGCTGCTGTTCTTGTTGTTTTCGTTGTTGTTATAGTTTATATTATAATTTTTGGTCGCCCCGTCATATTAAAAAAAAAGTAACAGAACATTCTATAAAAATTACTTTTAATACTGGCTGAATGACTGACTGACTGACTGAATGACGTCTACCCGTTGGAAGCAGGGGTGCCAGATGTTTTCGATTAAAAATCGGCATATTTTCAAAAAAAAAATCGGCATTATCGGCACTTGAATTTAAAAAATCGGCAAAAAATCGGCAAATGAAAAATAACCATTTTAAATACAATAAATTTCATTTCTGTTGACCAAAAAATAAGAAAAGAGAACAATTTAGCATTAATATATGTATATGACATAAAAATCAATCAGAAATAATCATTTTTGGTCCCTTCAAAATTTTAAAATTTTTTTTTTTTTGCAAAAAAAAAACTTAAACATTTTTTAGGGACCAAAAAAATTTTCGATTGTCATAAAAATGATTTTTCAGTAATATCCTAATAATAACTAATATTTTCAGCAAAAAAACCAAAAATATTTTTTTTTCGCTTTGTTAAAATTTTTCTTTTTTTTAAGATAAAAAAGAGACCCACAGGCAAATTTTTTGACCCCAACGCTAAGCGAATAAATGGGTTTTCTACAGACAGTAGTACGGATATCGATAGGTTGACTTAAAATCGATTAAGGACCTATATTTCGAGGTATTACAAACGGAATGACAAACTTATATACATACACTATAAAAAATGAGTCCAGTTTCCTACTATAAGTTGGGTAGCTTTCTACAAATTCAAATAATTTACTACTATAAATTGTGTAGATTTCCAATAATTTTAGGTAGAACTGCGCAATTTTCGTAAATTTTCCCAATTTATAGCACCAAACAAAAATAAATATTAAAAGCAACCGTGTTTTTTGAGTTAATCAAAAAATCGTCATTTTTGGACCAAAAATCGGCAAATCGGCACTTTGATAATTTTGAGGCAAAAAATCGGCAAAATGCCGATAAATCGGCAAATATGGCAGCCCTGGTTGGAAGCTTCTATAGATGGTAGTTTTTGTTGTCAATGCTTATAAATCAGTACAGAGCAGCCGGCAGGCAAACAGACAGGCAGTGGAGCTGTGCTTAGTAGAATCATAAACCGTGCACAGAAAGAAACAACAACAGTGACAACAAAACACAAACAATAATTAAAATTGCCGGCATTTAATTTGAGCATAACTATACATAAGTAAAAGTATCTAGATAAATTTACTCTGCCTTACACTCTCTCTCTGTGATAAAAAATTTCTCTAAAAATCTCACTGCCTCTTGAACAGGTTGTATCAAACCAGGATAACATCATACATGTTGCAAGTTTAAAATAATGCTTAGTTTTGGTTTGAAACTACATAAATGGATTTCAAACCAAAAAAAAAATATATACATAACAACTACTTGTTGGATTTTAGATTGTTTATCATTATGCAAAAGATAATAGAGAAAAAAAAATTGTAGAATATACTATAAATAATTATTTTTTTACATCTAGACCTTGTTATACACGGTGAGCCTCAGCGATGTTTAGGTTCGACTTTAGTGTCGACGAAAAGTGTAAACGCAGTTCGATTTCTACTTGATTAAATCTCACAAAACTGTTTACAGCGAAATCGTAGCTGCTCGAATTTGCAAGATATCGCGAAATTAGTGTTTTTGTATTTTCTAAAATTTTGACAATGAAGTTTTTTAAATATCTTCAAAAACTGAGTATGCAGTTTTAATTGTATATATTTACTGGTCACAAAACAGTTAACATCAAAATTATATCTTTTCAATTTCGCGAGAAATCACAAAATTAAAAAAAAAAAAAATTGGAAAAAATTTTATTTTTCGCGAAAATTAGCAACCAAGATATTGATTTAAGCAGTTTTACCACCTTTAGCCATATACAATTTAAACTGCATACAATATATTTGTCTTTTCTTAATTGCTTTCCTTTATTTTAGACACTAAAGAAAAAATAAATTAATTATTATAAAAGCTTGAACAGTAATTTTGCAAGTTCACGGGAAATTTATCATCTGTAATTTTTGTGCTTGCAGTTTTGTCAACTTAAATAACCTCGAATTCAAACTGCATACCACATTTTTGTCGTTAATTGACGTAAATATTTTTACAGACCAAAAATAACGCAAAGTAATGAATAAATAGTAGTTTAGCGAGTTTTTTAGCGATATCTCGGTGACTTGAGCAGCTAGAATTTAAATGTTAACAGCCTTATCACCTTTAATCAATAGCAAATCAAACTGCATTTCGTGATTTTCAACAATGTTAAAGAAACTTCTTTTATTAATCAAAACAAAAAATACCCCCAAAAGCTGTTTTTCACTATTTCTCGCGAAAGTGAGCAGCTCTAATTTTTTTGTGGGCAGTTTTAATTTCTTCCAACATGCTCTAATCAAACTGCATACCACTTTTTTTATTATTTCTAAAGAACCGGTTTTTAAAAATAAATAAATTGTAAAAAACAAGTGAGAGTGTTAAATTCGGCTGTGCCGAATCTATTATACCCTCCAACACGTAAAAAAAAAAAAAAAAAAACAGGGGCGTCTTTTTTTTTTTTTTTTTGGGGGGGGATTATGTCGGTGGGAGACAACCTTCCTGGATCCAACATCAAGACTTTGAACTTCTTTTGACATAAAATGTTTCGTTTGCTAAGCAAAAGTACAAAAAACCTATAAAAAATGGCGTTTTTTTAGAGGTTTGTTTAGTTCTTAAGAGGGGAACTTTTTTCCCCCTGATCCGATTTTGCCCATGTTCGAACTTAACCAGCCCAATACCATAAGACATATTCGTGCCAAATTTCAGGAGCCTAGCTCTTTTACTTTGGACTGTATCGTGTCTTCCACAGACGGACGGACGGACGGACGGACGGACGGACGGACGGACATCGCCAGAATGTCTTAGAATGGATCACTGATCAATAATATATATACTTTATGGGGTCCTAGACCGATATTTCGATGCGTTACACACGGAATGACAAAGTGAGTATACCCCCATACTGTGGTTGGAGGGTATAAAAATATATAATTACTCGATATCTCGCGAAATTTAACACCTACAATTTCGATGTCAACAACTGCACTCAGAAAATTATGTAAGTTACTACATGTTAGTTGTTTGTATATTTTACAGTAGTAAGTTGTTTTTAACTACAAAGTCAGTTATTTTTGTATGAAAAATATCAAACAACTATTTCTGTTAGTTATTTTGAGTCGTTTTTTTGAATAACTAACAAAAAAGTACTGTAATGTAGTAACAGTTATTTAAAGTAGTTAATTTTATTTTTTTTATCTCTGAAAAATTTTCAAAGTTTTTTCCAAAAAAATAATAAATTTTCGTTTTTTTTTTTATTTTTCACAACTTTTTTTTAAAAAAAAAAACTTTGAATAAATTTGGTCTTCAATTTTTTTGAAAAAAAAATTTTATATTGTTTATTTTATTTTTACTACATATTAGTTGTTTTAACTACAAATGTTAGTAATTTTTACTACATAAGTCAGTTGTTTTTTGTCAGTTAAAATAACTAACATTGTTAGTTGATTTAACTGAAAAAGTAGTTGACCCCAAAACAACTTACAAAGTAGTTATTTTAAATGACATTTTCAGTTGATTTTACTAACATAATTTTTTGAGTGTGTATGACCTTTGATCAAGCACAAGTAAAACTGCATACCATGTTTTTACGAAATTTTAAAGAAACATATCTAAAGATAATAACAAAAAAAACAAAAACAGCAAAAAATGAATTTCGCGAATTTTCGCAAACTAAAGAAGATAGGATTTTGATGTTTACAGTTTTGTGACCTTTAAATAAGTACAATTAAAACTGTATACTCAGTTTTTGAAAATATTAAAAAAACTTCAATGTCAATATTTTAAAAAATACAAAAACACTAATCTCGCGTTATCTCGCGAATGCGAGCAGCTACGATTTCGCTGTTAGCAGTTTTGTGACATTTAATCTTGTAGAAATCCAATTTTGCTTACCCTTTTCGTCGACACTAAAGTTCAACCTGAACATCGCTGAGGCTCACCGTGTATACCATACTAAAAAAAGCTTCGTGAAAGTAATGAAAATTCTCCTAATCATAATGAAAAATTACTCACGTTTTCAACCAATGACAGGTTTAATTTGATTAATGAAACTGGTCATTAAAGTTTCTATTAATTAAAACTTACATGTAAATAATGAAAATTTTCTTAGAACTTGTTTGAAATGTTTTATGAAGTTTTTCATAAAATAAATGAAAGTATTCATTAAATAAATGTGGAATAGCAGTAGGAAAGTGAAACAAAATCGCAACCTTAAATTGAAATTAATGAAAATGTTCATAAATAAAATTTTTTGGTGAGTCATGTGTGACCGTTGCTGAAATTTTATTTAATTTACGTGATTGTAGTAAACATGGTAGCAAAACTTCACTTTCACATTTTTTATGGCTTTCACACACAAGCGATGGCACCCACCGATTGTCCTAAGACTTTTATATTTAAATGAGGAGAGAAAATGCAAAAATACAGGTCAGCTTATTTAAATAAATATTATTTTATATGATTTTGGCGGTCGGCTCTACAACAAAATAATGGCATTTTCGAAAATACTTAACGAATTCGAATTTTAAAACGATCGATAGACCTTTAAGCCCCTTTCCATCTGTATAAAAAGTTCATTTAGTTGAGGGCGATCGAAAAATTAGCTGAAAATGATACGTCCCTTTGTATTACATTGAAAGTTATTTCTGCCTGTTCCACATAAACGTTTATACCGATTTTAATGAAAATTTTGCCACAGATAGTACCCGAGACGGAACTATAGGTTTTATCCCGAAGCACAGTGCCACTTTTGGCCAATCAATCACACAGAAAATAATATTAAGAAAAACAATTTGAGCAAACGCTTCAATTTTGAAAAATATTTGAGTAATTTTTTAATTGACGCAATTAAAAATTTACTCAAAAATTAAAAAAAAAAATTGAGTAAATAATTTAATGCAAATTTAATATATTTTTTTTATTTTTTTTTCTCTTGGAATTTTGAATTCTCATTTAGTTTATAGTTTTTCGTATATGAGGCATTCCACACCAAATGTCCCGCTACAGAAAAACATGTGTCCCGTAAATTTCTGAATAGGTTGTTTGGATAGCCCTCACATTAAAACGGAATGCACCACAATCTCAAAAATTTACATTCTCATATAGTTTTGTATGGGTTATCAATTAAATTTTTATACCCTACACCACACTGTGGTACAGGGTATAATGAGTTTGTGCTGATGTTTGTAACTATCCGAAATATTGGTCCTAGACCCACTTTTAACTATACCGATCGACTCAGAATCACTTTTTGAGTCGATTGTCTGTCTGTCTGTCTGTCCATGTAAACGGTGTAAACACGATACAGGTCGCAATTTTTAATCAATTGACTTGAAATTTAAAACTTGAGCCTCTTTTGGACCAAGGACGAAGCCTATTGAAAAAAATCGGTTCCTATTTAGACCTAGCTCCCATACAAAGTTCCTCTTTAGTTTTGGTTCAAATGACTCTAATAACCGTAATATAATAGGTATCTTTTCAAAATTTTTTGTCTTCACAAATCACCATTCCGAATTTTAAAGAAATCGGACCAGTTCTTCTTGTAGCCCCCATACAAACCACCTTCCCGATTTTCACATAAATCTCTCAAATTTCATGAAAATAGAAAATATTTAATTAAAATTCTGTTTGTGTATGTTAAACGCGTACTTTAATAACTTTATCAAATCTGATTATCATCGGTCCATTTTTGGACTTAGGCCCCATCTGAAAATTTCGCCCGATATTCAGTTAAAGCGGTTTGGTGTCAAAAAAAAAGCCTATTTCACTCAAATTTGACTTGTGAGTGTTTTTTACACGTATTAAAGATTTGACAAAATATAAAGCTAATCGGTCAATGTTTGAACTTGGGACCCATTTTCCGGGAAACTCTGGTGTAGGGTATTATATGGTCGGTCTTGACCGACTATAATTTTCTTACTTGTTTTTTTTTTTGGAAAATTTTCAGAACCCGTTCTGAAATTTTCCATTTTTTTAAGAGTCAATTTATAAAAAATCCGGCCACTTTTTTTGAATATTTTTTTTAAAAGTTTGGATGTTTGTCCATCTACACAAAAAAATTCAGACACGCGTTTTTCGTTTTTTTTTCGAGAAAGTCGCATTTGAATTTTAAATTTCATAACTATTTTGTAATTTGCTTTTATTTTCTTGTTTAAACGTTGCGAATGAGTATTAATTGCATAAATATTACTCATACGCTCTGTTGAAACAAGAAAATACAAGCAAATTACAAAATTGTTATGAAATTTAAAATTCAAATGCGATTTTCTCGAAAAAAAAAAACAAAGAACGCGTTTCTGAATGTTTTTGTTTGGATGGACACACATCTAAACTTCTAAAAAAAAATAAAAAAAAGTGGCTGGATTTTTGATAAATTGACTTTTTTAAAAAATGGAAAATTTCAGAACGGGTTCTGAAAATTTTTCAATAAAAAAAATTTAATCGATAGCCCATACAAAACTATATAAGAATGTAAATTTTTTAGATTGTGGTGCATTCTGTTTTAATGTGATAAATATTTCATCAAGGCAACTCGACCATTTTTCCAATATTTGACCTCGCCTCCTAAGCCCAGTTTTTGAAAAAATGAAAAACCAATAACGTAATTTTCTAAGTTCCATATAGGGCTATCCACATAACCTATTCAGAAGTTTACGGTACACGTACTTTTTTTCGCTGGACATTTGATGTGTCCAGCGTTTGAAATCATATTTATAAAATTTTCCTATATCTTTAAGACATAAACATATTTGGTAAAGTTTGAAACAACATTTTTTTTTTTTTTAAATGTGAAACTTTTTTAAACTTTTAAAAAAAATAAATTGATAAATTTTGAGTAAATTTTTAATTGACACAATTAAAAAATTACTTAAAAAAATTTTAAAATTTTAGAGTGTGCGTAGTAATTATACAGGGGCTATTTAGTAGAACACTTGCTGTATCTCAACCGGTATTGTACCATGAGGTCCAGGTGACGTATAGCGTCTGAAGCTTTTTATTGTCTAAATAAATGTTGGTATTTTTATTATATCCTAAGCAATTTCAGATGCTTAGGCGTCCAAAGTTTAAAACGGCGTCAAGGAATTGCCTAGAAAATACGTGCTTAGAAGGAGATCCAGCAACTCCCACTAGAGGTAGACCACACCCTATAAACATCCTTCAGGTATCCCGGGGTGCAAGGAAAATAAACCAGGCCTGCGCAGCCTTGATGCCTAAGAAACGTATTCTATGTTTCCACAAAAGTTTTTCCAAGAATCACATTTGGAGATTGCGATCATCTTTTCATAATTTTTAAGTTGAAGCCTGTAATGCAAATCATTCCTCGTCCGCTCTTTAAGATCAAGACGCATCCAGCAAACTATTGAAAATTTTTGTCATATGGTCAACCAGTCAGTCAATATCCTTCAAATCCTCCTTCAAACTATGCGTTTCAGATAAGAGAACTTTATCCAAAAGCCAAGAAAGAGTCTCCCTATATTTTTTCCAGTTTGTTCTCTTTAAATTTGTAGAGAATGCCTTAACCGGGCCATGCTCCCTGAGTAAAACCTTAAAATATCGATTGTCCGGTGGTATTTGCCCCGAACTAGGAAAATACGCAGGAGCGATCCAAATAGACTTTTCACATTCCATGTCACTTATTTTTTTTTTGGCGTCCCAAATTCATATTTAGGTGGTGTGAATGAAAGGAATCTAGTCATGTTATATACCAATTGAAGGGTCTTTGAAAAATATATCTATGTGTGTAAAGAACGTGTGCAAAAATGCACAACTTTTTGCTATATTGAGCAAAATAACAAAATTTTATGACATTTTTGTTAATAAGTCGAAAAATATTAACTTTTTTAGCATGTTGTTAGCACCGCGAGATAGCTATTTTAAATACCTTTAATAGACTGCCCAGAAAAAAAGCGAAATTTTTATTTTCTTGGGGGATGCCTGCACAGAAAAAATAAAAATGAATTTCAATTACGAAATTCGTTGATTCAATTAAAAAATTAATTGATTTCGGACCTATCACGAAAATGCGCATATTAATTACTCATTTTGTTTGAAAATAGTTTTAAAACTTAATTAAATTGTTAATTGAATCAATTAAAGTTTTAATTGAAAATAAAATGGAAACCAAAAAAAAAAATTAATATAAAATTGGAAATCAATAATATAGATTTATTGATTCACATAAAATTTTTAATTGAAAAAAGACCAAAACTCAATTTAATTTTAAAAGTTAAACTTCAAAAAATGCCCTAAAATAAATTAACATCGAATTTTTTTGTTTTATATTATTAAGAAATTTATTTTCTTTATTAAATATAAACAGTTGGTATAGTTTTGCATAGAAATATAAATCTTGTTATTGCATGCATTTTTGTTGCTTTAGTAAAGTTGAAACAAAAAAAATTTGTATTAAATTTCAATGTGCAAAACACAAGGCAAATTCCTCATATTATTTTTTTTGTTTCAACTGTACACATTTCCTTAGCAAAACACTTTATCCGCAACGACCACTCTCCTTAAAGAAAACAATAAAACTAAATTTTGTTGAGGCGTTTTTATGTCGTGAACCTATATTCAAAATATGCCAACTCAAATTTGACGGAAATGAGTTTCCGATGGCAAATAGCTCCCCTATGTAATACCTATCTGCCATAAAAATTTCAGAGCAAAAAAATAATTTGTTGTCGTTTTACATCCATTTTTGTTATTCTGCTAACTCAAAGTACATATTTTTTTGGTGGAAATAAATGCCAACTCCCATTGTAAATTTCCAAAAAATTTTCAAAAAATTTTTTAAAAAAATTAGACCACATATCTTATTGCATTTGCCATGCTAGACACGAATCTTGTAAAGACTTTGATATCTAATGACTGGTTCTCGAGATATTGCCATTTTGAAAATATCGGTAAATAGTGTTTGCAAAAAAAAAAATTGCTTATATTTATGTAACTTTCAAACTATTTATCAGATTGAAACATAATGAATGGGCCAAATAAAGTCAATGATATAAGCTTTCAAAATAGCTAGTTTGGAGTGACCCTATTGCAATACAGCGTGAGTTACAGACTGCCAAAGTTGACCACCCTGAGATTAAAAGGCTTTCGGAGCTAGTAACTTTTAAAAATATGCAAAGATTTTTAATTTTTTGTTCAGTTTTTGCAATTACCGTACTAAGGATAACAAAAACCAAAAAAAATTTTCAAAAAAAAATGTATTTTTATTTTCCGACAAAATATGCCAACTCTAAAAAAATATTTGTTTTTTGATATAGTAATAAATGCCATCTCTGAAAAATACGCGAACAAGTGGAAAATATGAAAATTTTTGCATAGGTAAAAATTGTTTAGAATATTTAAACCATCTTGTGGAAGGTACATTGTTTATTTTTGCAATAATATGCGAAATAACTAGTTTTTTAGCTCTCCTGAACAGTAAGCTTTTTCGAGTTGGCATTTATTGAATATAGTTCGACGATGTATTCATTGGCTGCTACCACCAAAATATACAAAACAATAGTTCAAAAGTTTTTTTTGTTGTTTTTTTACATTTTTATTTTTTTTATTGGCTACTAACACTAATGCATACAAAACCGGTTTCGTTTGTTTATTTTATTTTTGTTTTTAGTAAAGTTAAGAATTCAATTAAAACATTAATTGAATCAATTAAAATGTTTAATTGAAGTTAAATTTAATATCAAATCCATTTTTAATTAAAAACAAAATTACGATATTATTATTCTGTATTATATTATATTCTGTGTGCAAATTTTGTTCCTTTTTGTGCAAAAAAATTTCGGTTTTTTTTGGGATTTTTAAAATAATATCTAGAGGTCGCGAACTCGCGTTTTATATCGATTTATTTTTTTTTGAGTTTTTTATTATTTTAAATTGTTAAATATGATTAATATGATAAAATATTAATAATTTCAGACAAAAAAAAAATAAATTAAAAATTAAATATCGCTCATTCCATGAGATGTCTCCCAGCATCTAATCAAATGTTCCTTAATTTATTTGAAATTTTGCACACATGAACACTATGAAGCTATTAAAATAAATCAGTTGTTAGTTCCGAGAAAATCCGTGAATTCGCGAATATATTCGCGTTCGCGAATTCGTGGATTTTCGCGAAACTAAAAACGAATTTATTTTAATTGCTCCATAGTGTACCTGTGTGCGAAATTTCAAATAAATTAAAGAACATTTTATTAGATGCTGGGAGACATCTCATGGAATGAGCGATATTTAATTTTTAATTTATTTTTTTTTTGTCTGAAATTATTAATATTTTATCATATTAATCATATTTAACAATTTAAAATAATAAAAA